>CAIGQZ010032630.1:497519-523667 GCA_903798205.1 Danio tinwini
ACACACACACACACACACACACACACACACACACACACACACACACGACTCATTCTGTGGTTCTAAAGAGGAAATGTGGCCTCACATCACAGCAAGAAGGTCGCTGGTTTGAGTCTCGACTGGTTCAGTTGGTTTCTGTGTGGAGTTTGCATGTTCTCCCCATGTTGGTGTGAGTTTCTCCGGTTTCCCCCACAGTCCAAACACATGTGCTGTAGGGAAATTGATGAACTAAATTGGCCGTAGTGTAAAAAAAAAAAGCGCTCATTTTCAGTTTATTTGGACCCAGGAAATGGAGGAAAAACTAGTGTAAATTTGGCAGGAGCACTGTGTCTGTTTGAGGTGTCATCTGAGCAATATTACAATCAGATCGAAAAGTTAAAAAAAGTTGAGGAGAGATTGTTAATTGTCTTCAAAAGACAGGTGAGCAACACAAGTTTCTAAAGCTAAAGTCTTCTGTTTCTATTATGTGGTTAATAACACAAGATATACTATGTGACCTTGTGTTGTTTTCATGTCACTTCTCGCGGTTGTTTGGTTGAGAGACGTAGTTTGGACAAAGTTGTTGTGATAATTTCTGTTTTAAAGTCATGCAATGTGAACTCTCCTGTCGCTGATCCATCCTACTGTGTAAACACAGCGCAGACAGAACGCTAGCCCAGATAGTCATGCAGTTCAATTCACTTCATCTTTATTTGTATAGCGCTTATACAATGTAGATTGTGTCAAAGCAGCTTCACATAGAAGATTATAGTGAATGTAAACAGTGTCAGTTCAGTTTTCAGAGATTAAGTTCAGTTCAGTTTAGTTCAGTTCAGTGTGAGAGAGTCCAAACAATGAAGAGCAAATCCATCAATGCGCAGCTCTACAGATCCCGAACCATGCAAGCCAGTGGCGACAGCGGCGAGGACAAAACTTCACCAATTGGCGAAAGTAAAGAATTAAAAAACCTTGAGAGAAACCAGGTTTAGTTGGGCATGCTGGACCTCAGTGAAGACTCATCTGTCCCTGGAGCGTCACAGAAATCAGTCTCATGCTCTCCACTCTTCCATGACCACCACAGCAGCTGCTCAGGATACGGCCTGGTCCAGGATGATGAAAACCTTGGGATCATCTCGGATCTCGGGACTTGGATCGCATCAGTGACACTGCATAGTCTGAGGGTCTCGGGATGAGTACCCCCAGGTGGAAATAGAGAATAAGAGAATAATTAGCGTAGCTGCTGTTCATAGTGTATATAAACGAGATGCAAAAACCTGCGTGGGGCACAATCATGCGTCATACCGCTAAGTGATGCACTGAGTGTATGCTTTGCTAAAAAGATAGGTCTTTAATCTAGTTTTGAGAGTGAGAGTGTGTCTGAGCCTCGGACATTATCAGGAAGGCTATTCCAGAGTTTAGGGGCCATAAATGAGAAGGCTCGATCTCCTTTACTCGACTTTGCTATTCTAGGAACTACAAGAAGCCCTGGTTTTGAGATGTTAAAGAGCGTTTGGATTGTAGCGAGACAGAAGGTTGGTAAGATAAACAGGAGCTCGATTTTTTTTAAAGCAGTGTGAAAACATCTGTAACATGACTACTTTGAAAATCCTGCAGTCTGACCTCGGCATTAGGGTCTGCTGCAGATGATTCCCAGCAACAGACAACTGAAAAGAGTAGTGACCAAATGGAGTGCGAACTTTGGGTGTGGAAAGGTTAATAAAACTACTAGAGCACAGATTTCGACGTGTTTAAATATAGTGGAGTTTTCCAATAGGAGTTTAAATGAACAGAAACCAATGAATTTGTGGATGTGATTGAAGAGAAGGCCAGTTTAATAAAATATACAGTTGACAGTGATGAGTATTAAATGGCGCACCAGTAATAAAACCAATTGCTGCATGATAAATGACATCCAGTTTGTAAAAAAGGGTTTTTAAAGCTGATCTGTAAATTAAATCTCCATAATCCAGAATTGGTAATACTGTTAATTTGACCAAATGCTGCTTCGAAGAGTGCATAAAGGAAGATTTGTTTCTGGAAAGAAAACTAATCTGGGCTTTAACCTTTTTGAGCAGTTCATTTATGTGAGTTTTAGTCAGTTTCTCATCTAGCATGATACTGAAGATATTTGTAGCAGTCAACATAATCACAGGTACTGTCCAATGAGGAAAATAAGAGGAAACTCAACATGTGGTCAATTTCTATTAAAAAGCATACATTTTGTTTTATTAGTATTTAAAACTAAATGACGATTGGTAAAAGCATGCTGGATGCTTAAAGTGAAGGATGGCTTGCAGTGAAGGAAGTGCTGTAGTCAGAGAAGAACTAGATGTATAAATGATGGTATCATCAGTGTATAGATGTATGTAAGAATCACCTGTAAGAATCCAACATCATTAAAATAAATGTTTCTGAAGCGGCAGGGGATCTGACAGCAGCCCCTCCACCCTTACTGATTGTAGACTAGGGGTGCGTTTCCGAAAACCATCATTACCCAACTAAGGTCGCAAGTTGCATCATTACAAACATAGTTTGTTGATTTTGCGTTTCCCAAATCCATCATTCCAACGCACATTCGCAAACTTGTACACTTTCAATGACACCTCTGGAGCTGTAAACATATTCCTGGCTGTGTGATATTCCCAGTTATCCCCCCTATGCCCTATTCATTTAGAACATTCTAACATTTAAGCTTGGAATGATTTAATAAAAAAGCATTAAGGTCATCTCTCTTAGGTGTAATTTACTTTCAGAGTATTTTTTCAGTTTTAGCAATCTTCATGTTTACTATTGCGCTCCCTTCGCAGTGCACTTTGAAAACATTGTGGTCATTTTGAACACAGCCATGGCTCATGGCGAAAGCTATAGGTGACCTATTATTTAAAAGAGGAACAAAAACACAGCATACGTTAATGCTTTTAATTTATAGTAGGTTATTTATTAAGTATCTGTACTGTATGGGCCTGCTGGTTATAACATTTCTGCAGTGGTTTACATGTCAAAGTATAAAATACTATAAAAATTAAATAAACTAAACAATATCCTACTTAATAATAATAATAATAATAATAATCATTAATATTATGATTACATTTTTTTTCCTAATAAATAATAAATATAACATTTTATTTCTTAATAAATCGCCTCATTATTGATTTATTTATTTGACATATATGATATTCGAGTACGTGTTAGCTTTTGTCATTGATTTTAATTTAGTATAGACTATGTAATATTCTCAATAGTATTTGTAAAGGAAACACAGGCTCTATATGTGCTGTTTACATCTATTTCAGTTAATATGTTAAGCTTGTGCATGTTTTTACCAAAACTAATACTGGATTATTTTTAATGCGTGTCCGTGTAAAACAATATAATTTGCACAAAGACATTATGGGGTTCCTCTCTAAATAAATAATTTCTCCACCCTGTTTAGAGCATCATTATGGACATTTTACGTTATAACTAGGGCCAGACGGAATCTGCGGATGTTTTTTGCAATTTCTGTGGAGAATTTCGGGAGTCTCATAACTAAAACCTTAATATGTGAAATATGTGTATTTAAAAACGGAAAAATTCAGATTTACACACATTTACTCAAGTAAATAAACAGAATTAATGATGAGCTAAAAATCTGCGGAATTCTGTGTGGGCCTAGTTATAACTAACGTGGTTCAAATGATGGATCTGCTACGGGTTTTGGGAAACACTCATCACTACATCGTTCTTTTTTCAAATGATGCATCATACTTTGATAGTTCAGCCGCGAGTTACGCCCTTGTTTGGGAAACGCACCCCAGAACAGTAGTTCATGAACCAGCTCTCAGATAGTCCAATATATCTTATCCTATTCAGTAGAATTTCATGGTCCACAGAGTCCAAAGCTTTTGCCAGATCAACAAATGCAGCTACACGATACTCCTTATTGTCAACGGCACATATAATATCATTGAGAACCTTAAGTGTAGCAGTTACACAACTATGACCAGATCTAAAACCAGACTGAGCCTGATTAAGAACATTACGTGTCTCCAAATAAGAAATGAACGGCTTATTGACCAGCTTCTCTAGTATCTAGACAGGGCAAAATAGAGATGGGTCTGTAGCAATAAGCTGAAGAAGGGATTTGATGTAGTTTATAAGACACACACACACACACACACACAAACACACACACACACACATGAGCCATGGATAATTAATTATGTCACTCTGCTTTTCTGTGGTCTGCTTTCCTCTGTGTTTGCATCAATAATTCAGATGATCGTTGTGTTTGATACGAGCTCCGGGTTGTGCGTTCTTCTTCTTTTTCTTCTTTGTTTCTTCTTCAGGATTAAATGGAGGATTCACTCTGAAACCCTTAGGACTTCATGTTGTTGAATGTTTGTTTTTTTTTGGTCTTTGTTTCTTTTACAATTCAGTGTGTAGGGATACTTTTTATGTACATGGTGTGTTTAATTTTTTTTAAGTATTTGCGTGAGTGTATTGTGCAGGGCTCGAAATTGCCACCATTTTGGTCGCATATGCGCCTGAAATTTAATCTATGCGACCTCATAATATATTTGGGAACATTTGTGCGACTGCATATAATGGTTGTAGCGTGACCTGTTTAGATTTTTTTTTCTAATGAGCTGAATCAGTCTTCCCTGCCGCTATATTGGTTCATATTAGCTCTCAATCACCCAAGACTTTACGCTGTCAGTTGACAGGGAGCTTTTGTGACTGCGGGCAATGCAAATGGCTAAACAGGTTTGCAAACCCAACACTGTACACATCATCACCAAAGAAGCTCGACTTTACTAAGTTCAAACTGAAACTGCGGCTCAGAACAATTGTGCCGGTGGTCATCACGAGAATCCTGCTCCATCCCGTTTATATATTGAGTCGATCAGCGCATAACGAGCATTAAAAATGACACAAACCGAAACTAAAACATTTAAAGAGTGGTTAAAGTGAGACTGTTTTTCCTTTTTTTTGTCTATTCTTTCTTGACATGAATATTATTTTTCTGTTTAATTACTGATGACTGCTTTGCAGATAAACAAATATATAGCAGATAACTCACATTCAAGCACATTCAGGGCAGCATGATCATGCAAATGTTGTTCATTGTAAGTATGTCATCATTGTCATCATTAATATTTTATAATTATTAAACATTCATTTTGGAATTATTGCACAAATATTAATTTATTCATTTTTTTCGGCTTAGTCCCTTTATTAATCCGGGGTTGCCACAGCGAAATGAACTGCCAACTATTCCAGCACATGTTTTTTACACAGCGGATGCCCTTCCAGCTGCAACCCATCTCTGGTAAACACCCATGCACACTCATTCACACTCATACACTACGGACATTTTAGCTTACCCAATTCCCCTATAGCGCATGTGTTTGGATTGTGAGGGAAACCGGAGCACCCGGAGGGAAACCCACGCCAACACGGGAAGAACATGCAAACTCCACACACATCCACCAACTGATCCAGCCGACGCTTGAACCAGCGACCTTCTTGCTGTGAGGCGACAGTGTTACCTAATGTGCTGCCCTATTGCACAAATATTTGCTCCTTATTATTTATAGGTGCTCCTAAATATTTGAAGTTGGGAGCACCGGTGCTACCATTTAAAAAAAGTACATTTCGTGCGTGCGTGCGTGCGTGCGTGCGTGCGTGTGTGTGTGTGTGTGTGTGTGTGTGCACACACACTGGTCTTCCCATGATGATGTTGTTTGTTTGTGCATTTAATTAATACACATGTAATTAATTAATTCCTAATTATATGTTTCTGTAATTAATTTATTTGTACACTTTTTGTTAATTACTACCCATTTAATTAACTATAGCATCAAATATACTATTACCATGAAATAAAATGACTCATACCAGGAAGTAGTATGTTGGTCCACCACCCAACCCTAATGAATATGCTGAATATTATTATGAATATCATGAATATGCAAATGATGAATATGAATAAGATAAATATGCACACCTGTAGGATGTTCAGTCTCAGTTTTCTCAGTGTTCTTTAAAGCCTGTGCTTGAATAGCTGTAATTCGTTTATTATAATACCTTTCGTTAATAACCACCTATTTAAAGAACTGTATTATCAAAGATATCGTTATGATAAGGTTAAAATATACTGTTTTCATGCAATAAAATGAATGTACAGTGTAGTATGTTTGGTCCACCACATAACGCTAATGAATACCATCAATATTATTATGGATATGATTAACATGCAGTTGATGAATATGAATATGACAAATATTTACACCTGCAGGATTTTCAGTGTGTTGCTCCTGTTCTGTCAGTGTTTTTAAGGCCTGGGCTTGAATTCAGTACCAATAGCTGTAATTCATTTATTATAATCATTTTTGTTAATAACCACCTATTTAATGAACTGCATCATAAAAGATATTGTTATAATAATGTTCAAATATATTGTTTCCATGAAAAAAAATTTAAATAGTGAAACAGTATGTTTGTCCACCACTTAACCCTAATCAATATGCTGATGGAAATGATTAATATGCAAATGATTAATATGAATATGATGAATATTCACAGCTGCATGGTGTTCAGTGTGTTTCTCTTGTTCTGTCAGTGTGTTTTAAAGCCTGTGCTTGACTCCAGTACTAACAGCTGTAATTTGTGAATTACCACCTTCATTAATTTAATTTAATTAACTTTTTCATAAAATATATTATTATAATAATGTTAAAATATATTGTTTCCATGCAATACAATTACTTATACCATAAAATAGTATGTTAGTCCACCACCTAACCCTAATGAATATGCAGAATATTATTATGGATACGATTAACATGCAATTGATTATTATGAATATGATGAATATGCAAATGATTAATATGAATATGACAAACATTCAGGATTTTCAGTGTCTTGCTCTTCTTCTGTCAGTGTTGTAAAAGCCCGTGCTTGAATCCAGCACCAAGAGCTGTAATTAATTTTGTGAATTATCACCTTAATTAATTTAATTTATTCAATTATCTTATTAAAGTAAGGTAAAAAAATAAATAAAATTTCCCATGCAATAAATAAATTATACCATAAATAGTATGTTAGTCCATAGGGGTGTAATGGATCACGGTTGATCCGAACCATGGGTTATGATCCGTACGGATCACGGAACGCGCGTAACCCGCAAATGTTTAACTTTTTTTAAGCTTTCCGGAAAATTACCAGCAATTTTCTGGATCATGTGAGAACAGGTCCTTTTTGGAAATACCGGTAAATTTGTTTCAGCAATTTTCCGGAAAGAGAAGTTGTAATATTAGCAGTAATTTGCCAGAATGCTGCACTGTGTGAACGCAGAAGGAAAATTTCCGGAAAGAGCGCGTTCACGATTAGAATGTACTGACTTGAAAGGTCTACTCCAGCCAATCAGAACACTGACACATTCACATCCGCACTGTTTATGAAAATAAAAGCCTTTGAATATTTTTCCAGACACATTTAGCTGCTAGATGTTAGTCAGATAACGTTTCTATGTTCCTTCTTAACGCAACTGTGGAAAAATTGTTGATAAAATGCTCATGATAAACCGCTGTTTGTTTACCCTCAAGCTCTGCTGCGTGTGCACGTGAAGCTGCTTGTGAGCGCCAGCACACACACATATTATGTACCATCAACAAGCCCCACCCCTTCTGTTCTTACAAATACGAGCGCAGCCGTTTAGAGGTGGTTTCTGGCTAGTGATGTCAGAATTTACCAGTATTTTGGAATAAATGTGTGAATGGTCTTTTCCGGAAAAATTCCGGAATGTTCTTAATCTAAAATCATTCCGGTAATTTTTCAGATATTCACCGGTATCACTGTGTGAAAGAGGCTTATGACAGAGAGACCGCCTCCTGCATCATTCCAATCACGTGTATGAAATCATTCGGTCTTCCACCCCTGTAAAATATAATGATGACAGAAGAAGTTGTGGTGGGACCTACCTAAATGCTTTCTTAGGTAGCATGAAAAATGTTTTCTGTCACTGTTTGTTTAGCCTGCATTAGTGCATTCTGTAAAAAGCTGCACAATTAAACATTAAAAGATCACATAACATAATTGATAAATGATTATAATGATCTGCATATGTTTATTAATCCTTCAAAGCGCTGCATTTACATCTGCGTTTGATCAAGAGAGATTCAGTTTTTATACTTTTTCAGTGAGTTGCAAATAATTAAATAACACAGCAGTACTGAGAGAACGGTTTATAGTTCAGATATAAACACTGATGTTTATGGTGAAGATTAAAACCACCGTTTAATGGAACTTGATGCTGGTGGGCGTTTAACACTGGTGAAAGCAATTATATTGTGTAACCAACAGGTGGCAACAAACAACCATCAAAATAACATCACTGAATTGGTTTTCAGAAATCAGGGCTCGAAATTAACCCTTTTTCTTGGTAGCACCGCTGCTCCTAACTTCAAAAATTTCGGCGCACCAGACAAACTTTAGTCGCACCCACCAAAAATTATGAGCACCTTTACGACACGTTTTATATTAACAGATTCTATTATATATTAACACTCTAATCACAACTAACAAATAAACAAAAATCTGCATGCGCTCACCGGCCCTGTACACACTGCTTGACGTGAATGAGATGAACTGTGCTGTTCTCACGGGTGCTGTCTGATATTGCACAGATGATATTGACATATCACTTATTATTTGCATACGTCAATTTTAATAGCAATAATCGTCTTTTCATGAGCTGAAATATTATTTTCATGTCAGTGAATGCATGCTCTTTAGCAATAGTGAACACTGTGTCAGTCGCACGACTGACAGCATTGTGACGATTAAATGAAGGATTAAATAATGTTAGAACATCTGAAACTCTGTCCCACCGGCTTTAGGGTGAACGCTATAGTCATTTTCATAGCAGACTTTAAACACTGGAAGTCTTTTATCCACTCTTCAAAAAGTGTAAATGCTGGATTGACATTCATTACATGATCACTAATCAGATGTGCAATTATTTGTAACTTTAGGTGATTTCTAAAATTAAATCTGTCAGTGTTTTCATTCTCTCGTATCCAGACCTTTATATTTCTGCGGCTGTAGCTCCCTGTCATCGGAACTGAGTGATTGACAGCTGATATTAACCAATCCATTAACATTCTGTTCTAGCGCAATGGGCCAATAAAAAGAGCTTGAAGGCGGGGCAAACATTGCGGGTTTTGTTTACTGCAGCAAGTTGACATATCAACTGTTTTAAACCATTCCTGAGTGCTGCGTTTGGTGTTTTTAGGTGCAAAGATGCTTAATGCGTGAATGCCTCCTAATTCCGCGCATGTGGTGAACATTTTGCTGTGAAAACTGCTCGCACGACATCAAATTTATGCACTCGCACAAACGCTCCCAAATATATTTTGAGGTCGCATAGATAAAACTTTGAGCGCATATGCGACCAAAACTGTTGCAATTTTGAGCCCTGAAAATGATTCACCGATAATGAAACATTAAGTTTAATGTGTGAATTGTTGAATCATTAATTGAAGATAAATATGATCTCTTGTACAAGATGTTAGATTTCTATATTTAGCATTATCAGCAACAGTAGCAAAGTTGATTTTTCCAATTGAATATTTTCCATTTGTTCAGCTGTTGTTTCTTGATTTTATTTTTATTAACATTACAGCTTCTAAGTTCTGTTTGTTAAAGCGATGGTTTTATAGTAATATTTTTATATAACTGAAGAGCAAATGGCATTTGTCTCCTTCCTTTTTTGCTGATCTGAAAAATGGTCCGATCCATGACTCAAAAACCGTAGTGTGATCCAAAACCGTGAGATTTGTGATCCGTTACACCACTATTAGTCCACCACCTAACCCTAATCAATATGCAGATGAATATCATTAACATGCAAATGATTAATATTAATATGATAAATTTGCAAATGATGAATATGCACACCTGCAGGATGTTCAGTCTCTGCTCTTATTCTGTCAGTTCTTTTTAAAGCCTGTGCTTGAATCCAGTACCAATAGCTGTATATATGTACCATGAACTAAAATAACTCTTACTGTGAAATAGTAGGTTGCTCCACCACCTAACCCCAACAAATATGCTGAATATGATTAGAATTTGATTTGAATATGATGAATATGCAAATGATTAATATGAATCTGATGAATATGCACACCTGCAGGATGTTGAGTGTCTGCTCTTGTTCTGTCAGTGTGTTTTAAAGCCTGTGCTTGACTTCAGTCTCACGCTTCATTAAGTGCAGTTTTTCCACACTCGTCTCCCTGTAGTGTGTATTAGCTCAGCTGTCGCCTGTGTCCCATTTGTTTTTCCACATTTTTCCTCTCTGATCTTGTCATGACGTGTGAAGTGAGCGAGTTTGTTGTGAATGAATGTGTTCTGTTTCTGTTTAGTCGAGCAGAACCAGTCCAGCAGAAACACACTTAGCAACACCATAAACACACACAGCATCCCTCTACAGTCAACACGCACTCAAGTCAACTTAAACATGCTGAACTTGGGCGTTACTAGTCTTGATTTAATTTATTTTTGAAAACAAATTGAAACTTGGAACAATAATAGAAAATCAGCCAATGGGAAAGGAGTTGGTGTTTAATATGTAGATGAGCTGTGCATGATTTGAATGGGGGCGGGGCTTATTTTATATTTATTTTATTTGTGATGAACAAATATTTAGTTCAGGAAACTTTATTTCGTCTATCCCCACAGACATTTAAAAATTTGTCTTTAGACAGTGGCTGGCGCACAACAGCAGAACATAATAAATACACTTACATAGTTATTTTAAGATCCTATTTAAAAGTACAGTGGTCCCTGACTATAACGCGGTTCACCTTTCACGGCCTCGCAGTTTCACTGATTTTTTTTTTGTGCAATTTGACATGCTTTTTTTTTTTTTTTTTTTTACAGCACATTGTGCTCTGCGTCATGATTGGCTGTAGACCATTGTCAATCAATCTCCTCCTTTAACAAGGATGCAAAAAGGGTTTAACTGTCCATAGCAAGACCATTGTAAAGAGGGTCGCACACCAGATGCCCAGCTACGACTCAGGATACTGTTCATACTTCTGCCATGCCATCTTTCATTTTTAATAACATGCGAATGTGCGCGTCCGGTGTGTGTTACTTCCAACTGTCATGTGCATGGTGCATCTGGTGTGTGATGGAGTCTGCTTTAGTTTTGTGGATCAGTGACTGCAGGATAAAGAACATGACACTGGATGCCAACATTGTCCGCACAAAAGCTGAAAACCTTTTGCTGACACACTGTAAAAAGGTTGAGTTAACTTCAAACTTTAAAGCAACCGGCTGCAAAGAAATTTTGAGTTTATTAAACTTCAGTGGTTGAAGTTGTGCCAAACATTTTATTAAGTTGACCGAAAAGGCTTTCCCAGGGATGGGTTGCGGCTGGAAGGGCATCCGCTGTGTAAAATCGTGCTGGATAAGTTGGCGGTTCATTCCGCTGTGGCGACCCCAGATTAATAAAGGGACTAAGGACTAAGAAAATGAATGAATGAATGACCGAAAAGGCTGGTTTAAGTCAAGTATACTTTATGCAATAATTTGGCACAACTTCAAACACTGAAGTTTAATAAACTCAAAATTTAAATTTGAAATTTTAAGTTACCTCAACTCTTTATTTTTTGAAGATATGGAGAAATAAAAATGTAAAGTCTCCTCAACTGAATATTTTACTTTCATTAAACAAACAGTTCCAAACATGCAGCTGAATCATTTTGATGAGTAAATTCAACTCTGAGCTCAACAATATGTCCAAATAACTTACAGTTTTAAACTGAGTTTGTAAGTTGGATTTTTTACAGTGCAGCGTTGAATATTTGCACCTAAACAGGTTTTGATCTTTGGTTTCATTCTATAATCAGGGTTTCCACGGGGTCTAAAGTTTAGGCCTTAAAAAGTCTTTAATTCGCTGTTCTAGGTCTTGAATATTTTTGCAAAGGTCTTATTTTTGCGATGTCCATGTAACGCTACTGCTAATGCTCATTTAAATAATTTTTTGTTGTAGTTGCTTGGTTTGCGTGGTGTTGTAGTTCTTTATTTCACTAGTCCAAATGTAATTTGCGGTATTACAACTACAAATGAGACCAACATGCAATAGCCAATCAGCTTTCTGTTGTTGAACTCAGTGCGCTTGGTGAATGTGATGCCATCGCTGTGTTTGCGGAGGTTCACTTTGGGTGCGCGCGACAAGATTTCTCTTCAGTGTTTGGACTCACAGCAGTGAATATTAATCCACACTGACCTGAACTGACCTGAACTGAACTTAAACTCTGAAAACTGAACTGACACTGTTTCGATTCACTATAATCTTCTACGTGAAGCTGCTTTGACTCAATCCACATTGTAATAGCGCTATACAAATAAAGATAAATTGAATTGAATTGAATGATTTTGGCTGGCGGGCCGCACAAAATTTTTTGAGACTCGAGTGAACAGTTTGTACGGCGTCGCATTTAATTTGAGTTCAGTATGAAACACTTGTATGCCTGTACAGACATCTTCTTTATGATCCGTCCATGCGTGATCAGAGATAACCAGATGAACAATAACTCTTGGCTAGAAATTGCGACAGCAGTGGGAAACGAGGAAAATTTTAGAAAAACCTAAGGGATGCATTTGTTAAAACCGAAAAGAAAGGCCATGGTAAAAGTGGAGACCCGGGTAGTTTTAATATTACAGAATATTACACTGAGGTATATATTACAGTTTTAAATTTAAGACAATCTAATAGTTACAAACTAAAATTTAGTAACAAATTATTTATTTGATAACTGGAAATGAATATTTGACATTACAATATACTGATGCCCTGTTTCTAGGCTTTATTGGTGATAATGGTCAGGAATGTTGGACCATTCTTGCCTTTTTAGCTTATAAGTAGAGGACAGAAACTAGCCAGACAGTAATGTGTGAATTGTGGAGTGGGCAAAAATATAAACAAAGTCAGTATTTTTAGTAGTTGTCAGTGTATTTTTTTTGTTGCTTTTATTCTTTCCATAATAAAAAATATAATTGTAGAGCAACCCATGTTCTGCCGTCATTAATATTTCACTTTAATAGGTAAAACTGTCCGAGATATGAACAAAAGCATGTGATGCATCAAAGTTTGATTTAAAAAATCTTGAATTGTTATAAAAATCTTTATAATCATTAAAATAAATTATAAAAATAATAATAAAAAATATTTTGTTGAAAAAATATTGAACCATATTAATGATATGACGTAGTTTCGGAAACTTCCCACTTCTCTGTTTATCCGTCTGACTTTACGGTGGGTTTCTTTTTACCGCTCCCTGTCGTTTTAAAGTGCGTGATCCGGCGCCAGGCGAAAGTATAAATCAGCCTTAAGATGTTTGTATGTTTTTTTTTTCCTGTAGTTTAATGTTGCATCTAACCTGTCTTCGGTACTTTTTAATTTGAATTCATTTATTTTGCCACAAATTTTGTGATTTTTGCATTTTCTCTTTATGAATATGCGTGTTTTTGATGTTGTGATATAGGTCTTAAATTTAATACTTAATGGTCTTAAAAAGGTCTTAAAAAGTCTTAAATTTGACATTATGATATCTGCAGAAACCCTATATAATACTGGGCTTATTTTTCTATGAAGGTTTGAACTTTGACAGTATTTAAACAAGAGAGAAAAGTGTGAAAATGTTAATGCCTGTCTGAGAAAAGTGAATAAAGTGTGTAGTGAGGGGAGTTACAAAACATCTAAAATAATTGTCAAAAATAAAGCGGACTACTTTCACTATTGCGGGTTATTTTTAGAACGTAACTCTCACGAATAACGAGGGACAATATACATATATATGTATATGTACAGCTAACCACTGTGCCACCATGCCGCCCTGAAGGAAAATGAATAAATAAATGAACAATATTTTATTTTTAAATATTTTAAATAAGACAAAAAAATCCACAGGAGGGTGAATAATTCTGACTTCAACATCTTGCATCGTCATCAGAATTTGACATGACTTAGATTTTTGTCATATAGCCGAGCCCTATTATGCAGTTCCTAAACTATTAAATCTGCTAATAATCTAGTGCTGGTGAAGTGACTGACCTGTCCTGCCATCTAGAGTCCTAAATGTTGTAAAGTGGAATCAGATTGAAGCCAAACAGCATTGCTTTATCACGAGCACATGGAAATGTCTGATTTGAGTTTGGACATGTGCTTCGTCCTCACACTCCATTTAACAGCAAACAAATGTTCGGCAGCCAATGGCACAATAATGACAGTGCTGCTAATGAGCTAACTAAAATCCCATAAACGGGTCAGCTCAATTACTCAGCACTTCTCACAGCATCTCTCTGTTTTTAAAGACGATGCCGAGTCTGGATGATGGATTTGTGCTGCACTTTAAGCAACTGTTGTTGTCTTTAAATGCTCCATTGTTGTCTGTGCCATGAGCCTGTTTCCATTCTAAACATTAAACATAATGTAAATGCCATTTTTAGAGATTTTTTTAACTCAAAATGAATTCAGTCAGAATTGCCTGATCTTAAACTCTGAATTTCGAGACGTTAAACTTAGATTTGTAAGACTTAAACTCAGAAACTACTCTGAAATGCGACATTTAAAGTCAGAATCAAGAGCTTAAAGACAGAAATGTGCAAAAATTTTGAAAAAATAAAGTTAAAGTTGTTACATGTCAATCTGAGAATTGTGTGCTGCAAACTAAAAAACATGTTGCGAGATGTTAAATTCAGAAATGTGAGTTAAACTCAATTGCAAAATGTAAGCTCAGAATTGTAATATGTTAAAGTCAGACTTGCAGGAAGTTAAAATGTGAGACGTAAACTTAGAAATGTGAAATGCAAACAAAATTGCAAGACGTTGAAGTCAGAATTGCGCAGCGTAAAGTCAGAATTGTGAGATGTTAAACTCAGAATTGCAAGACGTTAAGTCAAAAATGCAAGACGTAAACTAAAAACCTGCAAGTTGTGAGCTTGAAAATGTGAGACAAAAACTCAGAAATGTGATGTGCAAACAATTGCGAGATGTTAAAGTCAGAATTGCGCAACGTAAACTCAGAAATGCATGTCTTAAACTTTACAAATTCAGAAATGTGATGTGCAAACAATTGTGAGGTAAAGTCAAAAATGAGAGACGTAAACTCAAAAATGCACAGCGTAAACTTGATGTGAGCTCAGAAATGTGATGTGCAAACCGTTGCAAGACTTTAAAAAAAGAATTGTGAGACGTAAAGTCAAAAATGAAAGCCATAAACTTGTAAGTGCAAGACGTAAGCTCAAATGTTATATGCAAACAATTGCAAGACGTTTAAGTCAGAATTGTAAGACATGAACATAAGCTAAGAAATGCACGTTGCAAACTTGATGTGAATTCAGAAATGAGATGTGCAAACAGAATTGCTATACGTTAAACTCAGAATTGGAGGACATAAACTCAAATGTGATGTGCAAACAATTGCGAGATGTTAGTCAGAATTGTGAGATGTAAAGTCAAAAATGCGAGACGTTAACTCAAAAATGCACTGTGTAAACTTGACGTAAGCTCAAAAAATGTGAGGTACAAACAATTGCGAGGCTTTAAAAACAATTGCGAGACGTAAAGTCAAAAATGCAGTTCATAAACTTAAAAATGCAAGACGTAAATTTAAAAATGCACAGCGTAAACTTGACAGAAGCTCAAAAATGTGATGTGCAAACAATTGCGACACATGAAGTAAAAAATGCAGTCCATAAACTTGAAAATGCAAGACGTAATCTCAGAAATGTCATGTGCAAACAGAATTGCGATGTTAAACTCAGAATTGCGAGACATACACTCAAAAATATGAGACGTAAACTAAAAAATGCACAGCGTAAACTTGACATAAGCTAAGAAATGTGATTTGCAAACAATTGCGAGGCTTTAAAAAACATTGCGAGACGTAAAGTCAAAAATGCAAGATGTAAACTCAAATGTTTTGCTATTGTTTGCACATCACATTTTTAAGTCAGAATTGTAAGATGTAAACTCAAAAATGCACATCGTAAACTTGATGTGAATTTAGGAAAGTGATGTGCAAACAGAATTGTGAGACGTTAAAGTCAGAATTGTGAGATGTGAACTCAAAACTTCAAGTTGTAAAATTGAAAATGTGAGACAAACTCAGAAATGTGATGTGCAAACAATTGTGAGACTTTAAAAAACTGAATTGCAAGACGTAAAGTCAAAAATGCAAGTGATAAACTTGTAAATGCAAGCCGTAAGCTCAGAAATGTGATGTGCAAACAATTGTGAGACATTAACTTAAAGTAAAAATTAGATGAAAGTAAAATTAAAGTCAGAAGTGTAAGATGTGAACTCAAATATGTGAGACGTAAGCTCAAAAATGCACGTCGTAAACTTGATGTGAATTTCGAAAAGTGATGTGCAAACAATTGTGAGACGTAAACTGAAAAATGTGAGCTGTAAGTCACACTAGTATTTTTGATTGTATTTGGTCTGTGCAGTCAGTAACAGCAGCTGTATGCAGAGCAGCAGGTTGGTGTTTCTGGTTTTGGCTCTGCTGCTGTGGTTTGGGACAGACCCAGCAGTGCTTCAGCGCATTTGCTCATTTTTTCTCTCTCTGCATTTGTTGGAGTGTGAGTGAGGAATGATTCTCAGCCCAGTGCACTGATGGATGGATCTGGTTTCTGATTCTGCTGTCATCATTTACTCACACTAATGCTTTCCTCTGTTACACACAGCACATGATCAGGCTGTATTTATGAGGAGCAGAACATAATCATGAATGGCTGATTTTAGCTTTGCTTCAGGCTTTCATCAGCCTGTCTGGGTTTGTTTTGGCCTTAGTAACCAGACTTATTTGTAACTGTTCAAGTTAGGGATGCTTCGATCAGGATTTTTGCAGCCGATACAGAGTACCGATTCCTTGTGGTGATCGGCCAATACTGAGTACCGATTCTAACTGTACGTTCACACCGAAAGCGATAAGAGCGTCAAAGTAGCCGGAAGTAGGCTTGGGCGGTAATACGGTAATATGGTATACCGAGGGATCTAAAAATAGTATCGGTATCAGTTTCAATACCGTTATACTGTCATAAAAACAGTGCACTTATATAGGAGACAAGTATTAAATATTATTTATTATTTATTGTCACCACGGGACAGTGTGGAGGAGAGAGAGGTAAGATGGCGAGTCGCGCACCAAGTGACCTGGTCTCGACAAAGAACACAAGCTCTGCAGTTTGGCAGTATTTCGAGTTTCAACTGAACGAGAAGGGAGACGTGGTAAATACGAACTAGAGGTCTGCGTTCCCACTGCTGTACCGCAGGACCCGACCAGATTTCTTGCAGTGTAGGAATAAATTTCTGAATAAAGTGCGGGAGCAGTCGGCAACTCTGGTGTAATTTGAACAGGAGCGGGCGGTCTAACAATATCACTCCTTAGCGAGCGAGCATGCGCACATACGCATGGATGCTTTTTATGTGTGTGTGTGTGGGTGTGTGTGTGTGTATGTGTATGAATAAGAGAGAGCATGATGCTCTGCGTCGCTGTCTTGGTGCTGTCAATGTGTGTGTGTGTATGTGTGTGTAAATGAGAGAGAGCATGGTGCTGTGTGTCTATGTGTGTGTGTTTATACAGACAGCTTGTTATAGGCTGTCTGGACTCTGTATCATCTAGCTGGGTGGTTTTTGGTTTTGCTCTTCTGTTCGCGAACACATCATCTCTCCTCAACCCAGTCCTGCGCAGATCTCTAATACGAACAAGACAATTTTAAAAAATGTGCAACAAACAGGGGACCTGAATGGTTTAGGCACAAGCCAACAGTTTGGTGATGCTGTCTGAGCCTTACATCATAATTTGTATTATTATGCACTGTAATACCGTATACGGAGGTAAAATAGGGAGGTTTGACGGTATCAAAATTTGGATACCGCCCAAGCCTAGCCGCAAGTCATTCATTTTCAATGGGAGCTGGCAGAGAAAAGGAGCAGGAGTTGAAATCAAGTCAACTTTATGGTAATGAGCTATGATGCGGTTCGGCGGCAACCAATCAGATTACAGAAGTCCACCGCTTGAGAGAAGTCCAGAGAACACAGTCACGGTGAACTTTGTTTCTGACCACAGTTGTTCCACAAGGTTTGATTATTGCCGGATTTCCAATTATTTACAATGTTTTCTTACAGCAACATACATTAAAAAGGTTACTGGCGAGTTACTGATGTGCATTAATGTTATATATATATTTTTTTAAAAGCAGGAATCTCATGCGTCAATACAAATCAGTATTGCTGCTTCAGGATATTTCAGACATACGGACACATTGGATTATTAAGTGGAGCAAAGCCACATCACATACAACTCGATCTTTCATTGTTAAATGAATTGTACTTTGCTGTAGCTAGCTTCTAGACTGAGTGTCACTGGCAGTGCTTTTAGTTGACTTTTTAGGAAGACGCTCCTCATTTAGTCGCCTGTGGTGCTTTTTTTAGGTGCTGGTTGTTGTATTTCCTCGTGCTGTGGCAACAATTCTGCAAAAGCGCATACAAATTACCTGTTTTTGTTTGGTGTATGTGACTTTGAAACTAAAATATTCCCATATTACCGACATGCTGTTTTCCTTTGATATGAATTTGTCTATTAATATTTCTGAAGCGGTAGACGCCATCATCCCACTAGTCGCACTTTCCTGTTTGTTTGTTTTATTGTAGGCTTTCCACAAAGTTTGGTTGTGCAATTCTGATTGGGCAGAAAGAGTGTGCTCACTCAGTTGGCTAGTAAGACTGTCACACACAGACGGCAGTCACACATTTGCTCTGGGTGGGGGAAATTATATAATACATATATATATATATATATCAAATCACAGCCTCTTGCGATTAATCGCAACGTTTTAAATTTTAATTAATCGCACAGCTCTACTTCAAACTCTGCTTTAGTAATCTGCTTGACCCGTGTGCATGTGAAGTGCAGGACTGCTCCAGCACTAGCATACACGCATATTATGAACATCTCAACATGCGAAAGGGTTTCTCCATATGTTTTCATCGAAGTTGTTCACAATACTTATTCATCTACAGAATTTGTAATGTAGTCAAATGTGTAAACATTTAGCTGCAGTTTGCGCATAAGCCTTTGAAAGTCTCTGGGACAAAGCTACAGCATGGATCTGAAAACTTTAAATAAAAGTGAAACCATCAACAAAAGCCTGACATATATTATACAAATACAAATACTCTATATTTACTAATACAAGCGCAGCCATTTAGAGCTCATTTCTGATTAATGATGTCAGAATTTACTGGTATTGTTGGATGGATGTGTGAACGTCTTTTCTGGAAAAATTCCGGAGCGTCCTTGTCTATGTGAACAGCGCTTTATTGAATCTACTGGTAAAGTCGTTCCAGTAATTTTCTAGATATTTACCGGTATCACTGTGTGAAAGTGGCCAAAATGACTATCATTCACGCAAGTCGCGCCGATAGACCGTATAAACAGGTCACACCGCATCTGTATATGTTTATATATTAGCTGTTGTGACTCGTGTTCATCGATCACTCACATCATCACTCACGTGTTGAGGCTGCCGTAGGCTATGTATAATATACAGGAGCGCTTGTGCGTCTTTTGCTTGTAAAGTCATATAAACACACCTGCGATCGGTACATGAGATCTGCCAGATTGGTGAGTACCGTTCGAGTCATTAAATGTGATTATCAGCCGATACCGATCACAGGTCGATTGATTAAATCATCCCTAGTTCAAGCTAATTTTCTTCATTTATTTATTCAGTAATATGCAGATATTTAGATGTAACATTTTAATCTACATGTCTGTGGTTTTCTTGTATCAGTAAATATTTGTTTTTGTTTACATTTATTAAAAAATATATTTCTTTAATTGTTTGCATGTTGAGTAGTTTTGCCAATTGGTGGTATTTTTTATTTTAAACATTCTGTTTATTGGTTTATTTTAGTACTTAATTTTTATATTTGTAAAATTGTATTAATATGGCTTATTATTATTATTATTATTATTACTTTTTATTTTTAATTATTTAATTGTATTTTTTTTGTTAAATTTTCATCATTTAAGAAAGGATGTTTTCAAAATTGTTGGTATAATTATTGATTGTTTTTATTATTTTAATTGAATTTAAGTTCATTTAATTTTATTTAAATTATGTGCTTTGTTTTAATTGCTTTTAATTGAAAATTATTAAATTGAACAGTTGTATACATAGTCAATTAATTGTTTTATTATCATTATTTTTATAATCTTGGCTTAATTGAATGTTTTTATAATTTAATTATTATTAAATGTTTTATTTTAATCAGTTTTATTCCAAAATATATATGTTTTGCTTCATTTGTATTTTTTTAAATAGTTCGAAATAAAAACCTTTTTATTATTTAATTTATTATAATTATTCAATGGTCTGTTTGTTTCATTTGTTTATTTTATTATTTAAAAAGACATTTATTGTAAACAGTTTTATGGTAACATCGACTCACAAACATTCATTTATTATTGTGAATCTTAAATTTGTTACGTGCACATGAAGTTCATTCATTCATTCATTTTCCTTCAGCTTAGTCCCTTATTTATCAGGGATCGCCACAGCGAAATAAACTGCCAACTATTCCAGCATATGTTTTACACAGCGGATGCCCTGCCAGCTGCAACCAAGTACTGGGAAACACCTATACACATGCATTCACACACACACACTCATACACTACGGCCAATTTAGTTAATCAATTCCCCTATAGCGCATGTGTTTGGACTGTGGGGGAAACCGGAGCACCTGGAGAAAACCCACGCCAACACGGGGAGAACATGCAAACTCCCCACAGAAACACACACTGACCCAACCGGGACTCGAACCAGCGACCTTCTTGCTGTGGGCCACAGTGCTAATCACTGAGCCACTGTGTGACCCGTACATGAAGTTGTTACATGTAAATTGCTGCAAATGTAATCTGTGAATGGTTTGTGGTTCAGGCTGTTGTTTATCATGTAGATCTGACGCTCTTCTCCTCTTTTCTGTGTTTCCTCCTCAGTGTCTTGAACCGTGCCGGGCCTCATGGGACCTGAAAGAGAACCAGTGTCAGGATCTGTGTGAGGTGTGTGTGCAAATATTATCTACGTCCAAAACTGCTCACTTGATCAGTCGTTCACTAATCCCTAATGTATGCTGGATGAGTGCACTATACAGCTGAAGTCAAACCTATTTGCCCTCCTGTGAATTGTCTTTTCTTTCCAAAATATTTTCCAAATTATGTTTAACAGAGCAAGGAATTTATTGTTAAATAAATTTTTAATAAAAAAATAAATAAATAATGTTAAATAATTTGTGTGTTTGTGTGGATAGAGCCTTAGAAACCTGCAGATACCCTGAATGCAGCTCACTTCTTGTATCTGTGCTGTGTTTTCAGACTCAGTTCCCGAAAAAGCACTATGAGTGTCTGACGAGCTGTGAGTTCCTGCGGACGGTGCAGACGCTGAAGCAGGGCGAGTGTCCGGCAGAGGAGAAGGCCAGCGGGTTTGAGGCCGCATGCGTACAGAGCTGCGACTCCGACAGCGACTGCACGAGTCTGAAGAAGTGCTGCTCTAACGGCTGCGGACACACCTGCCAGACGCCCAAGAACATTTATAAAGGTACACTTCAAGACTGCACTTGAAACACTACGTTCACCTCATAAAGACATAAAATCTGAATTGTGATACAATTTTTCATTGTAAAATATAAAGTCAGAATTGCAAAATGTAAAGACAGACTTGCGAGATATTAAGTCATAATTGAGACATAAAGTCAGAATTGCAAGATGTAAAGTCAGAATTGTGACCCGTAAAGTCAGAATTGTGAGATGTAAAATCTGATTTGCGAGACATAAAGTCAGAATTGCAAGATGTTAAACTCAGAATTGTGAGACATACGCAGACTTACGAGACGTAAAAGTCTGAATTGCGAGGCGTAAAGTCAGAATTGTGAGACGTAAAGTCAGAATTGCAAGATATTAAACTCAGAATTGCAAGACAAGTCAGAATTGTGAGCCCAAAGGTCAGACATGTGAGACGTAAAGTCAGAATTGTAACATGTAAAGTTAGATTTGTTAGACGTAAAGTCAGAATTGTGAGACATAAAGTTCGAAATGTGAAACCTAAAGTCAGAATTGCAAGATGTAAAGTCAGATTTGCGAGACATTAAACTCAGAATTGGAGACATAAATCAGAATTGTGAGACATAGTCAGATTTGCGAGACGTAAAAGTCAGAATTGCGAGGCGTAAAGTCAGAATTACGAAATGTAAAATCTGAATTGCGAGACGTAAAGTCAGAATTGCGAGACGTAAAGAATTGCGAGATGTAAAGTTAGAATTGTAAGATGTAAAGTCAGATTTGCGGAACAAAGTTAGAATTGCGAGACGTTAAACTCAGAAGTCAAAATTGTGAGATGTAGTCAGAATTGTGAGACGTAGTCAGATTTGTGAGACGTAAGTCACAATTGCAAGATGTAAAGTTAGAATTGCGAGATGTAAACTCAGTATTGCAAGACGTTAAACTTAGAATTGCGAGACAAGTGAGAAATGTGAGGTGTAAACTCTGAATTACGAGAGACGTAAAGTCAGAATTGATAGACATAAAATTAGAATTGAGAGATGTAAAGTCAGAATTGTGAGACAAACTCAGTATTGTGAGAATGTACATGGACTGTAAAATAAAAAGCTTTTTCATTTAGTTTACTCCCTAATGTTTTATATAAATTTATGTATTTATTGTAATCTTTTTAGTATTTTTTTTAATAATTTTTTTTAAATATTACTATTATTATAAAATAATATTTAGTGTTCCAAACATTTTTCATGGCTTAAAATATTTTCAAAATCACAATTATTTCAAATTTAAGTACTAATAACATTTTACTATATTTAGATGGTCTTTATTAGATAGCATTTTGAGAAACTCAGAAAATTGTAAAATAATTGGTGTCAATTGAGCGTTATTATATTTCTATGATGGTGTTTTGGTAGTGCCGATTGAGTGTACTGTACGCGCGCTCCATGACTCTTCAGTTCTGATGTGGTTCTGCTTGTCAGATTTGCTGGTTTCGCCTCATTTACAGAAAGTCATAAAGGCTTTTATTGAAATCCAAACCCAATCAGCCAGAGTCTGCGATGATCTGCGTATAATCGCTTCTCTCTGTGCCACTGCTGGAAAACATTAACAGACCAAACCATGGCTCTCAGATGCATCCGCTCACATTTATTATTTAATTCAACCAATTTTTACCTTCAAACTATTATGAAAATCTGTATAAGTCAGTGCAGTTCGACTTAACATCTGGTGGTCACAAAGTCTAATACTGGACCATATATAGATGACTGTTTCTCAAATATTTCCCAAATGATGTTGAACAGATTCAGGAATTGTTCACAGTATTTCCTCTAAATATTTTTCTTCTGGAGAAAGTCTTGTTTGTTTTATTTCGACTAGAATAAAAGCAGTTTTTAATTGTCGAACAATGCCAAATTGGTCAACATCGCCCAACTCTAATTGACAGCTGTTATTAACCAATGCATTCATGTTCAGTGCTACAGCAGTGGGCCAATCAAGAAGAGCTTGAAGGCGGGGCAAGCATTGCAGGCTTTGTTTACTGCAACAAAATGGCATGACAACTGTTTTAACCCATTGCTGAGCCCTGCATTTGGCGTTTTAGATGCAAAGATGCATTCTGTTTGAATGTCTCTTAAGTCTATGCATGCAGTAATAACCATTCGTACTGCAACAATTTTTTGCACTTGCCTAAAGGCTCTCAAATATATTTTGAGGTCGCATAGGTAGAATTTCCAGCGCATACACGACCAAAACGTCACAATTCTGAGTCCTGTTTAAGTGAACTCTAACATTTACAGCAGTGCCGCTCTCTTCCCTGCTCCGCTGATTTATGGATCATCATGTGGAAAAATTAAAATGTTTATTGTATGGATTGATGCATGTACGGGTGTTTGAGCAGCGGCTGTTGTGAAATCCTGCATGTGTTTTCCTGCATCCGCGGCTCTTCATCACAGCTGTAACGAATCCACAGCACAGTCTTTTCTTCAAAAGCTTTGTACTTAATAAACCTCTGATTTATGACATATGGAGTCATTTCAGATGTCTGCGAGGGTTAAGTGGAAGTCAGAGGCGTACAGTACAAATTCAGCATCAGCACACACACTTTATTACATTTTACATTCTATAGAGATGAAGTCAAAATTATTCGCTCCCTTGTGAAATTTTTATTTCGTTTCAGATATTTCTCAAGTGACTTTTAATAGAACAAGGGGATTTTCACAGTTTGTTCTATTGTATATTTTTCTTCTGGAGAAAGTCTTATTTGTTTTATTTCGGCTAGAATAAAAGCAGTTTTTAATTGTTTAAAAGCCATTAAGGTCAATATTAGTAGCCCCCTTAGGCAATATTAGTTTTGGATTGTCTCCAGAACAAACCCCTGTTATACAATGACTTGCCTAATTACCCTAACTTTACCCTAATTACCCTAGTTAAGCCTTTAAATGTCACTTTAAGCTGAATACTAGTGTCTTGAAGAATATCTAGTCTAATAGTACAGTGTTTCCTAGGATTTTTTTTTCCTGGGACACCCACCCCCTTCCTCCCAGCCTCACTTTCCTTCATGAACCGGTCACTTTCTATTTCACTCTCGGGTTGAGGGCGGCGTGACCGCTGTTCACCTACAGCGCTAGTTCAGCTTGATCCGGCCTGAGTGTTATTCAGACACCTCACCCCGTTTTGAACCTTGACCGCTGCACGTGTGTATGAACAGCTGATGGTGGCCATAGCAACGACAAACGGCAGAGGATCATGAGCTCACAAACGCATTTAAATCCGTAAACAAAACAACACGCATCGTGTTTTTAACGTGGCATTAGACGCGATATGGGAATATAAAGAGTTAACCAGATACAGTACACACGCTTACAAGTGACAAAACACAATGCTGGAGAAAACAAGGAGGCAGCCATGGTAATGCACTTACTTACACTTGTGAAATGGAGGAAGAAACTGATCCATGATCCACTGATCCATGTACTGACAAAGTCCCTTACATGTTTTCTGATCCTTCCTTTAACAAACAGCTGACGAATCCCCGGTTGTAAGCGTGTAGATTCCAGAAGCACTCGAACTGCACAAGGCTGGGCTATAATGCTGAGGTTTTTGTGCAAAAATACACCTCAACCACTGACTCTTCACAGTTTTATCTTTGGGTGGATAAAATAACACTAACAATCCCTTACACTTCCAATAATGCTGAGCACAGCATCTTCATGACTTGGTTCAACTGGGATCTGTTTATCTTCCTCTTTTTCTTTGCTACTGTGTTAGTGGGCGGGACCACAGGTTTAAATTTTCCCGGGTTTGAGCATGCTACAAATGGGCGGAGCTTATGTTTCGTATCCACATCATGCCGAAATGGCTAAAACTCGTTATCATGACGATTCATTTAAACCACTATGAGTCGACTCTTTTATAGATGAATCAATAATTTTAAACACTGTCCACTTTCAGATTTAAGCTTAAGCTGGATATTTCACTTCACTTAGAGCTGTGTTACACACTACATGGAAGGTCATTCCCAAACACCCATAATAGGGGCTCTTTAAAACTATTATGATTAGAAATGTGTAGAAAAAAACCTGCTCTCCATTAAACAACACTTGAGAAATATATTTTATAAAAGAATAAATATCACACGAGTAGCAGTGCGATATGGCTGTATATGGGCACTGCTGGGAGGCGTTCATTGCCCCAGCAGTGCCAATATGCAGCTGTATTGCACTGCTTTGAGTGTGATATTATGTTTATACAACACTTTGACAGCATAACCATGTAAATAAATATGACAATCAAGCACAGAGATTCTCAAAAATCTTTTTGTACAAGGAAATACTTACTTCCACTATTCATTCACGTCTGCATGACATCAGAACAGCAGAAACCATTTGCTATTTCACATGTTTAACATCACTTTAGAACTAGTATTATTAGTATATTACTAGTGTGTATATACACTCACCGGCCACTTTATTAGGTACACCTGTACAACTGCTGGTTAATTTTTAATCAGCCAATCACATGGCAGCAACTCAATGCATTTAGGCATGTAG
>CAIGQZ010032630.1:545388-563314 GCA_903798205.1 Danio tinwini
TGTAACGAGTGCTTATTTGAGTTACTGTTGCCTTTCTATCAGCTGGAGGCAGTCTGGCCATTCTCCTCTGACCTCTGGCATCAACAAGGCATTTGTGCCCACAGAACTGCCGCTCACTGGATATTTCCTCTTTGTTAAACCATTCTCTGTAAACACTAGAGATGGTTGTGCGTGAAAATCCCAGTAGATCAGCAGTTTCTAAAATACTCAGACCAGCCCGTCTGGCACCAAAAACCATGCCACATTTAAAGTAACTTAAATAAATGTCTACATGCCTAAATGCATTGAGTTGCTGCCATGTGATTGGCTGATTAGAAACCCCACGCCTTCATGTGCTTTCATCCACTGGAGGGGGTAGGCGGGTCTGTGACCAGTGCCTTCATGGCTGCAGGAATCGATGGCTGCCTGCCCTTGCTGGACTATATCCACACCCCCTTTCCCATCCCCTGTTGCGATGTATGTCATGTCTATGTGTTTTATGTGCTTGACTGCTGGGGCTTTTTTATCTCTCTGATCTCACACTGCTCTAACTCAAGAGCAAGGTGAGAGGGAGTTTTTTTCACCTCTCTTTCCTAAATTGTATCTTACTTCCTTTTTCTAAATGCTACCTCCCATTGACCTGTCTTCCCTTGAAATGTGATGTTTGTGTATGGTCGGGGGGTCCATTTTCACTATATGTCAGTGTATGTGAATACATGGAGGTATATGTGACAAATAAAGGCTTGATTGATTTGCGTTAATGAGCAGTTGGACAAGTGTACCTAATAAAGTGGCCGGTGAGTATGTGTCTGTGCATTGAGATCAGTGTTTGTGTTGTGTGCAGATGCCTCGTCCAGCCGTTATCATGTCCAGTGGATGCCTGAATACTGCAGCCACAACCAGAGCCGATCAGCAGAGAAATCCGTGACTCAGGTTTGTGTGTTTTAAACTGAAACTCTATTGTGTGTGTGTGTGTGTGTGTGTATTTATGATTATCCGCAGCATCAGCCAAGAGCTCCGCGAACAAGCCTCCTGCTCTCCATAAACGCAGCCTCTTACGGGACCGAGGACTCATTTCTCTTCATTATTGAGAGCAAATTAGCCAGTGTTGTTTCAGATGATGTGGTCAAAATGTGGTCCAGTGCCTAATAAAACACATGCATTAAAATGACTTTTCCAGGAAGTGGGATTGAATTCATCAAACCCCCTCCAGCCCCTCCGGAGCCTTAACCTGCAGCCCAGAGCCCGTTCCACTGCGAGTCTTTCTTCACTGTGTGCTGGCTTTACTAGAAACACACAGATCTGGATGCTTAAAATGCTTCATCCCGTTGCATAATATTACAAAACTGTCCTATTTTTTTTCCATAATATTATAGTTTTGTTTTCAGTTTGTACACATTGAAATACAATATTTTACAAAACAATTTACAACAATAACCTACTCGGATTTCAGGAGAAAGCTTAATTTACACAGCAAAAGCTTATGCAATACATATGGTTCAACTTTGAATATATTTTTGTGTGAATTTTATTTATTTATATTTTATATATTTATCTAAGTAACTTTTTATTGTAATACGAATTAGTTTTTATCATGTAATAGTTTTATGAATATCCATTTTGCTATGAAATAGCCATAAGTTGCTGATGTGGCAATAAATAAATAAATAAATACAACAATAACCTGGTATTTACAAATTATGCAAAATATGAGGATACATATATATTTATATAGAAAACTAAAACAAACAAACAAAATAAAAAAAAAACTAAATAAAAGTAAAACTGCTCTTCTTTTCAAACATGACAATTATAATCATACTGAGTACTAGGTACAGCAAATATATATTGAAGAATGTATCAATACAGAATTATAAAGCTGGAACTGCATTGTCCACCAAAAAGTTTTCATCAACTTCTCCCTCTGTTAATTCCACTTCTTTGACATAACTAATGAAAGGACTCCATATGTTTTCAAATACACGCTGTTTAGCTTTTAGTATACAAGTTATTTTTTGTAATGGCAGGCTTGACAACATTTGTCTTATCCAGTGAGTAGTGTTTGGTATTTGCATCTTTGTCCATAGCAAAGCTACACATCTTTTGGCATAAAGCAAGCTGAGGTCTATAAATACTTTTTCGCTTCTGCTATAATTTGAGTCCTCTGGGTATAAGCCCAGCGAATTAAAGCTTAGGGTCGAGGAGGATTTGTTTTGAAATGATCTTTAAAACTGTCCCTTTTAAAAAGTCAACCTGACGTTTGTTTTACTGTGCAGATGCTGATGGGATGTTTGAAATTGCATGGATACAAAGTAGGGATGCTCAAAATAACCGATTAACCGTTAACCGAAAGGGTGCGTTTTTAACCCGTTAATGGTATCAGTTAAACGATTAAAAATTAATATTTTATATATTTTTAAAGTTTGGCTGTATAAGGGGCTGATCACAGAGAACACACGTTTTGTGTTGAGAGGAGCATCGTTTGAATGGTTTACTAACGGCCATGAGTGTTTTGTGCGTTGCTTATGTGCCCTGCGCGCCTCACGTTTTTGCCGTTGCACGATGTGTTCTCGCTAGTGATATGTGGATGGCGGTTTTATCTGTGGGTGCTGCGGATAATCCGCGGGTCGGTCGGGTAATAAAAAAATACATTATGATTAATTGCGGGTGGGTCGTGGGTCATAGCAGTTGACAAGAATAAAGCAGAGAGTGGACTTGGCAGAATATGAAGTTAAGACGCCCAAAATAATGGATGAAGTGCAAGAGTACTGTGCAAACCTTCAGTTAGAGGAGTCATCAGAGGAAAATCTGCTGTCGTTCTGGGAGAAACAAGATCACTTATTTACACCACTGCAGCGCCTTGCGAGGAGAAGCATGTGCATTCCTGCAACAAGCCGTGCGAGCGAACGCTCATTTAGTGCAGCTGGCCGTGTTTTGGAGGCGAGGCGGAATCGCCCGAATCCAGGCACAGTAGATGCTCTTCTGTTTCTGCACAGTGCAAAGAAAAAGGCCAAGTAAACAGAACATAGCTGCTGTTCAGGCTGAAGTGGCCCCGTTTGTTTTATCTTTTTTCTGTATCTGTAACAGCTGAATCTGCTGTTAATAACGAATGATCCACAGTGACCTATCATCTTGCTTAAAACAAAGAATTAGAATTATTAAAGTTTCGATCGGGTGCGGATATATATATACACACATATATATATCGGATAAAATTATATGTGCAGGCGGGTGGATGATTAGTATGAAGGAGCGGATTCGGGTAACATTTCAGCTGATCCGCGCATCTCTAGTGCTCGCAGTTGAATGTTGAATTAAAAGTCAACCCTGAGCAGAAAAAGCGCTGTTATGACTTCTTGATGTTAGACTAGGGACTGAAGTAACTAACAATTATATTGTGAAAATTATGTAATATGGAAGAAGAATCAACCAAAATACTGCCAAAAAGAGAATCATTTATTATACAAAAATCAAAGATAAACAGAAAATAGTAATAATAAAGAATATAGATAACAAAAAATAACCACAAAAGGTCAATTATATACAATTTTATTAATAACAAAAATAATCCCAAAACAATAAACCCTGCAGGGGAAGAGGACAAAAGTGGCACTGAAAGAAAAGAAACTAACAAAACCAAAAATCAAACTAACTCAGTATAACCCTTTTACCTAACTGAAAACAAAATAATCGAAAGCAAGTCTACACGCCCTAACTTAACTACTCTAAACTTAACCAAACAAAAATACAAAGCCAGCGCTCACTCCTAAACCTGGTGTGCTATGCACAGGTTCTATAGGTCAGGGGTTTTCAAACTGTGGGGTGAGACATCTCTCTGAATCAAATCAGCAGGTTGCCCTTCTGGATCCTTCACTTATATTGAAGATACTACTGACTACGCTTACATGGACATCTGTAATCTAGTTATTCGCCTTAATAGACAATAATATAATGAAAGCACTTGACGTAAACACCTTCATGTAAGAGTTTCCTGTCATTTTGGGTGACTTTAACTGCAGTTCGGCAGTTTCACATTCACTCATGTCACGTCACGTCAATAATTATTTCAAATAAAATAATAATATAATATTATTCTGACCAGTTAAGCGTTAATATGGAGTTAACGAGCGGCGATTGTCGGTTGGCAAAATTAACCGAAATCAGCATCTCTAAAGTTATGGTGTTCTAGTTGGTTGCTAGGGTGTTGCAATGGTGCAGTTTTGTAGTTGTTTTTTTTTACAGATTTGTTTTGGCTGGTTACCAGGGTGCTTAAATTGGGTTGCTATTGTGTTTTTAGTGGTTTCTATGGTTTGGCTATTCAATTTCCAGGAGGTTCTCATTGGTTTCCAGGGTGTTGCTGTGGGGTTGCTAGGGTACAGTTCTGGGTGGTTGCCAGTGTGCTTACATAGGGTTGCTTTTGTGTTCTAAGTGATTGCTATGGTGTAGCAATTAAATTTCCAAGGTGTTCTCATTTGTTGCCAGGTTGTTGCTGTGGGATTGCTATGGTACAGTTCTGGTTGGTTGCTAGGGTGCTTTTATGGGGTTGCTATTGTGCTCTAAGTGGTTGCTATGGCGTAGCTATTTAATTTTTAAGGTGTTCTCATTGGTTGCAAGGGTGTTGCTGTGGAGTTGCTATGGTGCAGTTCTGGTTGGTTGCTAGGGTACTTATATGGGGTTGCTATTGTGTTTTAAGTGGTTGTTAAGGTGTACCTATTCAATATCTAAGGTGTTCTCATTGGTTGCCAGGGTGTTGCTGTGGAGTTGCTATTGTGCAATTTTGGTTAGTTGCTAGGGTGCTTATATAGGGTTGCTGTTGTGTTTTAGGTGGTTGCTAGGGTGTACCTATTCAATTTCTAAGGTGTTTTCATTGGTTGCCAGAGTGTTGCTGTGGGGTTGTTATAGTGCAGTTTTGGCTTGTTGACAGGGTGCTTTTATGGGGTTGCTATTGTGTTCTGAACAGTTGCTCTGGTGTAGCTATTCAGTTTCTAAGGTGTTCTCATTAGTTTCCAGTGTGTTCATGTGGGGGTTGTTATGGTGCAACTACAGTTTTGTATCTGTGGTGTTTTGATAGGTTGCCAGGATGCTTCTATTGGGTTGCTGTTGTGTTTTAAGTGGTTGCTAGGGTGTAGCTATTTAGTTTCTAAGGTGTTCTCGTTTGTTTCCAGGATGTTGCTGTGGGGTTGCTATGTTGCAAATTTGTAGGTCTGTTTGTTGTGTTTTGGCTGGTTGCTAGGGTGCTTTTGTGAGGCTTCTGTTGTGTTCTAAGTGGTTGCTAAGGTGTAGCTATTTAATTTCTAGGGTGCTCTCATTGGTTGCCAGGGTGTTCCTGTGAAGGTTGTTATTATGCAGTTTTGACTGGTTGACAGGGTGCTTTTATGGGGTTGCTATTGTGTTCTGAATGGCTGCTATGGTGTAGCTATTTAGTTTGAAAGGTGTTCTAATTGGTTGCCAGGGTGTTCCTTGTGGAGGTTGTTATGGTGCAACTCTGCTGTTTTGTATCTGTGGTATTTGATAGGTTGCCAGGATGTTTCTATAGGGGTTGCTATTGTGTTCTAAGTGGTTGCTAGGGTGTAGCTGTTCTGTTTTTAAGGTGTTCTCATTGGCTATCAGGATGTTGCTGTGGGGTTGCTATGGTGCATCTTTGCAGGTCTGTTTCAGTGGTGTTTTGGCTGGTTGCCAGGGTTCTTCTGTGATGATGTGATTGTGTTTTAAGTGTTTGCTATGGTGTAGCTAATCAGTTTCTAAAGTGTTCTCATTGATTGCCAGGGTGTTGCAGTTTGCAGCTTTACAGTTATGTCTCTAAAGCAGAGATGGGCAAACTGAAGGCTGTGAATGGTCCTTTTTCATGTGATTCCAGCATTAAACACAATTATATTTTAGTCAAAAGACTAAAACTAAAACTGAATCAAGATGATTGTGTTGAAATGAACTCTGCCTCCAGCACTGAATGATCACAGCAGTGTTCCTGTATCAGTGTTTTACTCAGATCTGTCTGCGTGTTTGATGAATGTGCTTGTGTTTTGCAGGAGAACTACATGAATCTCCCAAGCCTGCTGTTCTCCTGTAAGTACAGGGTGACGGTTTACACCCTCAATGCCAGGCGACGCTCTAAAGGTGAGAGCACCAGCTTTCTGACACCGTCCTGCGCCACTCTCAGGAGCAAGAGCATCAAACCCATCGCCTGTGCTGGAGATGCCGGTGAGAGAAGAGCATTTACTGCTTTCAGAAAGAGTTGTATCCTGTTAATACACAGGGCAACTTTTTCAGCAGTATTGCAGAGTGATGCTGCTTGGATACTTTCTATTTCCATTATGCAACACTTTTAATTCTGTATCCCATTGCCCTGATTTGTTTTCCTTTGTCTCACCTGGTTGCCCATTTAGGCATCATTCGAATTGCCCGGCTACATTGCTTAAAAAGTGTCACATCAGCATCACAGTTCAGAATACTGTTCCATTAGTACTGTGGATTTATTGCTCTAGCTTGTGTTCATATTTACATTACTGTGTTTATATATGAAAACTAAAACTAAAATGTATTATAAAAATATGATAAGAAATACAATAATTAAAATTCTTATTTCTATAAATTGTTAACCAGTGTCTCCCGTTTCCTCCCTTTCTCTCTCACACCATTGTTTTTATAATATCATTGATCATTCAATATATATTAGTTATTTTCCATTTCCTTAGAAATTAAAATGTGCTTCAGTGAACAATTTGCCTATTATTAAAAGCTTTTATTAGTTTTGATTCAGTGACTCTTTCATTTTTTTCATAATATTATTCTAGATAAAACGAGGGAAAATTACAAACATAAAGAAATTGAAATCTCTTATACTCCACAGAAAACCATAAAGCACTGTTTATGTTATACCCACATGAAAAAGTACTATAGTAATTTATAGTAAATATTATAAAAGTGTTTTTGAAGCACACTATAGTATAGTATATTATACTGTATATATTATAGTATTTACAACTCTTCATTAATGAATACTGTAGTGTTGACTATAGTAAACTGATCAACTGTAATAAATACCGTAGTATACTTTAGTTTTACTGCAGTAAACTGTGGTGTATTGTAGTATAATATACCCAATAGCTGTAGAACACTACAGTTTTAGCTCATTTGTTTATATTACTGTAGTTGCTGTGTTTCTGTATAATCTTCACTGCATATCCATTAAAGTACTTTGATATTGTATGGTTTAAAAGCACTATAGTATTTACCATAGTATTTTTCCATATGACATTGTGTCTTTTCTCTACTGTATTTCTCTATGCTTGTAATTTATTTATCATATTTTTTGTAAATGAGCTCCCTCACAAAATCACCCCAGTCAATCTAAAATTTAGGAAAACTGGGGAAATAAGATGTTGTGTACAGCATATATAATCAATATATATGGTAGAAAACAAAGTATTTTTCAGTATCATGCTTAGCGATTGCATGTGTAACTGACACAGTTTCAGGTATATAAGTGATATTAGTGATTCATATTATGACGCAGTTCCTTGAGAAACAGAATATTAAATGAGAACAGTGGGTGTGGCTTGTTTTTTTCTGCTGCGAGCTGATTGGATGTAGTAAAGTAGGCGTTTCATTCAGAACGATGGGGAAAAGGGATTAGAGATTGTCATGAAAACCTAAAAGACTCCTCCTCCTCACGATTTCTGTTTGTATGACATCAAAACTGACAGCTGGAGGGGCGTGGTTAAGTTTGTTAGCCACACCCAATACCTCAGACAGACATAATCTGATACTTTAACTGAAAACAAACAAGAAGTGCATTTTTAGATTTTATTTTAGATTACAAGAGCAAACTATTCAGTTTTGTTCTTAATGACATGCACAGATTAATTGTTTACCACAACACTAGCAATGTGAGCTAGCAAAGTCAATATTGTTAGATTTGATTTCATGTGTACTTTAATCCTGCAGCTCCTGTGAAGGTTTTGGCGAAGCCTGAAAATCTGACCGCATCCTTCAGCTTCCATGACGGTAATGTGACGGCTAGTTTCGTGTGGAGCGTGTCGCATCATCAGCCTCACCAGCCAATCACAGGCTTCCAGGTCACATGGGCGGAGGTTTCTACAGAGAGCCGTCAGAACAGCCTTCCAAACAGCATCATCTCTCAGTCGCAGATCCTGCCACCGGTGAGTCCATAAAACATTACTTGAATTACTTCTGAATCGTAATTACTGACTGCAAATTACGTGATATATACATGATGTATATACATGATATATGAGTAATATAATCACTTAGATTACACATTTATGGTGGTGTAATGTGACTACTTTTAGATTACATTTAGATTGCTTTTATGGTAGTGTGTCGTGTTTACTTTTCGTCTATGTTTAGATTACGTTTATGGTAGCAAAATCTGACTGCTTTAGAACTACATATAGTTTACCTTTGTGGTAGAGTAATCTGACTACTTTTGGATTACATTTGAATTACTTTTATGGTAGTGTAATCTGACTAATTTTGGAGTACATTTAGATTACTTTTATAGTAGCATAAACTGAATGTTTTTGGATTACTTTTATGGTAGCATAATTTGACTGCTTTGGATTACATTTAGATTACTTTTATAATAGTGTAATCTGACTAATTTTAGATTACATTTAAATTACTTTTATGGAAGATTAATCTGAAACTTGAAAAAGAACTGATGAGCTGTAGGATTGTGAACATTTAAATGTGTGATAATATTTTGTCCAAATAAAATATGACATTTTGTTTTTTTCAGAAAATGATAATTGGTCAGAATAAAATGTTTTTTCAGTTGTTGTGATTGAAATATTGGGTTAATTATTAAATAGTCTATTAAATATAATATTAAAATAATATTTTATGCAAATCTCAATTTTTATATTAAACGAGGAAGAAATCTTATCAGTAGTTCTCAGAATAAAACTAAAATTGTGTTTCACTCAGTAATTTAGAGCTTTTTTACATTTATATAGCGCTTTTCTGGACACTCAAAGTGCTTTACACAATGGGGGGAATCTCCTCATCCACTATCAGTGTGCAGCATCCACCTGGATGACACGACAGCAGCCAAGTTGCGCCAGACCGCACACCACACACCAGCTGATTGGTGGAGAGGAGACAGAGTGATGAAGCCAATTATGATATGGAGAGGATTAGGAGGCCATGATGGACAGAGGCCAGTGGGCAAATTTGGCCAGGATGCCGGGGCTAAACCCCTACTCTTTTAGCTTGTTTATATATATATATATATATATATATATATATATATATATATATAATAGCTAGAAAGGACATGTTTATATTCATACAAAATGCCAATGATTTAACATCAGAAGTGAAATTAAAAGCTACAATTGTGAACATTTAGTTATATGATAATATTCTGTCCAAATAAAATATGAAGTTTTGTTTTGTTTTTCAGAAAATGATAATTGGTCAAAATAAAATGTTTTTTTAATTGTTGTTGTTGAACTTTAGGGTTATTCAATAAATGTTGTTTTTATGCAAAAAAAATCTCAAAATGAAAACATTTTTATATTAAAATTAGGAGGAAATCGTATCAGTAGTGCACAGAATAAAACTAAAATTGTGTTTCACTCAGTAATTTAGAGCTTTACATATATATATAGAGAAAAAGGTGTCAGACATGTTTATATTCAGCTTATTCCCTTTATTTATCAGGGTTTGCCACATTGGAATGAACCACCAACTTATCCAGCATATGTTTTACACAGCGAATGCCCTTCCAGTCGCAATCCAGTACTGGAAAACACCCATACACACTCATTCACACACACACTCATACACTACGGCCAGTTTAGTTCATCAGTTCCCCTATAGTGCATGTGTTTGGACTGTGAGGGAAACCGGAGCACCCGGAGGAAACCCACACCAACACGGGGAGAACATGCAAACTACACACAGAAACGCCAACTGACCCAGCCGGGACTCAAACCAGTGACCTTCTTGCTGTGAGCCCACAGTGCTAACCACTAAGACACCGTGCTGCCCTAATTAACAACAAAATACTAACGTTTTAACTTCAGAAGTGAAATTAAAAGCTAAAATAACTATCTGAGATATCACTTTTGGCTTCATCCTCATGGGAAGGTTTATCTTGAAGCCCATCATGTGGAGATTTATTAGCATTATTAGTGTTCATATGGCAATTATTAGCATGTTCTCATGGACGGAGCATCGTTTTGAGCTGTTTTTTTCTCTTACATCAGTGCTGTCAAACATTGAGCGGATCTAGAACAAACAGTCCTCATAGCACTATATTTCATATTCATGTCCTTGAAGATTTAATAGAGTCAATCAAGTGAGAAACACGAAAGTCCAGTTTTCATCTTCACATCTGACAGAATGTTGGAGCTGGTCGTCATTATCAGATTGGATTCATCTATAAACGATGGCGAATCTGTGATGTTTATGATGATTTCACCGTTCTTCTTCAAATGAGCTCATAATAAACACGTCAAAACATCTGCGTCTGATTATTGATCTCAATAATCAGAACAGAGAAACTGAGATAATGTTATTGATGAATAATTAGACAGAAATAGACATTTTCTCTTGGTTAATCCATTTCTTGTATTTCCAGGATGGATTGTTAACATATGACTAACAATGAAACTAACAATTAAAACAATTTTTTTAAGTATTTGTTAATCTTGATGCATGTTAAATTTGCTGCTAAGTTGCAAATCAAATGCTTTTAACAGACTACATTTGTATTTTATTCACTAACGTCAATAAAAAAAAATTCATAAATATTCAATTTGGTGCATGAAACAAGTTATACTCGGAGTCTGCTGAGTGCTTGATTCTGATTGGTTGATGATCACTCTAAGGTGTTTGGTTATTGTCAGATAAATGCAGAATTAAAGTAGTTCCAGCTGGTTTTGAGTTATTTCACAGCTACAGCAGACAAAAATCAAACCAGAACACAACAGAAGGCTTTGGAGGAGGTGTGGAAGAAACTAGTGCTATACACAGGAGACGTTTGAGGAGGACAAACACCTGACTAATAAACTCTCAAATTAGGGCTGGGCCGATAAAATGGTATCTGTGTTTATTGACCGCACACCATTGTCAATAATGCTAAAATAATCCAGAATTTCCAATCGAGGTGCACGGCTTGTGCACACACATAGGGAATGACGCACACATGGTGCACATCTAGTTAAAAACATCTCAACTTTCCAGAATGCCGCAAGCGTTTCTGCGATACTGCGATTCATGCAAGTAGAACTAACCAATTAACTTCACACTTTGTATGGAATAAGGGCAGACTAATTACCTCTGACAAACACAGCGCATCCAAACACTGCAATGCTTTTTACTTCTCTTTATGAATAGATCTTCTATCAGAACTGCAGCAATAGTTTGTCCATTTGTCATCCTCTGAGAAAATGGTTAATTATGAGTAAAGCCAGGGGAGCGCGAACGCAAAGCCCATTAAAAACAGTGAAGGAATCCATGTGCTCGCACATTTCACCTGCTTTATAGACGTGATATGTGAACGGACTCCAGTTGGGTTGAATTATTGCTACCTCAGGTCAGAATAACAAGACTCGCAAAAATGACTGCCGTATAGCAGCAGTGAGGAGATTGTAAATAAAAAAGAATGTTAGGATGTTGCCAGAGCTGCTTTTTGGTTTCTTTTCTTTTGCATCCCAGCCACTAGCTTCCCATCCGAAAGAGCATAGGCAGTAATGTAGTCATCCAACTACACAATTTGTAATGTTCAGCATGTATTTAAATAATGATGGCTGGTTCCTTTACTTGAAACCTCAGATTTGATAATTTTTTCTTTTGTTTACAGAGTTTGAGATTTACTGTATCATTATTATTCTTCAATAACTAGTGGGTGGATGTACATTATTCCACTTACGTATTACATTTATTCTTTGGATGCATGAATACTTTATCGACAGGTTTATCTGCAGCCCGAAGTGAAGCTGCGGAAGCACTTGTAAAGCACTGTTGACATGGCTGACTGAAACAGTTGGAATATACACTAACCTGCACATTATTCAGACACAAGATGGTGCCAAACAGTCAAAAACACAAAGCTGACAGAAACTAAAACAGCTGCTGGAGTATACACTAACCAGCGCATTATTCAGACACTAGATGGCGCCAAACAGTCAAAAACACAAAGCTGACAGATACTAAAACAGCTGGAGTATACACTAACCTGTGCATTATTCGGACACTAGATGGTGCCAAACAAATAATACATACATATAAATGTGGATATAAATATACGGATTCACTGACGATCGAGGTGATTCTCAGTACGAGTCAGTGTTATTCAATGATTGTTACTTTGGAATGTCGAGACTAACCAATCAGAATCAAGTATTCCAGACAGCCATGTAATAATTTGCGATAACAACCTCCTGGATGTACGTTATCCCTTACATAACCAATGGAACTTTATAAAGGTGTTTATGTGGTGATAATGAATTGACTTTTCTGAACAACTGCAGTCATCAGAATCTAAACACCGTCATCTAAATCTTGTGTGTGTTTGTGTGTTTGTCAGAATCGTAATCTGCTAGTGGTGTGGAACCTCCGTCCGGCCTCCGTCTACAGGTTGGAGGTTCAGGTCATCACCACGGCTGGAGAAGGACCAGCGATAAAGAAGATCTTCCAGACGCCCAGCCGGAGTAAGAAACACACACTTTACACAAAACACACTTCATCAGTCAATATTTTACAGTAGGCTGCAGTTCAAGTCAATTCATCTTCATTTCTGTAGCTTTTACAATGTAGACTATGTCAAATCAGCTTCACATAGATGAAGTTGTAGTAAAATGAAACCACTTCAGTCCAGTTTTCAGAGCTGAAGTTCAGTTTAGTTCAGTTCAGTGTTGGGCTGCACAATATATGGTTTAAGCATTGATATTGCAATGTGTGCATCTGCAATATTTACATCGCAGAATATGTAATGTTGAGTTGGGATTATAGATGAGCAGAAACCACAGGTCAAAAACACAGGAGATGTGTGTTGACACTGCAGAATTAAACCATAATAGAGTGAACATTTATCATCTGTATGTGTTTTTAAGGCCTGTGACTGTGAGAGCATTTAAAGCACATAAAGAAGTTTAATAACTATTAATTTTATTGAATTATTTATGCAGCAAAATCTATGCAGTGTCTTTTTACATTTGATTATTCCGTTTCTGTACCTGATTATGGTTTTCTCTCTCTAGAAAACCATAAAGCACGTTTATTTCCCTTTGATATTTGCTCCGTTGTGTTTTGTTTATGACTGTAGTTTGTTTGTTATGTGTAAATAATAAATGACATAAAAATATATTTATATTTCACTCCCCTACAGAACCATCCCAATCAATCTAAAGCGATGACTTTGCAAATAGAGCTATTTAAGTCATCTGGTGAAATTATAATTATAAAAATATTGCAATGTAAAACGTTTCCAATATCTTGCAGCCCTAGTTCAGTGTAAACGTCACTGCTGAAAGACCAAACACTGAAAAGCAAATCCACTGATGCGTAGTTAGTTCATTTCTTCAGCTCACTCTAAGTTTGGTCTTAGTTCTAATGCACTTTTTAGTTTTTATTGTATTTTACAAACAATATATTTCAAATCTTTTGTCTTACTACCGATGCCAACATGTCAAAGTAAATAATTTGCGTAATCCCAGCCTCCCTTAACATACAAACACTTTTAAAGGGAAAATGAAGCACTCATTTACATTACTTTGTACATTGGATTCTACATTAATGAAAATATGTTAAAGAAGCTCGATTAATGTAACCATTTAGCAGAAAACAGCATGTTTTACTATAGATTTTAGAGCTACGACGCCACCATCTTAGAATATCGCTGTGTCTGACGTCACGGGGTTGGTTCTGTTCCCTCAGCTGAACAGATACAGTGGAAGTAAAGGACTGAACAAAGAGTGTAAAGCCTAATTTAACCCAATGCGTGAAGTTGTGGACGTGGAGCTGCTGCAAATACAAGCATCAGATGTGTGTGTATATATATTTATTCTATTTTTCATTTTTCCCTTTTTAATTACCGATCATTTGATGTGCTTTTGTTCACTCTCTGTATGACACTGACTGCCTGTATGGGTTTCAACCATGATTGTAACGGACTGAACACAGAGACTGGACAGCCTAATTTAACCCAATGCATGAAGTTGTGGATGTGCATCACAGCGCATCTTTAGTTAACACCTTTCATTTGATGCACTTTAATCCACTCTCTCACGCTGCTCCAGCACTGCCTGACGAGGGGATTTACATTCAGACTAATGCAACAATTAAAATCATACATGACTTCATGCTTTACTAAATCACGTCTGTGTGGATTATGCCAAGACATATTCCCTTTTCAAGTCGATCAACTCGATCTCTCAACATGTATGGAGGATAAAAACCTGCCATGTGAAAAACTGCGCTGATCTTAGTTTGGTTTGAACACTAACAGAGGTGAGGGCTGTAGTAGTCAGTGTCGCCGGATGTAACTGACTGATTTTACCACCCAGACATTTGAAGGGAGTGGGGATGGAGGTAGGGGTGTAAGGGGGAGATGGCATCTCTTTGGAAGATCATAACCGGTAAGTGAAGACCTTGGGGTGGGGTTGGGGGGCTGAGAGGCTCGCTGTTGCAAAACTGCCCAAATTTTCACTACCTGCCTATGTCATTTTTTATTACGCACAATCAAATTCAAAACCGCCCAACACTGGTAGTAATGAAAAGAGAAAGTACCCGCCCCCATTACGTCAGTAGCGGACCTTGTTGAAACCATGGTTAAAACCCATACAGACAGGCAGTCAGTGTCATACAGAGAATGACCAAAAGCACATCAAATGATCGGTAATTAAAAGGGAAAAATGAAAAATAGAATAAATATATATACTTTTATATTAGACACACATCTGAGGCTTGTATTTGCAGCAGCTCCACGTCCACAACTTCACGCATTGGGTTAAATTAGGCTTTACAGCCTCCATGTTCAGTCCTTTACTTTCCACTGTATCTGTTCAGCTGAGGAAACAGAACCAACCCCATGACATCAGACACAGTGATATTCCAAGATTGTGGCGTTGTAGCTGTAAAAGCTATAGTCAAACATGCCATTTTCTGCTAAATAGTTTCATTAATCGAGTTTGTTTAATATATTTTTATTAAAGTGGAACCCACTATACACAATAATGTAAACTTGACTGAGTGCTTCTTTTCTTCTTTAAAAGGGTTTTAAATGATGCATTTCAATAATAGGCATGTTAATGAAAGCTTTTTAATTCCGTCACTTTTCGAATGTCGTGGATTTGTGATTCTGAAATGGGTGTTTTGTTTCCAACACTGAAAGACCAATCAAAATAGACTTGGCCAGCTGACCAATCAGAGCAGAGTTGGATTTATTGAGAGGGAGGGGTTTACAGATCTGAAGCACAGGACATTTTAATATGCCATCAAATGACACCAGCAATAACAAACATGTGTTCAGAATAATGTCAGAACACAATTTTGGCAGTCATATAACTGAATCATTTTGATAAGGGAGTTGAGATTGTCCTGCTGGTTTGTCTAATCATCTTTTAAGACTAAGTCAATTCATCTACATCAGCACGGTCAAAGTAACTAATTTGCATAATCCTGCCCCTCAGGACACTTAGAAATGGGTGTTTCATTTCCAACATGGAATAGATCAAGCAAAACAGACTTGGCCAGCTGACCAATCAGAGCAGAGTTGGTTTATAAAAGGGGGAGGGGCTTACAGGCCTCAAGAATTAAATTGATTCAGGCGAATCACATGCAAAATGAGTCTAATATTAAATGCATATTGTGACAAAATTACCATATTTTTCTGAGCTTAGTTGCATTGAAACCTGCTGTAGGAGACTCAAATCACAATATTAGGACACTTTAAAATACCATAAAATGACACAAGCTTCAGAATAATGTTAGTACAATTTAGTGCGTCAGTTCTGTGAGTCGTTTAACTAAATCATTATGATGATAGTCTGTTAAGATAAAGGGATTAAGATTGACCTGCTGGTTAGTCCAATTAACCAATCAAATCATCTTTTTAGACTATTGATTTACAAGTCAATTGGTATTGCATAATCTCCGCCCTGCAGAATACTCTTAACATTGCAGTTCCATTTCCAACATGGAAAGTTCAGTGAAAACACACTTAGCTCAACTGACCAATCAGAGCATCTCTTTTTGGAAAGGGGATGGGCTTACAGACAGAATTGAAGCAAATTAATAATATCAAAGTCATTCCAAAATGATTAATATTAAATGAGTTTTTTTTTACTTTAGATGCGCTCAAACCTGCCGTAGGAGACTCAAATCACAATATAAACATACTTTAAAATATCAAATGACACAATTCTGTAAATATATTTCAATCGTAATTTATGCACTTTTTTTTGTTCATCTTGCCATTTTTATGCAGTGTTGCATGGATCGTTCACATTGATAGTTGAGATGCGGTGATGTTTCATATGTAATGGAGATGTGTTTTTGTTCCTGGCAGAAACTCGTCTTCATCAACAGCACCATCAGAAGTCTTCAGCAGAGAAACACTGAAACCGGCAGAAAAACAAGACTTTTTAATTCTCTATGGTTTTCATCTCAAAACCCAAACTCTTGAGCAACAGCACCGTTTCATGTCCATATTTACACCATTTCTGCAAGTTAAGATCAACTTGGGAAGACAAATCCCAACCTGCCCAAACCACAAGAAATACAGTTTTATTTGAATAGAAGAATGGGGTCATTCAGCTGTCGAGAAATACTCTGTTATCGTCAAACCTTCACTTATAGAGTGTTTTCATTTATGTTTTGTCCCTGTATGCACAGCCATACTAGAGATACTTGGATGTAAACTACAGCATGACTGAACAGTTAATCTACTGGATATTTCTGCTGTCTAAACCATTGAGAAACTGATAAATCCTATAGAGAAGGACTTTGTAAGCTGGGAAGCAGACAATATTTTGACAAACTGAAGGTAAATGGTGTTTAAACACACTTATGATATGTATAAGTAAGAAATTGATTAATATTTGAGTCATGATTTAATATGCATCTCAATACTAAACTCACAATATATTATCTTGATATGGTATGCTAAAAAAAAGAGTATTATTATTGTTTTTTCTAAAACATATTGTCAAAAAATGAGCCATTGACATTTTTGGGTGAATTATACCTTTTAAATAGAGTAAGTTGACTTCAATATCACTACCCTCCCTTAATATTTTGCCTCCAATATGGCCGACTGATGACACGTCATTTGTTTTTTTCTCTTTTCTGCTTGATTTGTTAGACCTTTTTTAGGTGTATAGTACTCCAAATGTTTCTTTTTTCATTGTGAACAATTAGTTCAACCCAAAATATGTCAATAATTGATCATTTTCAGCTGTAATAATCCCCATAATATATAAGTTCAGCTCTGTTTAGGGCTTTGTTTTCATTTTCTGCTTCCAATATGGCCGACTTATCATACGTCATTTGTTTTTTCTCTCTTTGGCTTGATTTTTGCTTAGTTTTCTAAGTCTGTAGTACTCTAAATGCTGCTTTTTTCATTGTGAGCAATTAGTTCAGCCCAAAATATGAAAATTACAGATCATTTTCAGCCACAATAATCACCATAATATGAGTTTCATTCTATCCAATGGCTTTGTTTACATTTTCTGCCTCCAATATGGCCGACTGATGACACAGCATTAGTTTTTTCTCTTTTCTGCTTGATTTGTTAGAATTTTAGTAAGTCTATAGTACTGTAAACAACTAGTTCAGCCCAAAATATGTTTATAATTGAGCATTTTCAGCAGTAATAATCACCATAATATGTGAGTTTAGCCAAAGTCCCTTTAAGGCAAGTCATTTCACTCGATGGCCGTCTTTGAAACACCTCTCCGGCAGTATGCTCGGGCATTGT
>CAIGQZ010032630.1:570437-581083 GCA_903798205.1 Danio tinwini
GATCTAACTCTGGTATTGTCCACTGAGACTCACGATCTAACTCTGGTATTGTCCACTGAGGCTCCCAATCCTGGCTGGCTGTTCTTGTATTATCCTATTGTCTCTATCACTGGCTTCCCTGTGTTGTTGCCCTACTGTTTGGACCCTTGTCATAATTCATCTGTCTACTTGTGCCCTCATCTGTCAATAAACCCCTTGTATAGTTCATTGCTGCATTTGGGTCCGCTTCCTTGCAACCAATCGTGACATATAGTATATGTTCATGTTAAAAGGCCTGGAATGGAGGCTCTGTCCTATTAATAGACATTAAGACATATTAATACAGACATTTGTTTACCTTATATTTAAAACTGTAAATGCACATATAGTTTGCAGTACTTTAGCACTTTGAGGAAGATCTGTGAGGCTCCAGAATGTCAGTGTTTACTCTGATTTTCTCTTTTTTTGGAAAACGTTTTCAGCTCTTTTTACTCCAGAAACAACGCTGAGGTCCATTCAGTGTCCTGCTATTTGAGTCCATTATCCAGTGACCTTCAGTCCCGTCCCTTCATCCATCACCGATGCTCTTTCACTGTTGTACAGGTCTGTTATGTCACAATTGATTAGTTCCTGACTGTTTGTGTGAGTTAATCCTTTCGAGTTCTTTCTCTCAGGGTCAACCACAGTCTTGTATTCAGTCCTGCTTCTGAGAGAATGCTGTGCTGATGCTTTCAATCCTTCTCAACTGCAACAAAGCACAGTGACAGTCAACAGTGTGCTGTGGATCCCGCTTGGGAATCATTTAAAAAGAAACATGATAAAGACCGAATTTTAATTCCTATAAAAAAATAAAATGTTTGTATTTTGCAGGAAATTAGCTGTACATTTTCTGTGATAAATAGAAAAAAAACAAACAATTGACTTTCATAGTATTTTTTTTCTGCTGTGGCTGTCATTAGCTGTGTTTCCATCTCCAATTTTTATGCACATTTTGGAATATTGCATTAAAAATGGTTAATAGAAATGCCAAGATGCATATACATTTTTAAAGTGCGGATAATAAACGTATGCGCACAGCTGAGGAGGATAAACATTTTATGTGATGCTCTACCTGACAGAAGTGTTGTCGCCTGTTCAAGTTTTAGGAACACAAATAATAACTGGTCTTCTAGTTGATCATTTGGTGTCAAAAGTGTCTTCTATGAAAGGTAAAGGCCTCTAGATTCTGCTTATTTGAGCACAATAAAATATGATCATGTCTTGACTCTGAATGATTTCATTAGGACAGTAAGGTCTGACTCTGCTTAGACTAAAGTCTCATCACTGAACCTTCAATAATGTCCAGTATAGAATATAAAGTCATGCTGCAGTGGAAACAGAATGAATATTGTGTCTGACTCCATCATGAGCTTGGAGGACTGCATCCATACATCTCTGAATGACTCAAATCACGCATTAATAAAGTCATCTGGAATGGAGAAGAAAGCGTTCTTGCAGGACTCCCAGAGTTCATCAAGAGTCTTTGTGTTCCTCTTTAACGCCTCCTCCTCCATCTTACCCCAGACATGCTCAATAATGTTCATGTCTGGTGACTGGGCTGGCCAATCCTGGATCATCTTGACCTTCTTTGCTTTCAGGAGCTTTGATGTGGAGGCTGAAGTATGAGGAGCGCTATCCTGCTGGAGAATTGTCCCTCTCCTGTGGTTTGTAATGTAATGGGCAGCACAAATGTCTTGATACCTCAGGCTGTTGATGTTGATCATCCACTCTGCAGATCTCTCGCACGCCCCCATACTGAATGTAACCCCAAACCATGATTTCTCCTTCACCAAACTTGACTGATTTATGTGAGAATGCTGGGTCCAGTAGGTCTTCTGCAGTATTTGTGATGATTCATGGGAAAAATCCACCTTCTGACACTTTTCCAAATACTTAACTAGAAGTCAAGTTATTATTTGTTGCTCCTACAACTGGGACAGAGACAAGACTTTTCTCAGGTAGTGTAAGCTATTAAACACATTTGGAGAATAAACTCTGCATGTGCATCAGTAAAGTAAATCCATCAGTAAATCCTGTTTTCCTATATATATATATATATATATACAGTTGAAGTCAGAATAATTAGCCGCCCTGTTTGTTTTTTCCCCCAATTTCTGTTTAACAGAGAGCAGATTTTTTCAGCACATTTCTAATCATAATAGTTTTAATAACTCATCTCTAATAACGGATTTATTTTATCTTTGTCATGATGACAGTAAATAATATTAGACTAGATATTCTTCAAGACACTTCTATACAGCTTAAAGTGACATTTAAAGGCTTAACTAGGTTAATTAGGGTAACTAGGCAGGTTAGGGTAATTAGGCAAGTTATTGTATAATGATGGTTTGTTCTGTAGACTATCGACTATAAAAAAAAGCTTAAAGGGGCGAATAATATTGACCTTGAAATGGTGTTTAAAAAAATAAAAACTGCTTTTATTCTAGCCGAAATAAAACAAATAAAACTTTCTTCAGAAGAAAAAATATTATCAGACATACTGTGAACATTTCTTTCCTCTGTTAAACATCATTTGGGAAATATTTCCAAAAGAAAAAAATATTCAAAGGGGGACGAATAATTCTGACTTCAACTGTATGTATATATATATATATATGTATGTGGGTATAGGATATATATTATATATATATATATATATATATATATATATATATATATATAGTCGAAAATATATATTGTGTTGACATATTCCAGTCTTCTGAGGCACAACTCATTTATTAGAGACTACATTTATTACTAAACTAAATTTCTCTGTAGTTTTCTCATATGTCCATTTTGTTCTCTTGTTTCTCATTGGATGGAAACGCTGCTTTGTTTGCAAATGTTTTATGCCATATTCCAGCTTTGAGTAAACATCTAATTTGCATCATTGGGAAGCAAAAGCTAAATATATATTACTCTGCTTCTCTGAATTGATTGATACGGAACAGTATTAACGGCATGTATATTATAAGTAACTAATTAAATTTCCTGCAAATGAAAAGTAATCCCTTACTTCAGCGGAGAAGTAATTACACTGAATAGTTACTCTGTAACTAATTACACCCAACACTGGAGCTGACAAAGTACATTTCATTAAAATATTAGTTACACAATATTTCATGCATTTAAAACGTTCTTCACACTGTAAAATGTACATAAATAAGCTTTTTTGTGTGTGTTTAAAGTTTTTATCTTTCCCCATTGCTGCTTCTGAATTGCATTATAGGATCTTGATCTTTCTTCCAACAACTTTGAACCTTTAAAAGTTGTAAGAAGTGTCTTTTCTGCATGTGTAATAGTCTGCAGTGGTATATTGTCTGGGTTGGTGTTGTATATTACGCTACAGAAAACTTGTAATAAACTGCAGCATATTTTCTTTTATTTTACACTTATTTTTCTAGATATTATTATTTCTTAAATATTATATTATTATTTTAAACTACTACAATGTCAACTAAAGTCATTTTATTCAACTGTAGAGTTAAATTTTCAATATCAGAAGTGAACAGAGCAAAGATCAACATCCTATAATGCTATTCATGGGCATTGCTATGCCTATTTTAGGGAGGCTGTAGCCCCCCTATATTTCTACTCAGCCCCCCTAAAACTTGCAATTAGCTCATAAACTGTAGACTAAATTATCACCTCAGTCTATACCATACAGTCTTGCACAAAAAAGATTTAACACAGTGACAAAACCACTTAATGCTCATTTTATCTGTCAGAATTACTGTGTCACGTTTGTGGGGCTTTCTGTTTTTCTTGCGTGTGTGTGTGTGTGTGTGTGTGTGTGGGAAGTGGGTGTGTCTTGTTTGGGTTCTTCACCGCGTGGTGTGTGTGTGTATGTGTGTTTACATTCATCAGCTGGGTGGTCACGTGTTTTGTCGATACTTTTTACGCGCAGGTGTTTGTCATTCGTCAACAGCTGTTGTGTGTTCTGCGCGCTATATATGTTCAGTGTTTTGTAGATAGCGTTATCAGTCCGTTGTTTGTTTACTCCTGTGTCTGCTCTCTGTTTGACTCTCTCGCTCGCTTGGGTAGAGGCTCTCCGTCATAACCTGTTTCTGTTGGACCTTACGCAAGTCTCCGTCTCTTTGATGTTGTTACTACTGCCTACTCTGAAGACTACTTTATCTGTGAGAGACTTCACCTCATATATGTTCCTCTTATGAACTTTACCGTGGGTAATCTCGACGATTTACATGAGAGACTGCTATACGACGCTGGTTCACGGATGAACCTTCATCGCTGTTTGGCGTGTCGTATTCTGGTGTGAGCAACCTTGCCCTACACTATATCTGGTGAGATCAGTACCAGTTGTGACTTTTTTAATAAATCATCTTGTTTTCACTTGCATTTGGGTCTCCTGTGTATATCATTGTGACACACTGACAGAGATGAAAACATCATGTGTTGTCTTTCATTAAAATATTTCTTATTATGATTCAAATCATGAAATATGTAAATTAACCTATAGATTTATAATATATATATATATATATACATATATATCGCCTCACAGCAAAATGTTCTCCCCATGTTGGCGTGGGTTTCCTCCGGGTGCGACATATGGCAGTTTTATTTATTTAATACATGGAAACAAAGAAAAACTTGAATATAGAAATGAGTTTTTACTACAGTAAACAGGTGTGTTGAGCATATTTGGCTCATTCAGAAATCAAATGGCTATGCCTGTCTATAAAATACAGTGTATATATATATATATATGTATATCGCCTCACAGCAAGAAGGTCGCTGGTTTGAGTGCTGGCTGGGTCAGTTGGTGTTTCTGTGTGGAGTTTGCATGTTCTCCCCATGTTGGCGTGGGTTTCCTCCGGGTGCTCCGGTTGCCCCCACAGTCCAAACACATGCGCTATAGCGGAATTGAATAAGCTAAATTGTCCGTTGTGTGTGTGTGTGTGTGTGTGTGTGTGTGTGTGTGTGTGTAAGAGTGTGTATAGCTTCCCATTGTTGGGTTGCAGCTGAAAGTGCATCCACTGTGTAAAACGTGTGCTGGATAAGTTGGTGGTTCATTCTGCTGTGGCGACCCCTGATTAATAAAGGGACTAAGCCGAAAAGAAAATGAATGAATGAATGAATGTGTACTGTATTGTATAGACAGGCAAGTTTATTTTTTTAACCTCATAAAGAGCTGAGCCCCCCTAAAATAAGTATCCTAAAATCACCCCTGATGAAATTTACCACCACAAATAAACAGAAAGTACACAAAATACAGAAAGGGTAGAAAGGGGGTTCGGGGACCGTCTGGGATTGAGAAACGCGGTCGTATAATTGAAGCTGTATGTATAGCAGTGTGTTGCCAGATCCTACTGTTTTCCTATTTTGTCTCTTTCAGCTCTCATTAGATACTCCAGGCTGGCAGGACCTTGTGACCCAGCTCAGGGCTCTGGGGTGTTTCTGCTAAGAGGAGCTCCAGAAGACTGATTCTGCCCAGACGCTGGATATTACATCTGCATGTACTGTAATGAAGAACAGAGAGCACATGTGCCACGCAAAAGATGACGTCTTCAGCTCCAGCTCCAGTGTGAAGGTAAATACACAACACTGATTAAGATTGAAGTCCACAATTATGTAGTATATAACATATACAGGTGAAGAATTATTCGCCCTCCTGTTTATTATATTTCTGTTTCACATTTCTAATCATAATAGTTTTAATAACTCATCCCTAATAACTGATGTCTTCATCTTCACCATGATGACAGCACATAATATTAGACTAGATATTCTTCAAGACACTAGTATTCAGCTTATAGTGACATTTAAAGGCTTAACTAGGGTAATTAGGGTAAAGTTAGGGTAATTAGGCAAGTCATTGTATAACAGTGGTTTGTTCTGGAGACAATCCAAAACTAATATTGCTGAAGGGGGCTAATAATAATGACCTTAACATGACTTTAAAACTGCTTTTATTCTAGCCCAAATAAAACAAATAAGAATTTCTCCAGAAGAAAAAATATTAGAGGAAATACTGTGAAAAACTGCTGAATCTGTTCAACATCATTTGGGAAATTTTTGAGAAAGAAAACAAATCATAAGAGAGCAAATAATTGACTTCTATTGTATATTATTAATTGTATAGTACGTATCACCACACTCCCCCAGTTAATTGACAACAATAAGAAATGTAAGCACTTTTTACAGTTTTTCTCATGTGCTTTGGCACTAGGGTTGGGCGATGTCGACCAATTTGGCGTTGTTTGATGTCTAATGTGAAACACTGCGATGGATGATGGCATCGTGGGAATAAATTATTTCTGAATAAATAATTATTTGTAGACAAACATTTCAAGCAGCTGACCTGCATGGTCTTTGTTTTACCCATAACCAAATCAGAAATAAATAAAGATAAGTTACACACAGTTTACTACCTGTCAATCATTTTTTCTGCAGGACTCTGGCATGAATAGGCAGAGTGATCTGTGTCCTTATAATGGAGTCCACAAACTTTGTTGGTAAAAATGGTGTACAACCAACAGTATTTGAGGTTTACGCTAAAATTACTAAGTACAAGCATGAAAATGTGATATTTAATTAATCTCGTCTCTAATGACTCTTCAGTCTTTTGATTCTCTCAAGTAACGTGTCACAGCGTCAGTACACTGCTTCAGTCTTTCGCTTTCATGCTTGTACTCAGTAATTTTAGTGAAAACCTCAGATACTGTTGGTTAGTTCCTGTTGGTTGTGCAGCTTTTTTACCAAGCAAGTGTGTGGACGCCATAACGGCACGGTTCACTCTGCCTAGTCATGCCAGATTGAGTCCCGCGGAAAAAAGTGATTGACAGGTGGTAATTTGTGTGAAACATCTTTATTTATTTATTTATGATTTGGTTATGAGTAAAACAAAGGCCATGCAGGTCAGGTAGTTGAAACGGTAGGCTACAAATAATTAATTAGTTATGAATTTATTAATTATTCATAAATAATTAGGTAAACCCCCCCCATGACGACGATGCCATGGTCCATCACCATGTTTCACATTAGACATTGTACGATGCCAAATTTGGTCAACATAGCCCAACCCTAAACGCTATACCAGGGAGTACTGAATTAGACAAAAATAAATGCCATTTAAGCTTTGCAATATACATAGTTCTCTGTTCAACCACACTGTGCAGTTTTAATGAATTGAAATGGATGGAAAATAAATTGGAATTAGAATTTTAATTTGTCTGCCGACTTTATCAAGTTGTCAATATAATGGGACACGCATACTAATACAAACTATTACGATATATCACAATATTTAATGTATCGTGATATATCGTATCGTGACCCATGTATCGCGATATATATCGTATCATGAGGCCCTTGCCAATACACAGCCCTAGTTGCTAGGTGTTGCAAGGCAAAGCGCCAAAATAGAGACTTCCACACATCGCGGTCGATTTGCTTTTGCTCAATCTTTTAGTTTTGGACATGCAGATAGCGACTCGCGTCCATCTTCCGCAAAAATATTATAAACATTCAGAACATCACACAGTGTCTGCAGAAGCTGCTTTTGGAGGAGACAAGCAGACATCACTGTGTTTGCCCTGGCTTAGTCCCGCTTGTCACCAAGGTACAATACGTGACACACGCACACACACACGAATGAACGTTATGAAAACGATAGTGTGTTGTACAGTTGGCGGTTCACTTGGTACGATTGCATTCATACCAGAAATAAACCGTACCAGAGTTTGCATGAACCGTATCCCAGACCACCTCTTTCAGGCGGACTCGGGTACGGTTCACTGGTGAAGAAGACACGTTCACACTAGCTAAACGTACCGTACTATGAAGTCAAACGAACTCGGACCAAAAGTGCTAGTGTGAAAGCACCCTAAGACGTATTCGTGTAAACTGGGCCTGAGTGTGTATTTTTCATGAGCAGCTTGCTGCTGCGATATGGGCGGGGCGGAGGATCGCGATGCATTTGCAATGTGATATTAAATCAATAAGAAATGACAAATAAGAATCTGGGTCAGTGTGTGTTTCTGTGTGGAGTTTGCATGTTCTCCCTGCGTTCGCGTGGGTTTCCTCCAGGTGCTCCGGTTTCCCCCACAGTCCAAACACATGCAGTACAGCTGAATTGGGTAAGCTAAATTGTCTGTAGTGTATGAGTGTGAATGAGTGTGTGAATGTTTCCCAGAGATGGGTTGCGGTTGGAAGGGCATCCAATGCATAAAATCGTGCTGGATAAGTTGGCGGTTCATTTCGCTGTGGCGACCCCAGATTAATAAAGGGACTAAGCCGACAAGAAAATGAATGAATGAATGAAATAAGAATCTGTAGTGAACGATAAGCTAACCTTTCAGAGATCTAAACTTACTGTTTTAAAGAAATAAACAAATCCATTGAGAATTGAGCCAAAGCAATAGAGAGAAACTCTACAAATATTTTATGTTTAAATACTAAAATAAGCACATTTTTTAATGCATTACCAGATGGGAAATCTGATCAAGTCAGGTAGTTTTGTTGACTGTATATTAGATTTATATGATAGTTATATGGGGCGTCACGGTGGCGCAGTGGGTAGCACAATCGCCTCACAGCAAGAAGGTCGCAGGCTCGAGTCTCAGCTGGGTCAGTTGGCCTTTCTGTGTGGAGTTTGCATGTTCTCATCGTGTTGGCGTGGGTTTCCTCCAGGTGCTCCTGTTTCCCCCACAGTCCAAACACATGGTGAATTGAAAAAGCTACATTGTCTGTAGTGTATGTGTGTGAATGCAAGAGTGTATGGGTGTTTCCCAGTGTTGGGTTGCGGCTGGAAGGGCATCCACTGCGTAAAACATATGCTGGATAAGTTGGCGGTTCATTACGCTGTGGCTACCCCTGATTAATAAAGGGATTAAGCTGAAAAGAAAATAAATGAATAAATATTAGTTGTATATCATATTAGAGTAAAGCATTTTACAGAGGAGATTTTGGATTTCTGCAGGTGTTTCTCATGTGTGTTAATTTTATAATAATAATAATAATAATAATAATAATAATAATAATAATAATTATTATTATTATTATTATTCATTTTCCTTCAGCTTAGTCCCTTTATTTATCAGTGGTTGCCACAGTGGAATGAACCGCCAACTTATCCAGCATATGTTTTACACAGCGGATGCTCTTCCAGCTGCAACCAAGTACTGGGAAACACTCCCACACTTATACACTACGGCCAATTTAGTTGATCAATTCCCCTATAGCGCATGTGTTTGGACTGTGGGGGAAACCGGAGCACCCGGAGGAAACCCACGCCAACACGAGTAGAACATGCAAACTCCACACATATATACCAACTGACCCAGCCGGGACTCGAACCAGCGACCTTCTTGCTGTGAGGTGATAGTGCTAACCACTAAGCCACTGTGCTGCCAATATGAACAACCAAACAGCCTAAAATCTGCTTCGTTTGTGCAGTTTGTTGCCTAAAAACAAACATTTTAATTAAGGACTGCTCTTTTTCCGTTACCGCCTGTTTATTTTAGAGGCAGTGTGTTGTGGGACTGCAGGTGTTTGAGTGAAGCCACACACACACACACTCTAACGCTGTGCCGGGCCAGAAAGGCGATATTCTCCTAAGCATCGTTTGTGGACTATGAAAGATATACGCTCAGCGAGTGAATGATGAAATGCTGGTAATGACTTTAGCAGCATCACTCATAATGTCATCACAGAAATTCATCCACGGCAGCTGTGTGCACAGACGCTGCCATTTCCACAGCAGCTTATGAAATAGTAGGGAACAATCCGTATTTATTTACTCAATGAAAAATACCTTCCTGGCAACAGCAAACCCGGAGACAGACTCCACTGAGCTGTTGGTCAAAGCGTGAAGGGGTTTGTGAAACAAATCACACTCGCTGACAGTAAGAGTCGTGCGGAGATTAACCAGAGAGGGGCACACATTTCACACCGCTTCACTTTACTGCTTTTTTAATCTGTTATCTGACGTTGTATTCTGTGATTGTCCAAAACAGTGATCTATAGCTGTCAGATAAATGTGCTCAGGGATTTTCTGATTATTTATATTACTAAATGTGACCCTGGACCACAAAACCATAGTCATAATTAAGCAGATTTATACATCAGCTGAAAGTGCAGCGAATGTGGCCCTGGAGCACAAAGCTGGTCTCGTGGTGCTCAGGAATATGTTTGGGAATAGCCAAAAAATACATTGTATGATTTGAAATTTGAGATTTTTTGAAAGTTGAGATTTTTATTTTATGCTAAAAAACATTATAATGTTGAGGTAAAAATCATGAATGTAAAAAAAATAATTTTTGGTCAGTACTGTGCATTGATAATATCTTAATTTGTTCAATTTTAAAGTCACCATGAAACCGAAGTTAAGACTTTTTTACCAAAATCATGAAGTATTGAAACAGTCCTGAAATAAGGGAAAAAAAGTAGGGCAGTGTATGATTTTATCCTTTTAAAGCTGATCGAATTTTTGGAAGATGGGCATTGCTAACAAAATGAAAAAAAGTTTGATGGATGGATGAATGCAGAACAGAAATAAGCCCTGATAGCTTTGCCCTAAAGGACTAATAGCTCCGCCCTAAATGACTGATAGCTCCCCCCTAAATGACTGATAGCTCCACCCTAAATGACTGATAGCTCCACCC
>CAIGQZ010032630.1:649000-668554 GCA_903798205.1 Danio tinwini
GAATCTCCACAACAGATCAACTGCTATAGTTGTTACCATAGCAACTGCAGAATCTCCACAACAGATCAACTTCTATAGTTGTTACCATAGCAACTGCAGAATCCCCACAACAGATCAACTGCTATAGTTGTTACCATAGCAACTGTAGAATCCCCACAAAAGATCAACTGCTATAGTTGTTACCATAGCAACTGTGGAGTCACCACAATAGAGTGGGGGAACTATGACGTCAATTTGTATGCAAAAACCCGGAAGCGAGTTTAGCGAGCATTTTAGCTGTTCCGGTTCCCTCGTCCCAAAGTCAATGGGTTTTTTCAATGGGATTTCAGTTAAAGCTCTTAAATAAGGTTCGTGGCTAATACAAACTCAAGATACTTTCACGTTTTATTCTACGACATAAAACACATCAGTTACAGCACACTCTAGATTTTTTTAATCGGTTTCAGTTCTTTAAAAAGACGGTTGCTATCAAGTTGCTAATCGGGACTACAGGTGATGTTGGAGACATTATAAGTCATCAAACTAAACTGGTCTGGAACAAAGTTCACTTGTGTTGGGCATTTGGATTTGTCTGTTATTAAAGTATTTTCATGAATAGTATTTTATAGTTTGTAGCATTTTTATAATTTGGAATTTATATTGTGTGTAATTAATGCCTTCACTTATAAAGACAGATTCATTTGTTAATCATTTATTTTAATTAAACAATATTATGAGGATACTGATTACCAGTGGAGGCTGTCTCTCTCCTGCTGTCAGTAATGCAAATGTGTGAATTTTTTTTTCTTCATCTGAACACATTTAACTTTGTCATAACTGCAGTATTTACACTCCTCCTTAAAGTTCAGCATATGTGACTGTATGAGCTGCTTTTCGCTGTACTCTGTGACAAAAAAGAATATTGAATGTTGTTCTGGGCCTGTGATAAAACTTGCAGCATATAACATTAGACTTGTCCCTCAAGCCTCATTTCTGTGGTCTGTTACTAAGGTAAGCGTGCTGTGTGCACGCGAGCGATACACTTATTTAAATATGTCTTATGATAATACTATGTAGGCACATTAATACGTACAGTTTTAAAACTTTTACAACAACCATAAAGCAAAACAAAATGTATTTCGCATGTAAAAACTATCCGAAAGGCACGTAGGTCTATACAGATGTGCTTTTGCGAATTTATTTGTTTATAATATATAGCGTGGATAATAATATAATAAAGCTAGAGCGTAAGTCATTGTCATGGATCATATTTCTAAAAATAAGCTTGAAGAGTTGTCTGTAGCAGGGTGGTGCTGACGTCACAGGCGAGCACCCCGAAGGCTGTAGTCCATTTATAGCCTAATGTTAGCTTTTCAGTTCTGTGTTTGCATTTAAGATCCAAAAGTGCTAAAAGTTGCATTTTCGCATGAGGATTATCCAGCTGGACAAAACCTGTAAGTGTATTGAACAGTGTTTGAACACAGAGCTTATTATTTGCAATTTTTGAAAAGCCTATGGGAACATCCTATAGAGAATTTATCAAGGGAACTAGTTTTATGCTAGCAGCCGATTTGCCTACAAAGTGACGTCATAGTTCCTCCACTCTATAGATCAATTACTATAGTTATTGTGTTACCATAGCAACTGTAGAATCCCACAACAGATCAATTACCATAGTTGTTGTGTTACCATAGCAACTGTAGAATCACCACAACTGATCAATTACCATAGTTGTTGTGTTACCATAGCAACTATAGAATCACCACAACAGATCAATTACCATAGTTGTTGTGTTACCATAGCAACTGTAGAATCAACACAACAGATCAATTACCATAGTTGTTGTGTTACCATAGCAACTGTAGAATCAACACAACAGATCAATTACCATAGTTGTTGTGTTATTATAGCAACTGTAGAATCAACACAACAGATCAATTACCATAGTTGTTGTGTTACCATAGCAACTGTAGAATCAACACAACAGATCAATTACCATAGTTGTTGTGTTACTATAGCAACTGTAACGTTTTTTATATTGTTTGTGAACTCTGTTATGGATAAATTTAGTAATGTATAGAAATAACAATAAATTCTAGCAAGAAAAATTCTTATGGCCAGTTACTAGGGGTGTGACGAGACGCCTACTCCACGAGACAAGTTGAGACACAAGATTGGGTTCACGAGAACGAGACGAGATTTTTACACTATTTTAAAGAAATCCTTAATGATGAATATCAATGGAATAATTTTAGAATTCAAATATTTTGCTAATATATGAATGGAAAATAGATTTTTATGAGAAAAAAAATTACAAAACGCAAAACAATTTAGGTGTTTTTTAATTAGCTTGTAATGAATTTACTTCCATTTTTTTATGTTCACAATTTCCATAATTATTCCCATAATTTTATGTATGCAATAGTTTTATATTAGTTTAACTTTAATTCTATGCAATGAACATGCAAACACTGTAAAATATTTGTTAATATTTAAATATAAAATAGCAAACTCTACTGACAGGCTTTTCTCCTGCATTTCAGAGTGTTTACATTGCAGACCTTGATGGTCAATTCAGGTTTTCTGACAGTGTCTGATTTTATTTGATGACCTGCTTACATTAATCATCTTTTAAATGTGACTCGTACATGATTGACTGCAATTACACAGCACACGGCAAAAGGCACAATGACCAGAAAAAAAAGAGCGGCCGCAGACTAACAGCTGATAATAAAGCGCTCTTTCCTTCATTCCTGTATTTATTCAGTTCTCATGGTTTCATTTATCTATTTTTCTCTTGACAAGTTGTTTTGCTGTAGTTTATGACAAGAAAACATTCTTTAATCTAGGCCTTTTTAACCAGTATGAAAAAAGAGCATCTTGATGTAATGTCCATGGCGTGATTTCTGCATGTGATGTATGCAACAGTTTATGTTGGTTACGTGGCAGATGGTGCGCTCTCTTTCTCTCTCGTGAACATGCTTAAATACTTGTGCTACATCACACATATAAAAGCTTTTTTAGTCTCTGTGTGGAATTTGGTCACTTGAACCAGCAATAGAAAACGTCCGCTTTTCACATACAGCATTAACGTGTTTGGTAATGATGAAGGCGGGTGTGTTGAGTCTCCAGCAGTTCAGTATGTGTGTGCACGCTTAGAGATGTGTGTAGGTAAAGAGAATATTGTGTCAAACAGCTGTGTGGACTGTCCTATCGCAAAATGCGGCTAAAAGTCCTACACAATGGTAGCCTAATAGTTTGATTTTGGTGTTTACATATCTGTACTGCACTTCAATAATGACTTTCAGCACATCTAAAGTAACATTACATCACGTGGTAATGTTCATGGTTAATTTGACTGGCTGTAGTTGCAACCTCTGCTTGGACATGAATAACGCAGCAGACCTTTGGCCTCACACCCGCCCGCCCAACCGAGTGACATGTGCAACACAGAGGCCAGCCTTACCAAGTGTGTGCAAAGCACTTGATTTGAGGTTTAAATTCAATCCTGCTTCCAATCTTCAATGCTAATTTTACCCTCATGCTTCATCATGATAACATCTACTCACGAGACAACTTTTCATCTCGACCAGAAATCTCATCATGATTTAATCTCGCAAGATTTCGTCCCCTACTAGTTACTAAATTGTAACTGAATTGACAGTAACAATGCTATATATATATATATAGCTCACCCTAAAGTTCCAAGCTGGAGCCGTGTCTGGACAAAATGCAGTCATACGTTCCTCTGGCTACATAATTCGCGATATCCAGAAATGTATATAGAGCTACATTTTAAGAATGAGCCTATTTCCCCAAAACTGAGTACTTCTCAGAGCAGAAAAACATGTTCAGAAGCAGAAGGTCAGATGTCAGAAGTGTTTGGCTGGCTAGCGGCTGGTTAGTGAGCGCATGTTTGGAGCTGATCTGCGAGTAACGGATCATCTGCGTCTGCTGAAAGCTCTTCAATAAATCACCCTGACAGGAGCTGCGCTGGACTCGCACTCACATATGAAGAGCGTCTCATATGAAAGACATTTGTTTGAGGTAAACGAGCAGGAATGATGAGTCTGTGCACATCTGGATGCACTGAGCTGAGTCTGCATGGAGGAACGCTGACCGGTTTCACTCAGTGTTTAAGAGGCGTGAAGAACACGAACGTGTGAGACGCACACCTGCAGCGTTCTCAGGTCATGTGTTGATGACCGCATTCAAGGTTTACCACAGTTTTCTGTTGTACCATTCCTGCGATAAATGTACAGTTGAGGTCAGAATTATTAGACCTCCTGACTTTGTTCAGCACATTTCTTATCATAATAGTTTTAATAACTGATTTATTTTATCTTTGCCATGATGACAGCACATTTAACTAGATGTTTTCTAGTACTCAGCTTAAAGTGACATTTAAAGGCTTAAGTGAAGTTTATTTCTAAACTAATTTCGAGAGGATCACGTGCTTATGATTGCTTGCGGCTGGTCTCGTATTATTCAATTTATAATTCACCAATCAGATGATTCCTAAGCCACTATAAATACCACTATAAAAGTTCCATATGACAGCCATCTTCATTTTGAAGAATCCCCCCTTCCACCCCACTCCTCCTCCTTTCCTAGATGGGTGGCCCAGTGGTTAACACTGTTGCCTCACAGCAAGAACGTCACTGGTTCTAGTCCTTACCAAGCCAGCCGATGTTTCTGCGCAGAGTTTACACGTTCTCCCCTTGCTCACATGGGTTCCCCCCACCCCCCGGTTTCCTCCCACCATCCAAAAACATGCAACTTAAGTTAATTGACTAATCCAAATCGGCACTATAGACATGGTCCTAGTAAGTAGTTATATCTTAAGAGCAATCACTATCTGTTCATTATCTACTACAGCAGGTGAGTTCTCGAGATCTACCTGAGCTCAAACTCTCTTCTCGCCTCGCAAATGGGAGGGAGCCCCGGGCTCGAGGATCTTATAAGCTCAAGGCTCTCTCCTGAGACAGCATGCCAACCAAGCCTTATAATCAATCATCAGCTAAGTGTGAACTCTTGAACTAGGTTAATTAGGTTATTTGGGCAAGAGTTTTTGTCTTGCTTCTAGTCCAAATACATAAAAATTCTTAAAGGTGCAGTATGTAAGTTTGACACCCAGTGGTTGAACTAGGTATTGCACTCCTGGTTCAAAACAGGTTGCCAGACTGACGACATCAACTAACTATCAAGCCTAAAGGCTGATTTAAACCGTGTTGTAAATAAAAGCAACGGCATGTGATATAAATAATATTCTCCATATTAAAAGGAGTTTTTGTTTTAACCAACACCTGAACTGTACATATTAAAAACGGCTTCTATTTCTCACAGGTGAGCAACAGAAAACTGACAATGATCAGCTAAGGTACACTTCATGTGCTTTATTCAGTGATAAATGCTAATAATGTAAGTTTTAATGCCAATTTACATCACATTTATTGCCATATACTGAAAGCAGCAGCAGATAGTTCACCTTAGATCTGGAGAATACAATAGAGAGCGCGGGGCACAAAGTAACGCAGGGTTAAATGTAACACAGAGTTCCTCATCACTGCATATCTCATCATGTAGCGTGTTGTTAGAACATGGGGGCACAATGTAACCTAATGTGATAACCACCTCATGTGGAATTCTGAATTTGCGTCTCATTTCAGAGTCTGCTACTGTCCACCGGAGGTAGCAGTTCGGTCACAGACGCACACTCTGAGAGCCTTCCTGACTAAATGAATAAAATACGCTGTTTTCCACCAAGGCAACCCGGAGTGCTGAATTATAATTGGCTAAACTGGCAGTGGCCAGGTTAAATGACCAAAACAAAGACAGATGTTCTGGCACTTAACACACATTTTCAAAGCAGAATATCTGCAAACATATTATGGTGTTTTTATGCTTTAGAAGAGTCAAAAACTGACATAGCACCGTTAGATCAAGAAGAGATTTATCTAAATAAGCAAAAATATAGTCTTGTTTGCAGAAATAATATGCCAAAATTAAAGTTTTTCCACAAAGCAAAGCAATCTCCCAATGGGGTAAGCAAGGTAATGTTATTTCAAAGTGAAAACAAGATAAAATATCTTGTAATAATAATTAAAATAATCCAAAAAATAGTATTACAGTTTTTTAAAGACGCTAGGACACATTTCTCAAGACTTCTGCAGAGCTCTTGACACAGTGAGCACAACAGAAGTCTATGTGGGCTAAACTGAGGATCAATTCTCATTGTTTTGGCACAAAATGCATGTAATGACTGCATCTCTCAAATTTGATCAAGTCTTTTCCCGCTCAGACACAACAACTGACAAATCTCTGTGTACGTACAGGACATTAAGCACGTGCTTATATACTGTTTTCAAAACTGGTAAACTTCTGTATAAAACAATAACATCATGCAAAACTCAACAGCGATATTTAATTAAACATATTTCAGATCTAAACATGCAGTTTAACTAGCCAGATGAGCATTACTATTGTGTCTGTATCAGTGGATGGTGTGTGTACAAATTCTTGTATTCTGGAATTGCTTAGTGCAAAAAAATAACTAATAAATAAAGGACATCAACTATTGAGGAATTGACCCTTTGCTAAGCCCCGCCCTTCTTAGTTACTGTTGCTACGCCTGTCACGTGCCTGGCACGTCTATTACAGTATGTATGTGCTGGTGTGTGACATTGCCAGGGATATAATTAGTCATTTTTAGCAAACAGGTGAGATATCTGAGAAAGCCAGACCAAAAAGGACTTCGGTATGCATTACAGGGGTATATTCACGACATAATAGGCAACCGATTAGAAAATAATTCAATTAAAATTGAAGCTAGGTTAGCCTAGCCGCCTCATGCACAGCAGGACAGGTGAAATTGAAAAATAATCTAATTATAACTAATCAAACCATGATTTCTCCATTTTAGCCCAAAAGCCTGATAGGCTAATGTTGTGCAATGAAATCTAGCGTTACTAACCCACGAGGAAACACGCATGGACAGCGCTTCTACATCATTCATTCACAGAAAGAACAGCCAGAAAGGGGAAATTGATGGATTTGTGTTAAATATTAGCATGATTGACCCATTACAATGTACTGCGTTCACACTGCTAGGCTTAGTGCTTAAATCAGAATTTTTCTCACATCTGATGTTTTTGTCTAGCTGTTCACACTGTTGTTATAAATGTGGCCAATATCAGATTTGCAGTGTGAACAGATCATAGTCGTGAACTGACCAGCATGCGCAGAAGTATAGTTACGAACAACACAAAATGTCTAATTATGCACACAGTGTGTATACTGTATGAAGCACATTGTCAGATTATGCTTAATATGATTATTGCCCTGTTCACAGACAACCGTGGTGTATTACATGAACTGTAAAGGGTTGTTCTGCTACTACTAATGTGTATTTCCACATTTGAAACCTAAAATAAGCCCCTTGTGATTGAAAACACTGATCATTTGTGATTTATGACAACCGCAGCGCGCGTCTGTCTGACCACCGGTGTAGTGAACTCATCAAGGGTTAATGAGCAGCCGCAGACTGAACTGTGAAGGTGGAGTTGGTTTATCTCCGTTTGCAGTTATTTTATTTTACTTCATTATAAACAACAGACACGTGCAGATGGGGGGTTTGGGTGCTTGAGCTCCTGCCCTTTATTCGCTCGGAGATAATGTTCATCCTTAAAATGAAAGTGCCCCCTCCTTTGTGCACGGATCCCCTTTAAACAACCCCCGACACTCTTTAGCATCGCAATCATCCCGTGCCCCGATCGTTAACCAGAGTGCTTAACAAGCAGCAGTTTTGCCTTCAAAATCAACTTTCTGTGGTAAAGTAATCGCCCTGTGTGTTATTCTACTGCTGCAGAGGTGTAGATGATGTCTGCAGCACAAAATGATGACGCATGTCACTCACATGAAATCCGACATAACCGTTCACACTGCGCTCGCATTGCAGAACATCAGATCTGTGTCTGATTTAAGACTACATATGAAAGTGGCACAGATCTGAAGTGAAAAGATCAGACTCCATGCGGTTTGGGTTGTTCACACTGTTAAGACCTGAATCACATATGGGCCAAATTATCAGATTCAGGCCACATTTGCCTGCAGTGTGAACGAAACTGTCTGTCAGTATGTTTGTGTGCTCTTGATAAATTACTGAAAACAGCAGCGGGTAACGTTAAAGTATATTGATCCCTAGTGCTCAGTATATGTAATTTCAAATAGCTTGAAACAGATGATGATATGACTGCTATTAGTATGACTACCATGGCGAAGGCTTAAACGGATCAGCGTTATTATGAGCAGTGCTCATAATATTGAGCGAAAAAAAAGAAAGTAACGTTTTAGGGTAAGGTAAGAGGTGTGTGAGTTATTGCTGTCGGTCTATCACTGTATGTGTCAGGAATATCGAATACAAAACCAACTTAACCCCGCTCCTTTAGCGCCCTTCGCAGAGCTTGATCAACGCTGGCGTTTCTCCTCTTGGGTTTTAGGTTTTGAAAAGGGAAAAAATTCCACCACCATGTCCAAACTTTTAGGATACGGGTATCAGATTTGCACAATTCCTATGCACAAAGCTTTCGCTTGTTTCCCTCACTCGAAAGCTTGACAGAGCCCCTGCGCATAGCTACGGTTGCTAAGCCACGATTGGTGCATGGCGGTTTTTGGGTGTGGCTTAGCGAAGGGTCAATTCTGCATCATGTCTGATTCATTCCAGTAACATATATTGCAGTTATAAACAGAGATGTGTCCTTGTTTTACACTAGAAAACACTGTGTAATGCTACATGTTGTTAGTGTGTTTTAGCTCATTGTTTTGCGGGTGACAGTGTGTGTTTGTCGGCTGTCAACCTTTGCTAGTGTTCTGGAAGAATGAGTTTATTTGAGAGCTGAATAAAGTGTTTTGCTAGTTGTAGTGCATTTTGAATGTGAAATAAACCAAGCTGAAAGTCGATTAGGAGGATTGTGGGAAGAGTTTTGCAAAAGTGACCTAAGTATTGAGAAATGTGTGCTAGCGTCTGGAAAAAACTGTAACAAGCCAAACAACAGGTTGATATTTTCACTTTGGAGATGAACATTGGTGTTTATTCATTCATTCATTCATTTTCTTTCAGCTTAGTCTCTTTATTCATCAGGGGTCACCACAGCGGAATGAATCACCAACTATTCCAGCATATGTTTTATATAGCGGATTTAGTTTACCCAATTCCCCTATAGCACATGTGTTTGGACTGTGGGGGAAACCGGAGTACCCGGAGGAAACCCACACCAACACGGGGAGAACATGCAAACTCCACACAGAAACACCAACTGACCCAGCTGGGGCTCAAACCAGTGACCTTCTTGCTGTGAAGCCACAGTGCTAACCACTGAGCCACTGTGTTGCCTGGTTCAGATATAAACGTCAGTCATTCAGTGTATATCTCATGCGTTACTGTGACTCTCATGCCATGCACTGATTGATTCAGTTGCTCGTAATTGAGTATAAATTGAACTCTAAATGAGTTTTGGGGTCAGATGAAGCCGGTCAGAGGAGACTCTCTCCTGATATTAATGGAAACTCTGATACACAATTAGTTGAGAGCAGTCAAACCTGCAGGGCTTCAGTCGACCTCAGCGAACAAGGTCAAGAGTGGAGCAGAAGTCAAACTCTGAGATTCAGACACACAGCGCCAACTACTGGCCTGATATCAGCTAGTCTGTAACTTTTAAGGATATCTTGTGTGCTCCAAAACATTCATTCATTTTCTTTTCAGCTTAGTTTATCAGGAGTCACCACAATGGGATGAACCGCCAAGTTATACAGCATATGTTTTACACAGCGGATGCCCTTTCAGCTGCAACCCATCACTGGGAAACAACCATACACACTCATTCACACACACACACACACACACACTACGGACAATTTTAGCATACCCAATTCCCCTATAGCGCATGTGTTTGGACTTGTGGGGGGAGCACCCAGAGGAAACCCACGCCAACATGGGGAGAACATGCAAACTCCACACAGAAATGCCAACTGACCCAGCCGAGGCTCGAACCAGTGACCTTCTTGCTGTGAGATGACAGTGCTAACCACTGCGCCACCACTTCGCCTTTATGAAAACAAAAACTGAAAAAAAAATTAGCTCCATTTGGCGCTCTCCAGAAATGTATACAGGGGTATGTAATCAGAATGAGCTTCATAGAGTTTCTGATGAAAATGACGATGATGATGGATCTTCATCTCAGATATATCAGCCTGATCCCACGAGGAAACGTAAGAATTTTACGTTTTGTCAGTTTAGTGGCTAATTCGTACAAATTTGTAAGAGTTGAGTCGTGTGAAATTGTACGATTTTAAAAAGGAGGCCCCTCAACCCCGCCCCTAAACCCAACCGTCATTAGGTGATAAGCAAATCGTACTATATGGTACAAATTAGATCATACGAATTCATATAATAATAATAATCCTCATATATATATATATATATATATATATCCAACTCAATCTCACAGCAATTCATATTGTTTTGATTTAGTGGCTAATTCGTATGAATTCGTGTGATCTAATTCGTACCATATAGTACGACTTCTAATAAATATATTATAGAAGTCAGTTCTCTTCCAGCGACTCAGCCTCTGTGTGGAAAAGTTTGAAAACCATTACAAACTATAAAACACCATCCCCCAGCACTGTAGACATCTGTGGTCATGAAGTCTTTTGAAAAACTGGTGCTGGCCCACCTGAAGGACATCACTGAACCCTCACTGGACTCTCTTCAGTTTGCCTACAGAGCAAACAGGTCTGTTATGGGACTGCATTATGTTCTGCAACACCTAGACAGACCAGCGACCTATGTGAGGATCTTGTTTGTTGACTTCAACACTTCAGCACTATCATTCCAAAACTTCTCCTGCCCAAATTATCTAAGCTCTCCGTGCCCACCTCTGTCTGTCAGTGGATCAACAGCTTTTTAACGGACAGGCAGCAGCTGGTGAAGCTGGGGAAATTCTCATCCAGTACCCGCACAATCAGCACTGGCGCCTCCCAGGGGTGTGTCCTCTCCCCACTGCTCTTCTCCCTGTACACGAATGACTGCACTTCAAAAGACTCCTCTGTCAAGCTCCTAAAGTTTGCAGATGACACCACACTTATCGGCCTCATTCAGGACGGTGACGAGTCTGCTTACAGACAGGAGGTTAAGGAGTTGGCTGTCTGGTGCAGTCACAACAACCTGGAGCTGAACACGCTCAAAACAGTGGAGATGATAGTGGACTTCAGGAAAAACCCCCTTGCTCTCCCCCCACTGAGCATCATGGACAGCATTGTGGCAGCAGTGGAGTCATTCAGGTTCCTGGGCACCACCATCTCTCAGGACCTGAAGTGGGACACTCACATTGACTCCACTGTCAAAAAAGCTCAACAGAGGCTGAACTTTCTTCATCAGCTGAGGAAGTTCAACCTCCCAAAGGAGCTGCTGAAACAGTTCTACACCTCCATCATTGAATTAGTCCTCTGCACATCAATCGCTGTCTGGTTTAGCTCCGCTACCAAATCCGACCTCCGAAGACTACGTCAAATAGTTCGGACTGCTGAGCGAATCATTGGTACAACCCTCCCTACTCTCCAGGAACTGTACTTATCCAGAGTGAGCAGAAGGGCTGCCAAAATCACTCTGGACCCCTCACACCCAGCACACTGCCTCTTTGAAGTTTTACCTTCTGGTTGGCGCTACAGAGCACTGCGCACCAGAACAGCCCGACACAGAAACAGTTTCTTCCCTCAGGCAATCCATCTCATGAACACTTGATGATGATAATAATTGTGGAACCAACATCACTACCTGCTATACACTTTATACACACATACACTTATTTAACAACACACTTTACATGCCAATTTGCACAAAACAGCTGCACATATTATGTTGTATATAGTAATACACCTGTACATACACTTTTCAACTTGTATATTGCATTCACTACTTTTTAAAATATATTTATTATCCGTTTTTTTAGTCCTGTCTCTGTAATTCTGTTGCACTGTAGAAGCTCTGTCACCAAAACAAAGTCCTCAAATGTGTGAACATACCTGGCAATACAGCTCTTTCTGATTCAGATTCTGATTCTGATATACATACATACAGTTAAAGTCAGAATCATTAGCGCTCCTGTTAAATTTGAATTATTTTATATTAACTGATATAAACATCCAAAGCTTGCAGTTTGTGACTTCAGCCTAAAGCAATCAATGTTTTTTTTTTTTTGCCAAGCTCAAACAAGCCTTGTCGTTGACTTGTTTTTTTTTTTTTTTTTTACAAGGCCGTCTAAAAGTGTGAGCTGTTTCACTTTCTCTGAGGAGCTCGCAATCACGTCTAGGGGAGAGCGGGGCACAAATGGCCCGTTTCCACTGAGTGGTACGGTACGGATCGGTTCGGTACGCTTTTATGGCCGTTTCCATTGTCAAAGTGTACCGAACCGATCCGTACGTACCACTTTTTCGGCACCCTTTCGAAAGGGTACCAAAGACGAGAAAGGGTACTAAAAGGTGAAGCTACACGCGCAGCTGAACGCTGATTGGTTTACAGAGATACGTCACAATCGCGTGGAGCTAGCCAGAATCAAAACAATGGAGTCACCATGTTTTTAAATGCACAGCCGAGACAACTATGTGCATATAATAACGAGTAATGGATGACCCGGGCTCAAAACAAACCTTGTCGTTGTCTTGATGAACAGCCACAAAGCCAAGAATCTGCCGTGTCCTGTTGTTGTTTTACGAGGCGTCTAAAAGACGAGCGAGCAGTTTTCGCTTTCTCCAGGGAGCTCGCGATCGCGTCTAGATTTGATATAACAAACTTCTTGAGCTGATAATTATAACATGTGTGATTAGTGAAGCGTCTTCGACATCTGATCCATTCAGAAAGAAAAAGGAGAAGCCCGACAGGATTACAAGGATTCTCGTCAGGAGCAAATAGTTTCAGCAACCTGAACAAACTGCCATGTTTATCATCGCCTTTTGGACTATTATGAACTCGAAATGAGGGAATTACTCTCTAACAGAGGCTACATGTGCTGGTGAAGGTTACAGACACAGATGAGAGGTTAGCTCTGACTGTGGGCTACTGTATATGTTGCGTGTTGTTTTTGAACTCAAATAAGGACTTAATGTCTGCTGTGTGTAGTTTATCTGTAATTGGTATCATATCGGAGACTGTAAGGGTCTGTATGTGTTCATATCTGTTGCATTTATTTATTTATTTTATATAATTGCAGACGTTACAGTAGGCTATTTCACACCGTCATTGATCTGCAGTTATTATCAAATCATGTTCATAGAAATGTTAGTAATAAACATTTATAAACAAGTATTAATATGTTTAAAGCATCTGTTTTGTTAGAAGAGCTTCTCATATAATGTGAATGACCTGTACAGCTTTACTGTAGACATTTATTCCAGCGAGAATGACATCGACTGAAACTCTCTGTAGTACACCACGCCCACCAAAAGGGTACCCTTTGTAGTGGAAACGCAAGCTTGATAAAGGTGACCCATACTGACTCTAACCGTACCGTACTGTACCACTCAGTGGAAACGAGCCAAAAGTAACACTTTTTGGTTTTGGTCTAATAATGAACAAAGTAATAGGATTAGACAAACCATTTTTTTTTTTTTTTTTACCAACAGCACACAAGCCTCTCCAACAAATGAGCACTGGAATTATGATCACTGGACCTGTGGTTTCTGTGCAGTATTGCCAAAAGTGCCAGGAGTAAAAATGTTACTATTTACCCCACCTGTGGGGCAAGTTATCACAGACAGGGGGTTAGTTGTAACACATGCTTATAAAGGCAGATTTCACACAATTAAATTCAGTTTACTTGAAATAGTAGCTATATTTCCTCAGTAATCGGCTCATTTCTTTTTTATTCTACATAGCACAGTATGTTTATGTATTTATTTGTTTATTGGATAAACACATTTAAATCTATTTGCATTATTATCCATTTATCCATTATTATACAATGCATTTATTTGCTTTATTAGCAATAAAATATTTTAAACAATATTTTCTATTAAAAAACATTTTTATTTAAAAAGTTCTCAACATTACACTCAAAATTCAAAACATTATTGTGTTTGTTTAATTGGTGTTCAACAGTGTGTGGCTTAATTATAACACCCTGTTACAACTAACCCCGCTGTGTCATGTTTTCCTCCAAACTGGCTAGCAGTCTCTGTGTGTTTTATACATCTTTTAAAATGGTTTCATCTTTTAGCTTGACGGTGATCACAACATTATAAGATTTTACTGACATACTTTCACAGATTAAAAAAAAAAAATAATATATATATATATATCAACTGTAATAAAAAATACTTTTATGCTGCAGAAATGGTTTCTCCTGTGTTTCTCATCTAAATTTTGCCGAAAATTTTCATTAATTGGCAGGAAGACATCTGCCGACACTGTGGTGAAAACCTCGGAAGCATGCCATGGTTAACCCTGAGCAAATACCTTAAAACTCTGTGTTACATTTAACCCTGCGTTACTTTGTGCCCCGCGTTGCCCTATATTTGAAATAAGGAACTTCTTGAGCTGATGATAAAAACGAGCTTCGGGATTATTGAAGACATCCGATCATTTCAGAAAAGAAAAGGACAAACGCGAGAGCGAAGTGCGAAAAAACAAAGGAAAAGCTCAACAAAACTCAAGAGCGAATTGTTTCAGCAACCAAAATCATAAACAAACTGCCATGTTTATCATCGCATTATCACTCGTAATGAGGGAGTTACTCTCTAACAGAGGCTACATGTGCTGCTGAAGATTACAGACACAGATGAGAGGTTTGCTCTGACTGGGCTATACTTTGTGTTGTTTTTGAACTTAAATAAGGACTAAATGTCTGCTGTGTGTAGTTTATCTGTAATTGGTATCATATCAGAGACTGTAAGGGTCTGTATGTGTTCATATATGTTGCATTTATTTATTTATTTTATATAATTGCAGACGTTACAGTAGACTATTTCACACCGTACTGTACTGTACCAGTCAGTGGAAACGTGCCATTAATGGGACCTTTAAAGTCAGCGTGAAATCAAAATGTCCTCTTCTTAAATGTATATAGATATAGTAGTACTCGTTATAAATGATCTGTGGACTTTATCATTTAGTACAAATTAATTTGCACTCATAAACTTTAATCAAATATCATAACCTTCTTTCCACCTCGAAATGACTTTTCATTTCTGGTCACATGGAAAGCCATTAGGGCGGAGCTATCAGTAATATAGGGAGTGGTTATAAGTATTTTAGGGTGGTGCTATCAGTCTTTCAGTGCGGGGTTATCAGTCAATTAGGGTGGGGCTAGTAGTAATTTAAGGAGGGGCTATCAGTTCTTTAGGGCAGGGCTATCAGTTATTTTGGGCGGGGCTGTCATTAATTTAGGAAGGGCCTATCAGTCCTTTAGGGTGAAGATATCAGTCCTTTAGGGCAAGGCTATTAGTTATTTAGGGCGGGGCTATCAGTCTTTTAGTGCAGAGTTATCAGACCTTGGAATACTAAGGGTGCTTTCACATCTGTAGTTCGCTTCCTTTGGTCCGGACCAAGGGCAACCAATGATACATGGTGAAGATTACAGACACAGATTTTTAGCATTTTCTGTCGTCTTTGGGTCGTTTTCACACCACACTGATCACTTTGGTCCGAACCAGTTGAAAAGAACCAAAATGCATTCATCTGACAAAACCCACATCACTCATTGGTCAGGTGTTGTTGAACATATTTCCTAAACTGCTTATCGATTGGTCAGAATTCACGTGTGGGAAAATGCCAATAGAACTCCTGCAAGTAAACAAACCGGCAGACACAATATGCCGCTTTTCACTATGGAGCTACGACTGCACTGGCTGATTGTATCCCTGCTCATAGTATACTGTTTGTATACATCACTTTAGACAAACTATAGAGTTCGAGAATGAAGCATGGCTACGGCTGGAAAACAATGATTTAAAGCATTACAAACGGTGAAGGTGCATCGTACGTCACTTCAGGAGGAGGCGTGAATTAATTTAGCTAAACTGTGACATGGCCAAGTTCTGGAAATATTACCAACGATACATCAGGTAATGTTTTCCCCCTCTCTCTCTCTGTTGGTAAAGTGCTGTCAACAAATGTTGTCCTCCATATTCTATAATGCACAGAGCATCAGCCTTCGGCAACTGGATTAGTCCAAAAAGGTGCAGTACTTTGGTCTGTTTTAGTTTGGATCATATTCTCACCACAAACAAACCGCTCCAGGGTTCATTTGAAAGAGCTGAGGTCTCGGAACAGTTTTTTGGTCCGCTTTTGGTGCGCACTTGAGTGCGATTGCTACATTCACACCTGCCCAAACGAAACACACCAAGAGGGAAAATGAATTCTAGTGCGATTCAACCGAACTAAACAAGGCAGGTGTGAAAACACCCTAAGACCAACAAAAAATGAAAAGTTGTTATTTTCTATGTTGATATGGCTAGTGACTATACTATTATTCTGGTGTTTGTTTTTGAAATCTGATTTTAGTTAATAATTTTTTGGTGACTGAAAAAAATTAGTTACCATATTTATTTTGCTAGTCGACATTGTTATTCTTTAGGTCAGGGGTTTTCAAACTGTGGACAATTTAAGGCGTGCAATCGAGTAAATTATGATGACGATTTCATGAGTAAATCTGACTAATGTTAGTTCCACAGCTAACTATCAGGCACCTGTAGAGTTTATGCGTTCGAGTAAAATATATACAAATAAAATGCAGCGGGTGCTTTTTAAAATGAATGACGGTGAATGAAAGTCAAACCAGTGAGCCGTCTGAAAATAAAGGTCCCTTCTAAATCAAATCAGCAGGATACCCTTCTGGACATTGTCTACCTGTACATGGACATCAGTAATGGTTATTTGCCTTAATCTGAATAAGACAATAATATAATTGTTACCTAAAGTGCTTTTTAAATGTTGCATCACCAGGCTATCCACGTTTCCTGCAGAGTCTCATGTCATTTTGGGTGTTTCATCTTAAATTTTTCGACTTTAACTGCAGTTCGGCACTTTAACTCATGAACATTTCATCCATGCCCCCATGACTGACTGGGGTATTAGACGTGAATATTTAGTAAGGACTGGTGGAAGATGTTTTAATGAGATTTGACAGCGCACGCCGAATAGGAAGAAAAAAAACTTCTGCATTTCATGATCAGTGTTGCCAGATGTAGCTCAGTGATTCCAGCCCAAAAGCTAAATTTTCACTACCCGACTACGTTGTTTTTTACCTGCACAATCTAATTCAAAACTGCCTAATCTGGCAACACTGTTCGTGATGTGTGTGTGTGTGTGTGTGTGTGTGTGTGTGTGTGCGGTCCTTTACTGACAGCCGTGTGTGTGGATCTTGTCGCAAAATGCAGCGGAAAGTCCTCCATGGCGGTAATAGTTTGATTGCGGTGTTACTTCAATAATGCCACTGATATCTGCATACTCCACGTCTTCATTTCATTTCTGTTCAGTTCAGATATGACTTTAGTCGGATTAAGGTTATCATAAATTGCTGTTTACATAGTAGCCTCGTAGTCAGAGTATTGTCTTAATTGTACTTGGTAATGACCCATTAATTATGTTCAAGGTAACTAATTGATATGTTCAAGTTAACCCACTGGGCAGCATGGTGGGTATGTGATTAGCACTATGGCCTCACAGCAAGAAGGTCACTGGTTCGAGCCTCAGCTGGGTCAGTTGTCATTTCTGTGTGGAGTTTGCATGTTCTCCCTGTGTTGGTGTGGGTTTCCTCTTGGTGCTCCGGTTTCCCCCACAGTCCAAACACATGCGCTATAGGGGAATTGGGTTGAGGCTGGCAGGGCATCCTCTGTGTAAAACATATGCTGGAATAGTTGGTGATTCATTCCGCTGTGGCAATCCCAGATAAGTAAAGGACTAGGTTGGAGGTTTCTCATTAGCAGTGGTGACCCCTGTGTTCAGGTCAGCTCAGTGTCAATAATTCCTCGTATCTATAAAGGAGAATATGATATTTGGGCATTCAGCGCTGTGTTTGGCTGTGATCATGAATGAGGATCATTTGAGCGCCAGCACATTGTTTCCAGTCATTATTATCTGCACTGTACTGATGTGTTGATCTGCTAAACAGAGACTCATAATGAGAGAAAACAGCTCACAAAAACCCCTTCCAGGAACATTCTGATCATTGAGTTATTATTGCTTAATGTTCTCACAATGTTCAGTTTCTTAAACATGATTTATTATTATTATTATTGGTCTTAAAGGCACAACATGTACAGTTTTTTTATTTGAATATCAGTCATGCTTTACACTAAGGTTTAATTAGTGTATTAACTAACATGAACTAATAAAGCACAATACTTGTAGTGCATTTATTAATCATTGTTCAACATTTGCTAATGCATTATTAATATCCAAATTCATGCTTCTTAACACGAGTTAATGCACTGTGAGTTAACAAGAACTAACAATGAAGGACTCTATTTTCATTAACTAACATGATTAAACACTGTAATACATGTATTGTTCATTGATTGGTTGTGTTAGTACAATAATTACGTTACCTAATACAACCTTATTGTAAAATGTTTCCAAAATATCTACTAGAACAGTGTTATATATGTTGCTGATTTGTGTGTTCACATTATACCAAGTGTCTTGAAGAATGTTCAAATGCAGGTAAATCAGCAGTTTTAAGAAGTGAGACAGAGTGTGTGTTTCTGTGTGTGTGTGTTTCTGCTAATAACGTCAAACAACCTGGATTTCCGATGTGGTTTTCTAGAAAACAGGGAAACAGCAGCAAGGCTTTAATACAACACAGGCTCATTGTGAAAATGTGCCCAGGGCTACATTATTGAGAATTGAGAAATATGTGCTTGTGTGTACATTTGGCTGCATTTTGTGTGTAAAATGGACAATACAGAGCGATGCTGCTGACTGCTTACCTTCGTATGGACAGATTTTCCAGTGTAATTGCTTAATTCAGTAGCTCATCACAAACTGTGCCTGACTTGATGCGTCAGTGTTCGAATTTGGCTAAAGATGGTTCCAGAAACCGGGGGAAATGAAACCAAGAAAAACAGTGTAGGTTGCATTTTTTTAATCGTAGTTTGCTTTTGAAACTAGTTGGGAAAATGTGCCCAGGGCTATATTTTTGGAGAATCTAAAAATATGTTGTTGTGTGTGCATATGGCTGCATTTTGTGTGTGAAATAAATGCTATGGTGTGAAATACTACATCATCAAAATACACCTGTGTTTGTTGTAAATACACGCCCACTAGTGGGTAGTTGCTAGAAGGGATAAAGCTGTGGCCAGAGAATTATTAATGCTATTAAATAAAGTACCCAATAAAGGTGCTGTGTGAAGCATAAAAATAGGATAATATGTTTGCAGATATTTAAGAAACATGCACTTTAAAACGTTTTATATTGGTTAAACTTATGGCTCGTTTCCACTGAGTGGTACAGTACGGTACGGTTAGAGTCAGTATGGGTCACCTTTATCAAGCTTGCGTTTCCACTACAAAGGGTACCCTTT
>CAIGQZ010032630.1:684781-709417 GCA_903798205.1 Danio tinwini
GGTAATTCTACGGTTGCTATGGTAACACAACAACTATAGTAATTGATTTATTGTGGTGTTATAAAGTTGCTATGGTAACAAACTATTTTTATTAATCTGTTTTGGTTATTCTATAGTTGCTATGGTAACACAAAAACTATATTAATTGGTCTGTTGTGGTTATTCTATAGTTGCTATGGAAACACAAAAACTAAATTAATTGATCTGTTGTGTTGATTCTATAGTTGCTATGGAAACACAACAACTATCGTAATTGATCTGTTGTGGTGATTCTATAGTTGCTATGGAAACACAAAAACTATATTAATTGATCTGTTGTGGTGATTCTACAGTTGCTATGGAAACAAAAACTATATTTATTGATCTGTTGTGGTTATTCTATAGTTGCTATGGAAACACAAAAACTATATTATTTATATGTTGTAGTAATTCTACAGTTGCTATGGTAACACAAGTACTACATCAAGTGATCTGCTCTGGTGATTCTATTGTTGCTATGGTAACACAAAAATTAAACACAGAAACATTCTCTTAAAAGGTAATATTTGATGACTGGAGCTGTATTAAACACTCTAGAATATTCTTTCCTTCATGTAGCTGATAGAAAAGAGGCTGAGGCCTGTCTAACTGCTGTGGGCCACCAAATAACTCTAAGGAGCTGCTCTGTCTCTTAACAAAGGCTAATCAGTGGTTGAATTATTTGACCATAAACCACACAGAGAGAGAGAGAGAGAAAAAAAATTATCCCCTAGATTCGAACTCACTCCACTGTGAGCACTGTTGTTTTTTTAATGGTGCACTGACCACTACGCTGCTGCCGTGCTCTGAAATGCTTGAGTGATGATATGGAGAGGTTTGGTACAGCCAAAGAGCTGTACAAAAGTGTATAAAACAGTCCAGTGCAGGCATACTGTACAGATGGGTTGTCATGCTATTGCCACATTATACAGTAAATGCCTTGATGCAAAAACAAAGAGCTGCACTGAATGTTTTCGATGGTAAGCGAAGACTCGCGGTTTGTCACGTTTTATTTTAAAAGGTTTGTTAAATACATTAACGATTCTTTTGAAAAACTACAACGCTTAGTCAAATATTCCTTTGGATATGGAAAAAATCTATGCTTGCACTTATAACCCTCTCACAATGAAAAAACTCGTTTATCTGTGCTTCTACGTCCATCACAATTCTCATCAAGAGCCCGCAATGCTCAGTAAACTCTCTGAAACAGACAAACTCTGGAACATACCCTGCTCCAGAGCAGCTTATCTTCAGACAGTAAGTTGCTATGGCTATTTAACACACCCCAAAAGTTACCTCCGCTTTTGGAACCAAAGCTGAGGTTATCCAGCTACTTACTCTTAAACTTACCCGGGTATGTCACATTACCTGCTTTCTGGAATTACCCCCCAGGAGTGCAACAGCAGCAAATGCAGAATACAAGTTATAAGTGCAGTTATAGTTTAGCCGTTATAGAATGTTACGTTTACACACATATGCACAAATGACATGTGAACACATCAGCTTTTTACAGCATATTACTCACTACTCTTGAGTAGTTTTGAAAGGTCTACTTTTTACTCATACTATGAGTAATATTTACAGCAGATACTTTTACTCCACTTGCACTACATTTTTAGGCAAGTAATGGTACTTTTACTTGAGTATGACTTTTCAGTTTCCACCACTGTTTATACTACAGTATGCTGCAGATGTTACAATATATACAGTATGAACTATATCACTCCTACCAGACAACCCAATCTGGCAACCCTGTTCAATTCATCTCTTTTTCATGATGTGAGCGAATGACTCGAGACATTTACGGTTTTCCCTCTTTTAAAGGACGGATGTGGACTCATACCTGCGGTTAATAATGAAGCTCTTGTGCTGTAATTGGAAGTAAAGCGCTTCATTATTTCTCCACATTGTCTCCAGCTAACAGAATGGCTGTGTTTTTATGGCCGGGGTGGTCATGGACCCCCCGCCACCGGCCCTCCGCTGCTATCCTGGCCAAGTGGAGCAGAAAGCAGCGATTGTGCACTTTTATTGAACTGTAATGGACTGATTCATCGTGGGCTTCAGGAGTCGGGCTCCTCTGGATTACCTTCCCGGTGGAGGGTTGCCAGATCTGTATTAAAATAAATGAGAAGAGCCGGAGCCAAGAAGCAGAGCCAGAGGATATTGCTCCATCCCAGGTCCCGGCCTTTAGAAGGGTGCTTCAGTAACTGCGTCTGACACCAGATCACCAGCTTTTCTACATCAGCACCATTGTTGGGTGCAATGAGGGGTAATTAGTACTGTAATTAATACACTTTTCTAAAGTAATCTAAGGGAGATCTATTTGTAGGTATTTCACTGTAAAAAATGTATTTATTAATGTGAGCTTTTTAGAATGTAGCAAATGAAAAAGATTAAGGCCATGTCCACATGTATATGGGTAATTCTATGGTTGCTATGGTAACAACAACTATAGTGATTCTATAGTTGCTATGGTGACACAAGTACCATATTAATTGATCTGTTGTGGTGATTCTATAGTTGCTATGGTAACACAAGAACTATAGTGAATGATCTGCTGTGGTGATTCTATAGTTGCTATGGTAACACAAGTACTATATTAATTGATCGGTTGTGTTGATTCTATAGTTGCTATGGTAACACAAGAACTACATTAGTTGATCTGTTGTGGTGATTTTATAGTTGCTATGGTAACACAAGTACTATATTAATTGATCTGTTGTGGTGATTCTATAGTTGCTATATTAACACAAGAACTATATTATTCTATCTGTTGTGGTGATTTTACAGTTGTTATGGTAACACAAGTACTATATTAATTGATCTATTGTGGTGATTAGATATAGTTGCTATGGTAATTATATTAAAGGATCTGTTATAGTAATTCCATAGATGCTTTAGTAACACAACTGTAGTAGTTGATCTATTGTAGTAATTCTGTAGTTGCTATGGTAACACAACTACTATACGTAATAATATAAACAAATGATCAAATGCTGTAGTTTTCTACAGCTACAGGGTATATTATGTTACAATACACCACAGTTTACTGTAGTAAAAGCTAAAGTATACTACACTATTTATTACAGTTGATCAATTCATTATAGGTAATACCACAGTATGCTGGAGCATTTGTTTACAAAGGGCCGTGTGTGTGTGTGTGTGTGTGTGTGTGTGTGTGTGTGTGTGTGTGTGTGTGTTCGTTCATCTGCTCTGGAATGATGTGGATCTCCAGCTGAGCTTGATCTCAGTGTTGGAGCAGGTCAAGCAGAAGCCGTGTTTGTGTCTCCTTCCAGACTCCTGCAGATAATGCAATAGAGCAGAGAAATCCGAGACGCTTCATCCACACTATATTATGACCTGTGGAGGAGAAGAAGGCTCTCGGCTTCCTGGAGACTAAATTAAATCACATGCCCAGGTGTTAGGGGTTATTCTGCGACACGCTACTGTTTCATTTAGTTTTTTTTCCTGTGCAGAAATAAAGTAATTTATTTATAATGTAAACATGTGTTGCACTTTTCCTCATGCATGACTTACAGAAAACAGCTACATGTAATCGAGGGGAAAATACCGGAGTTTCTATCTTCAAAACTCTTGTCAGTCAAACTTAGATCAAGAATTATTTGATGACATTCATTCATTCATTTTCTTTTCGGCTTAGTCCCTTTATTAATCTGGGGTCGCCACAGCGGAATGAACCACCAACTTATCCAGCATATGTTTTACACAGTGGATGCTACAACCCATCTTTGGGAAACATCCATACACACTCACTCACACTCATACACTACGGACAGTTTAGTCTATCTAATTCACCTGTACCTCATGCCTTTGGAGGAAACCGGAGCACCTGGAGGAAACCCAGAACATGCCAACTCCACACAGAAACTCCAACTGACCCAGCCAAGGCTCGAACCAGCAACCTTCTTGCTGTGAGGTGAAAGCACTACCTACTGCCCCACTGCATCGCCAGGTTAAATAATTAAATATTAAATATTATAAAATTGAATATTATTTTATATATTTAATCTATTTGTTTAAACAATTTATTTGTTTAATTATTTCAATTCATTCATTTATTTTCCTTTTGGCTTCCCTTTGTTAATCTGGGGTGGCCACATCGGAATGAACCGCCAACTTATCCAAGATGTTTTATGCAGCGGATGCCCTTCCAGCCGCAACCCAACACTGGGAATATTATTTAAATTATTATTTTTAATATTTTTAATACCACTAGCAGTATAGCAGTTTCCCCCTAAACCCTCATTATTGTCATTCGAAATCCTGACAGATGTGAGAGAAATTAGTTTTTTATCATGTCAAACAGAATCTCTTTTAGCATTATTGTTATTTTATAGATTTTAATAAGATTTTATAAAACAACTTTAAACTGAACATGGCTGGTAAAGAACAAAGCAAATTAAACAGACAATAAAAATGAGTGTAACAATAATTTCTGTCCAACTCTTGTCAGCCATTTACTGTATCAATCAAGAATAATTTGAGGACATCATTCATTCATTCATTTATTCACTTTCTTTTCGGCTTAGTCCCTTTATTAATCAGGGGTCGCCACAGCGGAATGAACCTCCAAATTATCCAGCATATGTTTTACACAGCAGATGCCCTTCTAGCTGCAACCCATCACTGGGAAACATCCATAAACACTCATTTACACACATACACTATAGACAATTTAGCCTACCCAATTCCTCTATAGTGCATGTGTTTGGACTGTGGGGGAAACCGGAGCACCTGGAGGAAACCCACGCCAACATGGGGAGAACATGCAAACTTCTTAAATTAAAGGGCACCTATTTTACCCCTTTTTTAAGATGTTATATTAATATTATGGTTCTTCTGAGTGTGCCAGTTTAGGTTCAGTTTAAAACACAATTCAGATTTTTTTATTATGATGTGTTAAAAAGTGCCATTTTAGGGGCGTGTACACAGTTCACTGTTTAAGGGGCATGTTGCTTCACATGAAAACTAGTTTCAACTTCGCGCCCAACTTAACAAGGGGGCGGAGCCAAGAGCTCCCCTGGCTACAGACAGGCAGACTGAGAGCAGCAACATTAGTGAGAGGACCAGCATTCCACATGTACATGTACGACTCGGACACAGACCAAGCAGAGAGTATAAAATAATTTGTGTCTTTGTATAGTTTTACAGCCAACTGTGTGCTAGTTTAAAACTCTGAAGTTGTAGCCTACACCGAGACTAATAACCAAGCACACTGAATTAACTTTGACTGAAGGGCATCACGCACCGGATGCGACACGGCGTGCACATGACAGTTGAAAGTATCGCACACTTGCGGCGCCGGTGTGTGTCACCTGATTGAAACGTAAGTTTAGAATTCAGAAATGCATGCTGCTGCGTGGCGCGACGCTGCTTGTCGCCGAGCGGCGCTTTTGGTGTACGACCTGCTTGAGGCTATAGCTAAAGGGCGTCTTACACCGGATGCGCTGCTCAGAGCCACGACACGACACACCAGACGCGCACATTAGCATGTTATTCAAAATGAAACTGTTCAGATAACGCTCTGTGGCGCGGCAGAAATATGAACAGTGTCCTGAGCAGGGCCAGCGCATCCATAGAGGTGACCTAGGCGGCAGAATAATGAGCGAACCCCCCAGTCCTCACTTTCATCCGTGACACCCACCCCCTCCCTTCTGGTACACCGTTCGTTATTTCCAATGGAGGGACGCGCACGTGAGGCAACGCGCTCACACTTTCCAGCTGCACCTAGTTAAGATGACAGGGAGCTTCTGTGACCGCGGGAAATGCAAACCGCTGAAGTTTAAGGAAGACGCAATGAAAAGTAAACATGTATGCAAACTCACCAAAACTCACAAACACTGGCGGCGAGGAGAGCGATAACGTGGTGAATGTTGAGCCCAATGAGCCTTACATCTAAACATAGAGCAAGGGTGTTTCTTTGGTGACGTCGCTTTGACTCACACGCTGAAAATGGCGGACGTGAAACAACATACTGAGGATATGGTAATGGACACCTGTCAATCAATATTGGTGGGCGGGGGGACCGCACTCCTACGTCAAGTTGCGGTCGATCTCAAAACCGCTCCAATTGGTCCACCGTTTTTATGTTGTTGAATTGAAAAAAAGGACTGAGTGTGTTTATATCACGCCAATATGACAGTCTATACACTATACCTACACATATGTCTGTTCAAACTGCTTGAAAAGTAGATTTTTCACCATAGGTGCCCTTTAAAATATTATACATTATTTTATATTTACACCGTACATTGTGGGGTGTCACTGTGGCGCAGTGGGTAGAACGATCGCCTCACAGCAAGAATGTTGCTGGTTGGAGTCCCGACTGGGTCAGTTGGCGTTTCTATTTGGAGTTTGCATGTTCTCCCCGTGTTGGCCTGGGTTTCCTGCGGGGGCTCCGGTTTCCCCTACAGTCCAAACACATGCGCTATAGGGGAATTGATCAACTAAATTTTCAGTAATGTATGAGGGTGCATCAAGTGTTTCCAAGTGATGGGTTGCAGCTGGAAGGGCATCCATGTGCTGGATAAGTTGGCGGTTCAATTCGCTGTGGTGACTGCTGATCAATAAAGGGACTAAGCCGAAAAGAAAATGAATGAATGAATTAATACTGTATGTTTTATATTTATTTACTTCACTAAATTATTCTATTTATTTATTTAATTTAATCTTTAAAAAAAATGTAATTACTGTAAATCATTTTACTACACACAGTTCCATGATAAAATACTATAGTAATTTTAGCAAATACTACTGTTAATGTATAGAGAGAGAGAGAAAATAAGAGAGCCGAGAAATTACATGTTAAGGTTAATTTTTGAAGAGTTAACTTTATAAGTACACACTTTAGTTAGCATATATATATTTGCAAATTTAATAATGTAATGTTATCTTTTACACGTTTACAGTCATCAAATTGTTATAAAATAAGATTAAACCTTGTATTTTAAAATGATAATTTAGTGAATATTTATTTTATTCAATGAGAAATATCATTCATTAAAAAATAAAATAAGATTTTTTTTATATTCTTTCATGTTTTTTACTTTTTAAAATGTATTTTTGCACATATTCAGCAGTTTTGCTTCTCTAGTATTTTGTATTAAGAATATTTAAATATTTGTAAAGGATAATGAGTCCAAAAAATAAATAAAATACAAAGTGGAGGAAGTAAATAATTGTTGCTGTTAAATATTTGAGTAAAAGTCTATAAAACAAACTAAACTGAAGAAAAACATATTTGTTATTGTGATTTCTGCAAACTCACTGTCTGCAAATCATCAGATATTAATAAAACATGTTTATTCAGAACATCATCAGACAAAGGAAGCTTCTCCCTTTGTGTTTAGTATATTATTATAGTATATTAACAATGCAAATACTGACCTCTAGTGATTCAGAGGAGTCAGTGACTCAATAAAGCCTCCCGGAGTCCTTCGAATATGACTCAATTGAATGAAGCTTTACCATTGGGCTTTACGCTTAGTGAATCGATTCAATAAAAACGACACGCCGATTTGTTTGAATCACTTTAGCGTCTCAGAAGGCCTCGATCAACACTTCTGCTTTCACAAGGTAAACATTGTTAAAACACTGAGAACATCCGCGTAATCTTGTTTGTGTGCACCTGGCAGCAGGTTAATTATAGGGAATATGTATGAGGATGTATTTATTTAGCTATGCAGTTCTTAAAGTGGCTTAAATTTGAGAACTTGCAGAGACATGTAAACGTGATTTACTTCTCATTTTTCAACATTTGAGTCTCCGACTGTTCAGTCTGGTAATTTATCTGCAATTTCTGAGTGAAAATAGTTTCCAAATAAATAAGAGTTCAGTTATTTAATAATTAATTATTATTATTATAATTAGTGTTTACTTTTATTTATTTATTGCAGTTGAGACGTGTGCGGCGTGCGTGCGTGCGCGCGTGTGTGTGTTCATAAAAGTAGTTAGGCCTATACTGATGGTAAAACAAACAGCCATTGACTTTTCTTTCTTCTTTATTTTACTGGCTGGCTGGTGTCATATGCACATGCCGCCATCTCCAGTTCGTATATATACACACCACTGTGCCTACCTACATTTCTCCATTTGGACTACTCTGTCAGCTGGCACTGCGTTCACCATTGACTTCGGTAGTTATTCTTTGTGTGTGTGTGTGTGTGTGTGTGTGTGTGTGTGTGTGTGTGTGTTCGTACTATAGATGCAAATGGCTGCTTTTCCCCAGCATTCTTCTGAATATCTTGTTTTTGTGTGATTTGTTTTAAAAATACTGCATTTTCAGACCCCAAAAAGCCTTTATTTATTGTAAATTTAACAACAAACAAAAACTATAGTAAATGATGTAACGACAGCACTATAGTCAGGTGCATCATGGGAAATGGTTTTTAAAGTTGGTTTATGTGTTATGTTAGTTAAGTACATGTGTTGTTTTGTTATAAACTTTGTGTGAGTTTATGTTTGACTTGGCTTCTGTGGTTTGATAACAATATTTTCTTGGTTTATAACATATTGGCCATCATCACCATCAACAGGGGGGGGGGGGGGGGGGGGGGGGGGGGGCGTAAAGGGAGCACACAGGTGGTATGGTCCAATCAAGGGCTGATCAGTAACTGATATTGCTTCCTCCTGATTTCTCCAATGATTATTCTGTCTAGACACTGGTGCGCTGTATAAGACATGGTTGTTTTGGCTGCTGGCCTTCTAAACAGATGAAAGATGTGCATTATAGTTGCTAGCACCCTGCTAGCCATGCATAGTAGTTACACAAATTGTTTTAGCTCCAGTCATACTCGCGTACAGCTAGTTGTTGCAATATTGTTAAGTGATACAGTATACTGTACCAAAGTCAAGTTGACTTAAGTATTTACTGTAATTGTTCAACTCATCAGTTAATACTATCCACATTAAAAATGAATACGGTAGTAATTACTGTAGTGTTTTTGAATCCTACTATAGTATAGAGTGTGTAGTGGAAATTCTATAGCTGCTATGGTAATTATAGTTATTGATCTGTTGTAGTAATTATATAGTTGCTATGGTAATTTTATTAAATGATCTGTTATAGTAATTGTATAGTTGCTATGGTAACACAAGAATTATAGTAATTGATCTGTTGTAGTAATTAAACAGTTGCTATGGTAACACAACCACTATAGTGATTGATCTGTTAGGGTAATTCTATAGTTGCTATGGTAACACAAGAATTATAATAATTGATCTGTTGTAGTAATTCTACAGTTGCTATGGTAACACAACCACCATAGTGATTAATCTATTTGGGTAATTCTACAGTTGCTATGGTAACACAACCACTATAGTGATTGATCTGTTTAGGTAATTCTACAGTTGCAATGGTAACACAACCACTATAGTGATTGATCTGTTGGGGTAATTCTATAGTTGCTATGGTAACACAGGAATTATAGTAATTGATCTGTTGTAGTAATTCAACAGTTGCTATGGTAACGCAACCTCTATAGTGATTGATCTGTTGGGGTATATCTATAGTTGCTATGGTAACACAACCACTATAGTGATTGATCTGTTGGGTAATTCTATAGTTGCTATGGTAACACAACCTCTATAGTGATTGATCTGTTGGGGTAATTCTATAGTTGCTATGGTAACACAACCACTATAGTAATTGATCTGTTGGGTAATTCTATAGTTGCTATGGTAACACAACCTCTATAGTGATTTATCTGTTGGGGTAATTCTATAGTTGCTATGGTAACACAACCACTATAGTGATTGATCTGTTGGGTAATTCTATAGTTGCTATGGTAACACAAGAATTATAATAATTGATCTGTTGTAGTAATTCTACAGTTGCTATGGTAACTACAATAGAAATAAAATTGAATGATCAAATGCTGTACTTTTCTGCAGCTACAGGGTATATTACAATATACCACAGTTTACTGTAGTAATACTAAAGTATACTATGGTTTTTATTACTAAAGTATGGTTAAAAAACCTAATTACTATAGTATTTTTTATATTTTCTATGCTAAAGTAAAATGTGGTAAACACTGCAATATAATACTAAAAATCACTGCAGTAAATTCTAAAGTATAGCGTCGTGTTTTAGTGCTGGTTGTTTGAGTCAGGTCTTGTTCTTGTGTGGTCTGAGACTCGACATTATACATTATAAAGCTCACACTGGGCCTCATTTACTCCGGTTCTGCTGTTTTTCACACATGTATATTTTATGGCTGGAGGTTTTGAAGCACTTTTGATGCTGGCTTTGTGAAGCAGCGTGTCTGTAAATCAGCTTCCCGAAAGGTTAAAACCAGGAGAAATGGAGACTCCACTGCCAACAATAGCCCTGATGAACGTTCTCTGAGCGACACTTTTATAGTCCTGTTAAACTTCAGGTCTATCCTTTCGTGATTTCAATAAATAATGCACGAGATGGAGAGAAATCCACTCCGGCCTTAGTCTGTTGAATGTGCCCACAGGAAAACAAAATAGTAACTTAAATTAAATAAAATAGTGGTTTTGAACCATATAAAGGTACGCGAGCTGTCACTGGGGTGGTATCTTTTCAAAAGGTACACATTTGTACTTGAAGGGTCCATATTGGTACCTCAGAAGTATATATTAGTACCTACAAATTTTAAGAAGAACGCTTTTGTACATTTTAGGTACCAATATGTACCCTTGTGGTATTAATATGGACCTTTTAGGTACAAATTTGTACCTTTAGAGAAGGTACCACCCCAGTGACAACTCGTGTACCTTTTTTTTCTGAGAGTGTACTTACCAGTGCCTGCCCGTAGGCTTGAGGGGCTCTACTTGGGCCCACTGGTGTAGAAACAGTGAGAAGAAAGCACAAAAAACCTATTTTAATATTTAAGTGTATTATCTGTAACATATTTAACCTATAATACGTAAATATGTAAAAAGATCATTTAAAAATAAACTATACAAGTATGACATATACAAATAAAACACGAATCAAATGTATTTTTGTAAATGAACAACATACAAATATATGCATAACTAACTAGAAATGCAGGAGACATTTTAGCTTGTTTTTACAGAGATTTAAGGCAAGGCAAGTTTATTTCTATAGCACATTTCATACACAGTGGCAATTCAAAGTGCTTTACATAAACAAGAATAAAAGACAAGTATAAGAAAATAAAAAAGCAAATAATAAGAACGATTAAAAACAGATAAAAATGTGTTAAATGGGTTATAAAAGAATAAAAAGAAAAGAACAATAGTGTGATCTGTGGGCTGTAGCACAGTGCTCATTCAGTAAAGGCACAGCTAAACAGATGTGTGTTCAGTCTTGATGTGAATGTGCCTAATGTTGGAGCACATCTGATCATTTCTGGAAGCTGATTCCAGCAGCAGGGGGCGCTGTTAGTAGCTGAAAGCTGATTCGCCCTGCTTTGACTGAACTCTTGGAGCTTCTAGTTTATATGATCCTAGAGATCTGAGTGATCTGTTAGGTTTGTATTCAGTGAGCATATCTGTAATGTATTGAGCTCCTAGACCATTTAGTGATTTATAGAGCAGTAATAATACTTTAAAATCTATTCTGAATGTAACTGAGCCAGTGTAAAGACCTGAGGACAGGTGTGATGTGCTCTGATTTCCTGCTTCTGGTCAGAATCCTGGCCGCAGTGTTCTGGATGAGCTGCAACTGTCTGACTGTGTTTTTGGGAAGGCCGGTGAGGAGGCCGTTACAGTAATCAATTCTGTGTTCATGGGCATTGTTGGATTTAGGCATGGGCCGGTATAAGATTCTGACGGTGTGATAACCTTGGATAAAAATATCACGGTTTCATGGTATTGTGATTACTGCTCTAAAATATATTCTTTTTTAAATGTCTGGGTACAAAACTAAACGTTTTTTCCCCTTTGAACACAATATATTTTATTTTGAGAAACATTTCTAATATTTTGGAGCAGTAAACATGCCAGGCCAAATTATAAAAGTGAATCATTGACGTCTGCTGTCTTCATTAGTTTCAAAAACACAGATTTATTTACAATTTAAAATGGCAACTTTGGATATCTTTTCTGCTGGAGATGCTGTTAAAAAAAATGTAAATAAAAAAATCTTACACATACCTTAGGAACGGTATTAGAGGAAATTTTGGCGGTATGAAAACCTTGACTCTTCCAAACCGAGGTATACCTTGAAAACGGTTATCGTCCCATAGTTGGATTATTATTATTTTTTTAATCGTTGCACTTTTACACTCCCGTGAGAACTCTTAGATCAAGTGGTCAAAATCTTCTTTTAGTTCCTCAGTCCAGACTGAAACATAGACCCCTCAGAGCTTTTTTTTGGTGGCGGGTTCTTGGTTATGGAACACCTTGCCCCATCAGATTAGAATGGCTCCATCACTATTTTTAAATCACTTCTTTAAACGTACCTTTTTGGTTTGGCTTTTTAATATTATTTTAATAGTCCTGTCTGCTGCTTTTTTTCTGTAGTTTCTCTTGTCTTATTTTTATGTTTTTATATTCTGTCATTTTACTTTGTCTTATGTACAACATTTTGGTCAGTCTTGTGACTGTTTTTAAATGTGCTCTATAAATAAATGAACTTGAACTATAAAAACAAGTCCTAATATGCTTATTTCACGTGTCCGCCATTTTAAAACACGTTCAAGAGTTCACACTTAGCTGAGGATTGATAATAAATCCTGCTAAATAATAATCCCGTTTGCTGGGCTAGAGGGGCGTTTGAGCTCAGGTCAGAGATGGCAAAAGTACACACATCCTTTACTTCAGTAGAAGTACAGATGCTCATGTTTAAAATGACTAAAAGTAAAAGTACTGACGACACTTTTGTACTTAAGTAAAAGTAACGAAGTACCGCCTGAAAATGTACAAAGGTAAACAAGTAAAAAGTATTCATTTTAACCACAGTCCAAAGATATGCAGTGTACATGAATAATAATTCTACTAAATTTGCAGTAGTTTATATGTGTGTGTGAATGTGTGTGGGTGTTTCCCAGTACTGGGATGCAGCGTAAAAAAAATGCTGGAATAATTGGTGGTTCATTCTGCTGTGGTGACCCCTGATAAATCAGCGGATAACAAGTGAGATAGGTAGGTAATCATCCTGACGCAAACTCACAGCATTCAGCATGTAGTTTTGCTGCTGTTAGATTAAAAACAACAGCTGCCATTCATGTTGATGCACTCTGTCTATCTTTATAAATAATGTCTTACATTTTACACTGAATTCTGTCCTAAATATATTGATTTTTTTCTTTTTTTTTTCCTTTGCTAAAATTAATATTTATCAGACATGACTGCAAACTATTGTTTGCATTAGGCTAAAGCTGCTTATTCTCTTCAAAGAGTATATAAGCCGCTATTTCAGTGTTTTTTCAGGTATTGTGGTTATTTTATTTAATGAATAAACATTAATTCTGTTACAGTTTTTCTCCGTCACTTTGGTCCATTTCTCAGATCAGAATAGAAATGGTCAAAACCCCTGTTCAGTCTTCAGATCATCATTGTGTCACTTGTGCACATCAGTAAAGTAGTTTCTCTTTATCAACAAGTTGCAGATGCTTTTGTTCATCCATGCAAATGATGATGTGCAGTTCTCTGATGTTTCCTATATTATCAGTTGCTGATGTCATGTTGATCAACATGTATTATTTTTATCTCTGTTGAATAGACTCACCCCCACAACATTTAATCGTTCAAATGCCTGAACAAGTTGTCTTAATATTTAGTCATAATGCATTTTTGACATTTCTCCTAGGTGAATCTGGACTTTTTCTAATGAAGGTCTAAAAGGAGGTTGTCCTCTTCACATTTCTACTTTTGTTTTTTTTCCTTTCTGTATCAGAATGACATGATCTGGCAATTAATTACAGAACAAACGGTAAAAATATTGCCATAGTTTACACCAGAACAGCCCTCCAGAGTACACTGTTATTGACAACATGACTACTAAGTATTTTAATTCTTATTCATATACAATGACACAAGGACATGTCATTCTGACACCACTGACATATTCATTGACACAGATATTTAGTTTTGAGAGATGAACTGAAGGATTTTGAGCAGGAGACTGGCTTTTGCAGGTAATCCATGGTGTTTTGCTATTTATACATGTTGTTTTGAGAAATGCACTTAGTCCTAGTTTTACAAATTTCAGTTCTGATCTGAGAAATGTGCCAAAGTGACTAAGAAAAACTAATACATTTATTCTGTGCTAAAAGCAACATATACAGGTAAGACAGGTACACATAAATTGCCCAGTATAGTTACTTTTGTTGTTGTAAAATATTTGTTAAATTATTAATTGAAGACAACAGTATAGGCCTATATGTAAAATCATATAGTCAATAAAAAAATCAATAAAAACTGAAAAGGAAACATGAACTCATCAGAAACAAAGGAAATAAACCGCAATGCACATTTTTTTTAAGTATTTGATTGTTTTAGAACTAAATGTACTAATCTTTACAAAAAGCACTATTGTTCACAGCATTAGATTGAAAGACCAGAGAAATCTCATGCAGTATGATCGGAAGTGGACAAAAGGCTTATAAGCGTTTAAACAGCATGTTTTTGACTAGAATGTGTCTCGTTTACCTGTGATTCGAACGAGCAAAAGGTGTTTTATTACCATGTAAACAGGGCAGTATCAGTCATGTTAAATTCGCCAACTCCTTCTGTCACATCTGCGCAGTAATCCTATCCTTTCTTATAGTAATCTTCGTGAACTAGCTCATGTACGGTGCGCGATAGCCTTGGAAAAGCTGCGAACCCGCACAGTAATGGTTTAGTAGAGACTTTAACCAGAGGCATTCTTGCTGTGACACAACAGTGCTACTCACTCGGCCGCCGCATTGCCCATCTGGAAAGGAGAAGTAGTAGAGGGGAGTAGTGGTGGTTAGGGGGGGTTCTTCAAGACGAAGATACTGAGATAAGAAAACCCTGGTTATTTATACTGAATTAGGAATCATCTGATCGGAGAATGGCAAATCAGCAGTGTTGTGTTCAACAGAATCACCACAACAGATTAATATAGTTGTTACCATAGCAAGTGTAGAATTACCCTAACAGATTTATTATTATAGTTCTTGTTACCATAGCAAACTATAGAATCTCCACAACAGATTAATTAGTTGTGTTACCATAGCAACTGTAGAATTATCACAACATATTAATAGAGTTCTTGTTACCATAGCAACTGTAGAATCTCCACAACAGATTAATAATATAGTTTTTACCATAGCAACTGTATAATTACCACAACAAATTTATTAAGTTCTTGTTACCATAGAAACCGTAGAATCTCCACAACAGATTTATTAATATAGTTCTTGTTACCATAGCAACCATAGAATCTCCACAACAGATTAATTAATATAGTTGTGCTACCATAGCAACCGTAGAATCTCAACAACATATTGATTAATATAGTTGTTACCATAGCAACTGTAGAATCACAACAACAGATGTATTAATATAGTTCTTGTTACCATAGCAACCATAGAATCTCCACAACAGATTTATTAATATAGTTGTGTTACCATAGCAACTGTAGAATCTCCACAACAGATTAATTAATATAGCTGTGTTACTGTAGCAACTTTAGAATCACCACAACAGATTAATTTAATTCCTACAGTATAGTTTGGTTAAAAAAGCTCTAGTCATTCATTCATTCATTTTCTATTTCATATTAGTCCCTTTATTAATCCGGGGTCGCCACAGCGGAATGAACAGGCAACTTATCTCTATGTTTTACGGAGCGGAAAAAAAGCTGTAGTGTTTACTGTAAATTACTATAGTAATTTTTCATATGGGTTTGCATTTTTGCTCCAATTATTATCTAAATTGCTGTGATAATTGTGATATATTTTTATAATCTAAAATAGATGTCTCTTATGTGAAATGTATAATCAGTTGTAATTTATTTCTGTGACGTACAGCTGAACTTTCAGCATCATTACTCCAGTCTTCAGTGTCACGTGATCATTTATGAGTTTAATATGAAGATTTGATGACCAAGAAACAATATTGAAATATTAGTAAGTAATACACACCTTCAGCTTTACATCATTCTCTAGTAATCTACCATCCCGGAGGTCATTTCTCTGCTTCTATGATCATTATCAGAGCTAAATCCACTGCTGAGAATATTATATTTGAGAGTTTATTTGTCAGGTTTATTAGTCCTGTGTGTAGCACTAGTGTCCACCTCCACATCCCCTCCTTCTGTTGTGTTCTGATGTGATTTCTGACTATTGTAGCTGTGAAATAACTCTAATTATTCAGCGGAGTGATATGGAGCTGTAATGCGCTCTAAACCTGCCGGAACTACTTTAGTTGTGCCTTTATCTAACATTAACCTAGAATGATCCTCAGCCAATCAGAGTCAAGCATTCAGCAAATCTGCAGTATAAATGCATGTAGAGGATACAGCAACTGTTCTTGAGAGCTTTAGTGTAATTTCACAGGAGATGTTGGTAAATCTGCTGTGACTTTAACAAGAGTTGGGCGGTGGATTATTTGACTGTTAAGAGCTTTTCTCTGACCACCAGAGGATGCTGAATCTCTCCTGTATGCTCAGGTTCAGCAGGATACACTGTAAAACATGCTCAAACTGATATAAATACCATTACAGAGAAACTTTATCTGATAAAACCCTCAGCAGAAAACAGGATGATGCAAAACTTTAAACAAGAATTGATTTTCCTATATTATTTAAATGCATTTTTGTTCATGAACTATTAACTCTTAGAATGCATTTAAATGCTTTTAGAGCCAGATGAGATGCATAAAATGTCTAAAAGTTTTGAGCAAGAAAATTGACCATTGCCCATTTTTCTCAAAATAAACACTTTATGTATACATAAAAAAATAAATAAAAATAAGTATTGTATGTATGTATGTATGTATGTATGTATGTATGTGTGTATGTGTGTGTATGTATGTATATATATATATATATGTATATATATATATGTGTGTGTGTATGATAGGGTTCATTGATTCTATTATTTATATATAACACAGGCACGTTAAGTCAAGGTGCAAACATTAAGACTTTTAACTCTCTAAATGAGTGAAAACCCGGAGAGATATTATAATTCTGATTGGCTGTTGCCATTAGTGTTTGTTTTCAGCTCTAGGTTCACCTTTGTACTGCTCTAGCCAATAGCAGAACAGCACCTATTAGGGAGGCGGGGCTAAATATTGCACAGCCACATCTAATTGGTCGATTTAAAAAAAAATCTATGCAACACACACATGCTTGTCAAACAAAACAAATCTAATTCATTAATATTAATAATATAATAAAGTATTCTCACAATAAGACTAATGTTCACATAGATTGTGCAGCTGTAGTCATCAGTGCAGAACTGAAGCTGATGTGAATGCAGAAGAGCTTTATTGCTGATCTGATGAATGTGTCTGCTCTTTAACGCCTCTTCTACTTTGCTTTGGGTTGTTAAATGTGAAAGCTGTGCAGATGGGAACGCTGGAATCGATAAATCGCTCGCTCTCTCTGTGCTTTCCTGCTGAGTCCACTGACACGCTCCTCACGCGTGTCCACCACTGACTCACGCCAGCTCCAATAAAGGCCATTCTCTCACTCTCACACACACACACACACACACACACACACACACACACACACAGAAACACACACAAAAACACATATATATGTACCCATGTACGCCTGATGCTTCATTTATAACTGTGTTTTGTTAACTGAATGATTCACCAGCAATGCTCCACCAAGCAATGCAGAATTTCACAACAGTCTAACAACAAACAAACAAACAAACAAATCGAACATTGAGTTCTTTGACACACTTCTTCTGTTGTTGATCAGTTTAATCTAATTTAGAGTCTTTATATAGCACAGATACAGTATGTATTTTCCTTTTCCTGTTTTATAATTGGTCAAAAAAACTAATGTTTTCTGCTGTGACTAGTGGTGTAACGAATCACAAATCTGCAGTTCGGATCAAACTCTGTTTTTTTTTGTCACGGATCGGACCATTTTTCGGATCAGCAAAAAAGTGAGGAGACAATTTGCTTTCCATTTATATGAAAAATATTACAGCAAAAAACATTAATTTTAACAAACAGAACTTAGAGCCTGTAATGTTAATAAAAATAACAATCAAGAAAGAACAGCTGAAGAAAGAAAAGTATTCAATATGAAAGATGATCATTACTGTTGCTGATAATGCTAAATATAGAAATCTAACATCTACAACAGATCATATTTATCTTCAATTAATGATTCAACAATTCACATATTAAACTTCGTTTTATTATACTGTAGGTGTATTATTTCTGAAAACCTATTCAGTGACATCATTTTGAAGGTTGTTTGTCGCCATCTGTTGGTTACACAATGTAATTGCTTTTACCAGCGTCAAATTCACCAGCGTCATGTTTCATTAAACTGTGATTTTGGGGGGGCTTTGGGGTTGTTAAGGCGGTGGATGGCCTATATTCATTTTCTTTTCAGCTTAGTCCCTTTATTAATCTGGGGTCGCCGCAGCGGAATGAACCGTCAACTTATCCAGCATATGTTTTACGCAGCGGATCCCCTTCCAGCTGCTAACCCATCACTGGGAAACACCCATACACACTTATTCACACACATATACAACTGACAATTTAGCTTATTCAATTCACCTGTACCGCATGTGTTTGGACTGTGGGGGAAACCGGAGCACCCGGAGGAAACCCACGCCAACACGGGGAGAACATGCAAACTCCACACAGAAACACCAACTGACTCAGCCGAGGCTTAAACCAGCGACCTTCTTGCTGTGAGGTGATTGTGCTACTCACTCTGCCACTGTGCTGCCCATTATATACATTTTTTTCACAAAAATATAAAAATTTAATAAATGATTATTAATGTTATTGTACATGTTAGGTGTTGTTCTGTTATAGTTACTGCAGATTTCACCACAGTATTATTGACTTCTTGCAGAAATAAACCTCTTCATTTATTCTAACATCAGGATTATAAACAAAACTAACGACTCTGCATTTATATAGATTTTTACCACAGTTATGATTGTTAGTTATATGTGATTGTATGTTATTATGCTCTACCTGACTAAAGTCTTGTTGCCTATATGTTTTAGGAACACAAATATTAACTTGACTTCTAGTTGATGATTTGGTGTCAGAAGTGTCTTCTATGAAAGGTGAAGGCCTCTAGATTCTGCTTATTTGAGCACAATAAAATATGATCATGTCTTGATGTTTAGTGATTTTTATTAGGACAGTAAGGTCTGACTCTGCTTAGACTAAAGTCTCATCACTGAACCTTCAATAATGTCCAGTATAGAATATAAAGTCATGCTGCAGTGGAAACAGAATGAATATTGTGTCTGACTCCATCTTGAGCTTGGAGGACTGCATCCATACATCTCTGAATGACTCAAATCACGCATTAATAAAGTCATCTGGAATGGAGAAGAAAGCGTTCCTGCAGGACTCCCATATTTCAATTTCAGAACTTCAATGCCTCCATCTTACCCCAGACATGCTTAATAATGTTCATGTCTGGTGACTGGGCTGGCCAATCCTGGAGCACTTTGACCTTCTTTGCTTTCAGGAGCTTTGATGTGGAGGCTGAAGTATGAGAAGGAGCGCTATCCTGCTGGAGAATTGTCCCTCTCCTCTGGTTTGTAATGTAATGGGCAGCACAAATGTCTTGATACCTCAGGCTGTTGATGTTGATCATCCACTCTGCAGATCTCTCGCACGCCCCCATACTGAATGTAACCCCAAACCATGACTTTTCCTTCACCAAACTTGACTGATTTCTGTGAGAATCTTGGCTCCATGCAGGTTCCAGTAGGCCTTCTGCCGTATTGGTGATGATTGGGATGCAGATCAACAGATGATTCTTGGGAAACATCTAACGTCTGACACTTTTCCAAATGATCAACTAGAAGTCAAGTTATTATTTATTGCTCTTACAACTGGAATCCACCACAAGACTTTTTTGTCAGGTAGTGTACGTGTAGTTCTGCACATTTCACAATAATATCATTGACTTCTTGCAAAAAAAAAAAACATCTTCATTTATTCTAATCTCAGGATCATGGACATAACCAAAAATCCACAAGAATCTGTGCATTACAGTCATTTTAAAACAGTTACGACTTTATGGTACAAGTGAGCTGATATTTTATTGTAGTTCTACAGATTTAACAACAATATAATTGACTTCTTGCAGAAATAAACCTCTTCATTTATTCTAAACTTCAGGTTATGAACACAATCAGTTTTGGATATGAAAAAGCGTCTCCACAGGTGAGTTTTGATGTATGTGTTGAATATCGCTCATGACCATTAGCAGATTTTGGGCATATTTTTCACACACAGCAGAGATCTATCAAGCTTCCTCCAGTCTAAACTGTAGCTCTGTTTAATCAATCATATATATGTGTGTGTGTGAGTGAGAAAACGCAGCAGTTTGAGTGAGTGATGTGGGTTTAAGGGTCTGTTGGTCTCACCTAAAGGACTCTAATCAATCTGAGACAGAAATAGAGCAGCACGTTTGGAGTGTTAATCAAACATTTGGCGCTGTGATTGATTCCATAGAATCCAACAGATTGAACTTTTGAGAAGGAGCTGATAGACGAGATGCTGAGGAACGATAATGTCAATTCACTTGTGTGTATTTGTGTTGTTTACTGACACGTACTAATAAGGACGCTAACGATTTTTAGCATTTTTTTAAATTTATTTAATTTGAGTACAGTGTAAAGAAAAAGTTTTCAAAGTTGAGTATGTTCTGAAAATAATGTTTTAAGTGTTTCTTATTGGCTCAATCCCAATTCTACTCCTTAGCCCTACCCCTCGTTTTGCGCGTTCATGTGAAGGGGTAGGGGTGTCCCTTTTCTCTTTAGCTTAAAGGCATAGGGCTAAGGGGAAGGGGTATACATATTTTTTTAGGACCACACTCGAAACCAAGAGGTACGCAAATTTCCCAGAATACATCAGCTACAGTGGCAGTTTTGCTGCACTCGGAAGTAAGGAGAGCCACAAATTAGTATTTTTTTTTTTTTGTCTTTTTCTGAATTTTTACAACAAACAAGCACATGTTTTAATATATTCATAACCGCGTTCATGTTTTACCATCATGCTTTTATAAAAAAAACGCTAAAATAAAAACGGCTAAATTTGGCAATCTATAATCCCTAATAATAACTCCTGTACAGCAGTCCCACAACATTCTGTCACTCGATGACACTCGAACACCCTGTCTGAACAGTCTAGTGTCTGAGAATGAGCGTTTACAGTGTCTGCTATAATGTTAGTGTTGTTTTGGTGTGTTTACACAGATGAATATGGCCACGGTGTAAATACACAGTATAGTTATGATCTTATTGCCACATTAGATCATTATGATAACATAATATCTGCCTTCAGTGATTTCCTGAAGATAAACACCAAAAAATAACACAACTGGAGTAACTACAGCAGTCGCCATCGTCTGATCTCATATGAAGAAAGAGATCATGATGACGTATGATGAAGTGTGCAGGTGCTGTAGTGCTGTCCTAATTCTTAGTGGTACATTTTGAAGCCCTTCCCTTCACACTTGTTTTTAAGGGCCAAGGGGAAGGGAAAGGGGTACAAAAATAGAATTAGGGTTGGGCCATTTTCTACTTTAAAAGATTTTAAGGGTTAGTTCGCTCAAAATAAACTCAAATGTTTTTTATTAGGTTCTTCTGTTGTAGAAGAAGATATTCTGAAGAATGTTGAAAAAAAGCAGCTATTGAAATCCATTGTAGGAACAAAACATACTATGGAAGTCAATAGCTACATTTCCATCCACCTATTTTCCATTCAATTCATTTTTATTTCTCTAGCGCTTTTACATTGTAGATTGTGTCAAAGCAGCTTCACATAGAAGATTATAGTGAATTGAAATACTGTCAGTCCAGTTTAATAGTGTTGACGTTCAGTTTAGCTCAGTTCAGTGTGGTTTAATATTCACAGCTGAAAGTCCAAAACTGAAGAGCAAATCCATCGATGCACAGGTCCACAAGTCCCAAACCATGCAAGACAATGGCAACAGCGGCGAGGAACAAACTTCACCAATTGGCAAAAGTGAAGAATAAAAAAACCTTGAGAGAAACCAGGCTCAGTTGGGCACGACCATTTCTCCTGTAGCCAAACGTCTTGTGCAGAGAACCATTAAAGTACCGAACCCATAAGAGGTATCAATAAAAGTAGTAATACTGTTAAAACCTTAACGATACCCATCCCTAGTTTCCAGATGGTGATGTTGTCCACATGTGGGTTCATGTGATCACATGCTGTCCACATGTGATCACATTGACTTCACATGTAGCCAAAGATGATCACATGTGGCCACATAAACTTCACATGTTGTCCATATGCTTACATGAACTTCACATGTTGTCCTCGTGATTACATGAACATCACATGTGGTCACATAACCTTCACATGGCCACATGTGAAATTTATGTGACTTTTCTGTAAGGGTGTAAATATACTCAATGGCTGTTTTATCCAGCCTTCTTTATTATTAAACACAACTCAAATAGGTTTGAAACGGGTAAAGGTTGAATTTTTTTGGGAAACTGTCCCTTTTAATTTAGTCTTACTTTCCATCAGATGATTGACAGGTCAAATAGCCAGTCAGATGGCTGTCTGGAGAAAGCTTGTTAATGGTTGCGTAAGAAATTGCCTACTATGTGTTGCATTGGAATTTGAATTTACTATGCCACCTATAGAAAAGTATGCTTCATACACTATGAATGCCAGTAGTATGAATGGAACTCAGACGTACTACATCAGCCATTTTGTCATGATCACGTGACCTACCAGCGTCAGTTGCGTCGCTTCACTCCCATTCATGAATTCTCTCGCAGGGCATCATGGAATAGCGTAGCGTGCATTGAACACGCACTTCAGAATCTCATCGGAAGTAGTAGGTCATCCGGGTACTTCTCCCATACTGTTTTTCGAATTCTATAGGTGCATCCCAAATCGCATACTTATGTACTATTCTACGTCATTTTGTAGTATAAATAGTGTAAGTAGTGCGTTCACATTGAAAACTCTAAACATAATAAGTGCACTTTAATTTCCCAGATGATGAAGTGTGTAATGTTGAACACTTCATGCACTCAACAGCTGCAGTTTTACTCATGTAGTGGAAGGGGCTTTTGGGCGCTCATGTTTGATAATTTTATTTATTTTCAATTGTGGAAGCAAATGAGAGTGATTAGAGCCTCCCAATGGGGAATTCAGTTATACTCATGGCAGGTATTATTTGGTAGATTGGTCTTTTATTTCACTAATTTGGCAACTGTCAATCGTCATCAGGGAAATGGTTTGAATTTTAGCTTAGTAAAAAAAGCATATGAGTCTTCCATTTGGGACGACATTACTTGCATTACTTGCATATACTATGCTGTTGAGTGTTTAAGTGCATCGTTTATGAATTCAGACATACTACTTGGCTCTTATACTGATTTTAGCGTACTGTATAGTATTGAAGTCTGTGATTTTAGATGGAGCAGATGTCTGCTCTTTGTGTCAAGTTTTGAAATCTGTCAGCATTTTCTGAGGTTTTGGACTTGTACGCATAAATATATTTTTTATTTTGGTAAAATGTGTTGTTATTAGTATAAGTAATATTTAACCCCCAAAATGGTGCTGTTTTTGCCATTTCTTCTTGCCAGACGAGCACATTCAGAGTTAATCAAATGGACAGACAGATACGATTATTTTCAAAACATTGGGTCGAATACAGTATGGACCACCCCATCATTGGGTATTTTTTTACATTAAATTCATTAAATTTAAATTGCATTTTTTAAACCAATTGTGGGGTTTACCTATATTTGACCCAATGTTGAGTTGCAGTAACCCAGCATTTTTAGAGGACAGATTGATTGATTGATTGATTGATTGATTTATTGATTTATTGATTGGTTGATTGATTGATGGATGGATGGATGCAGAGAAAGATGCAGGGACAGATAAATGATGGATGGACAGATAGATGGATAAACAGATGGGTGCTTGAACAAATAATTGGATGTCGGAGAGATGGATGGATGGATGGATATATGAATAAATTGATGGATGGATAGATGACCAGGTATGGATGCATGGATGGACTGATATATTGAATAGATAGTTAAATATGATGGATGGATTGATGGACAGATATATTGGATGGATGGACAGATTGGATAGAACATTGATTGATGGACTGATATATTGGATTTGATTGATTGATTGATAGACAAATATATAGGATGGATGGACAGATTGACAGATGTATAGATAATAGAAAGATGGATAGATTGATATATTGGATGGATGGATGGATGAATACATTTTGGATGGATGGGTAAGTATGGATGGATGATGGATTAATGGATGGATGGATGGATGGACAGATACATTGGATAGATAGATAGATGGATGGATGAATGGATGGATGGATCAACAGATGGATATATTGGATGGATGGATAGAGCGTTTTATATTGCATTGGTGGACAGATGGCTATGATGGATAGATAGATGGATAGATGGACAGATATATTGATGGATG
>CAIGQZ010032630.1:736210-748205 GCA_903798205.1 Danio tinwini
CACAACCATATACAGATTGAGGCAATATGAAGAGCCTGCAGTATGATTGTGAATTCTTTTTAAATATCTCTTTAGTGATGTTGAACAGATCCTCGATGTCTGCATGATCATGAGACTGGAGTGTTGAAGCCATTACACAAGAACACTCATCAGCATCTTACATCCCTGAAAGTTTTTAAAGGGCAGCTATGGTGAAAATCATCTTCTGGAAGCTGTTTGAACAACTGTGTGCAGGTAAAGTGTGTCCACAGTCAAACTGGGGTGATATAAACACAATAATCTCTTTTTTAAAATTTATTTCCTGATATTAAAGGGTCAGGAAACACCAGAACACATGTGTTGAGCTGTAGTCAGTCATATCTGTGTCCCGCGCTGCTATAAACACTATGAGGACACAGATATCGCACTAAACAGTGAAAATTGGTTGTTTTTGAGTTATTTTGAGCAAATTCGTTCTTCCGGTTTGAAACTAATTTCTGAAGCTGCGTCACGGCGATTAGAGACTTGTGTGTGTTCCAGCGTGGAGAGTGGATATCTGTACCGGCGGGTGCATCGTGACGTCTCTGAGTGTGCAGCATTAATTCATGAGAAAGACTTGGTTCAGACCAATCAGCGCGCTCTATTGTGTATGCGGTGCAGCTTCATTAATATGCACGATAGCTTCAAGACTGATTTACCTGTTACAGTGTTCAGACAACAGAGAGACGCCACGTTGTGTTGCCAAAACAAGTGAAAGAAGAGTTTGGAGACACGGGTCATCAGTGTTGTGTTTATTAATGTGCTGCAATGAAGGATTAGTTTTCATTTCCTCGCTATGAGAGCACAGCTGGACTCATGTGTGGATTACAGTGCACCCGACAGAAATGTGTTTGTAAGGAACATTTTATACCCGAGAGCTTTTCACATCTGGAAATGATGAAATTTGGATTTGCCGCTCGTCTCCTTTTAATAAAGACACGGCTCCAGTGTGTGTTGATTGTCCTGCTCTACAGATTTGGTAAGTGTGTGTGATCAGTGGTCCTTGTTTGTTCATTCAGATGGTAAAGTTAGTTGGTATGGTCAGCAGTGCTCTTTCAGTGTTTAAAGACAGACCATAGTCAACAGGATTGAGGTCCTGAGTTTACAGGATGTTAATATCACTGCAGTATTATAGTACAATATTATAGACTGAAAGATCTGCTGTAAATGCCGAGTGTAAACATGTAAACACCGCCAGAGATGGCATAAGTACACACATCCTTTACTTCAGTAGAAGTACAGATACTCATGTTTGAAACGACTCGAGTACAAAAGTGTCTTCAGTACTTCTATTTTTACCAAAGTAAAAGTAACGAAGTACCGTCTGAAAAATGTACAAAAGTAAAAAGTATTAATTTTAACCACAGTCCAAAGACATGCGGTGTACACAAATAATAATTCAACTAAATTTGCAGTAGTTTATAAGTGTGTGAATGTGAAGGGTATTCGCTGCGTAAAACAAATGCTGGAATAATTGGCGATTCATTCTGCTGTGGTAACCCCTGATAAATCAGGGACGAAGCTGAAGGATAGCGAGTGAGATAGGTAGGTAACTAGACCTCACATCCTATTGATGCATTAATGTAAAATAACTTGCATTTCCAATTTTTATGTAAAATATTTGTGAAATTTTATGAAAGTAGCCAAGCAGCATCAAACCCTGCTATATAGCCTAACAACACTGCTCAAAAAGTCGGCTCGTGTATCATCATCCTGATGCAAACTCACAGCGTTCAGCATGTAGTTTTGCTGCTGTTAGATCAAAACAACAGCTGCCATTCATGTTGATGCACTCTGTCTATCTTTATAAATAATGTCTTACATTTTACACTGAATTCTGTCCTAAATATATTGATTTTTTCCTTTGCTAAAATAAATATTTATCAGACATTTCTTGCAAACTGTTGTTTGCATTAGGCTAAAGCTGTTTATTCTCTTCAAAGAGTATATAAGCCGCTATTTCAGTGTTTTTTCAGGTATTGTGGTTATTTTATTTAATGAATAAACATTAATTCTGTTACAGTTTTTCTCCGTCACTTTGGTCCATTTCTCAGATCAGAATAGAAATGGTCAAAACCCCTGTTCAGTCTTCAGATCATCATTGTGTCACTTGTGCACATCAGTAAAGCGCTTTCTCTTTATCAACAAGTTGCAGATGCTTTTGTTCATCCATGCAAATGATGATGTGCAATTCTCTGATGTTTCCTATATTATCAGTTGCTGATGTCATGTTGATCAACATGTATTATTTTTATTCAATTCAATTCATCTTTATTTCTCTAGCGCTTTTACAATGTAGATTGTGTCAAAACAGCTTCATATAGAAGATTATAGAGAATGTAAACAGTGTCAGTTCAGTTTTCAGTGTTTAAGCTCAGTTTAGCTCAGGTCAGTGTGGTTTAATAATCACTACTGAGAGTCCAAACACTGAAGAGCAAATCCATCGATGCGCAGCTCTACAGATCCTGAACCATGCAAGCCAGTGGCGCCAGCGGCGAGGAAAAAAGTTCACCAATTGATGAAAGTGAAGATTTAAAAAACCTGGAGAGAAACCAGGCTCAGTTGGGCACGACCATTTCTCCTATGGCCAAATGTCTTGTGCAGAGCTGCAGTCTAGGCGCTGGAGGCTGGAGAATGCTGGACCTCAGCGAAGACTCGACTGTCCCTGGAGCATCACAGGAATCAGTCTCATGCTCTCCACTCTTCCATGACCACCACAGCAGCTGCTTAGGATACAGCCGGTCCAGGATTCTGAAAACCTTGGAATCATCTCGTCGCTGGTCTTGGATCGCATCAGTGGTGCTGCATAGTCTGAGAGCCTCAAGATGAGTAAATAGAGGTGGAAACAGAGAATAATTAGTGTAGCTGCTGTTCATAGTGCTTATAAACGAGATGCAAAAACCTGTGTGGGGCACAATCATACCGATACTGTATGCTCTGCTAAAAAGATTGTTTTTTTTATCTAGTTTTGAAGAGTGAGAGTGTGTCTGAGCCTCGGACATTATCAGGAAGGCTATTCCAGAGTTTAGGGGCCATAAATGAGAAGGCTCGACCTCCTTTACTCGACTTTGCTATTCTAGGTACTACCACATGCCCTGAGTTTTGAGATCTTAAAGAGCGGGTTGGGTTGTAGCGAGACAGGAGGTTGGTTAGATAAACAGGAGCTCGATTATTTAAGGCTTTATAGGTAAGAAGCAATATTTTAAATTCAATACGAAACTTAACAGGCAGCCAGTGTAAGGAGGATAAAATTGGGGTGATATGATCATATTTTCTAGACCTGGTAAGAACTCTGGCAGCTCTGGCAGTATTATAATGATTTCTAAAAGATCACGTGACCCTAAAGACTGGAAATTCAACATGATATCACAGAAATAAATTAGATGTTATTATATATTCACATATATTTATTTAATTTTGAGTTATACTATTTATTCATTAATTTTCCTTCGGCTTAGTGCCTTATTTATCGGCTGAATAAACCGCCAATTATTCCAACATAAGTTTCACACAGCTGATGCTCTTCCAGCTGCAACCCAGTACTGGGAAGCACCCATTTACACACAGACACAGGCCAATTTAGTCAATCAATTCCCCTATATCACATGTGTTTGGACTGTGGGGGAAACTGGAGCACCCGGAGGAACCCCACGCCAACACTGGGAGAACATGCAAACTCCACACAGAAACACCAACTGACCCAGCCGGGACTCGAACCAGCGACCTTCTTCCTGTGAGGCCAACCACTGAGCCACTGTGCCACCCTAATTTATAATAATATATCACATTTTTACTCATGTTTAGGTCTTACAAATTCAGCCTGAATGAGAAAAAACTTAAATAAACTTAAATAAATATCAAAGCAAAAATAAATGTATTCTAATAATCATGCATCATGTAACTGAAGACTGGAGTAATGATGCTGAAAATTCAGATTTACATCACAGAAATAAATTACACTCAACTATATGTGTTAACAGAACACTTTTATTTTGAATTATAATAATATATCACATTTTTACAGTATATTTTAGACCTGACAAATTCAGCATGGATGAGAAAAATAAATACATTTATAAAAATAAAGCACAATAATAGCCTTGTACAGTCATATATAGGCCATGTTACTGTCTACTGATCTACTGGTTATAACATGTTATTTTGCATTGAAACAAGAAGTTGACTGTAGTAAATTTTCCCTGTTATTTAATTTCAGTGTGTCCATATTGTTTCCTTGTCAGCAATAGTGAATGGTACTGGTTTCCTCCAGTGTGCTGGGTTTGGAGTATCAGCTGGTTGTAATGATATATGCACTCATCTGTCCAGACACAGATTATATCAGCCCGCAGCTGGGTCAATATCTAATTTACCGTCTTACCAAACGTCATATCCAGATGACATATCAGTCAGCGCAGAGGGGGTGTCTTCTGGGTCAGATGAAGTGCATCTGTTCACCTTACACACAATAACACACAATACAGTCCTGTGTGTTTAAGGTCATAGAGGAATGATCCACTCTAGGTTATTGCATTATTAGAAAATAAGGCATTATTGTGTCTCGTCTGCTCTCCACAGCTGCTCCACTGTTCAGATGCTGCATTTCAGACATTTGTCACTATTCGCAGTATAAACGTTGGGTCAAATAGTGGACAAATCCTAACAGTTGTCTATTTTTTTTGCCCAGATTTAGGTTGATATAATCCAATGTTGGGTTAAAAGGGCCAAACGACCTGACCCGTTGACCTACATTGTATAGGTAAAATGCATCTTAATATCAAAGCATTGTGATATCTTCATTTAGTGTGTGATTTATGCATTAATATTGTATTTAATCTTCAGTTAATGTTTGGTTGGGTTATTTCAACCAAAATTGTAGGTTAAAATGTGGACTTTAGGTTCATTTTTATATTTAGATGTAACGCTATGTTTATATTTCACCCAAATGTACAGTAGGTTGATATAACCCAATGTTGGGTTAAAATGACCAAACAACCCAACCCGTTGACCTTCATTGTATAAGTAAAATGAATCTTAATATCAAAGCATTGTGATATCTTCATTTAGTGTGATTTATGCATTTAATACTGTATTTAATCTTCAGTTAATTTTGAGTTGGGTTATTTTAACCAAAATGTTAAAATGTGGACTTTAGGTTCATTTTTATTTTTAAATGTAACCCTATGTCTATATTTGACCCAAATGTACAGTAGGTTGATATAACCCAATGTTGGGTTAAAATGACCAAATGACCCACACCGTTGACAATGAAAAAGTATTTTAATATCAAAATATCTTGTTGTGTAATGTAAATTTGCCAGATTATCATTTATAAATGTTGGGTTAAAATGACCAAACGACCCAACCCGTTGACCTTCATTGTATGGGTAAAATGCATCTTAATATCAAAGTATCACCTAGTGTGTTCCACAGAGGAAACTGAACTCATTTAGAGTGTGATTTGTGCATTTAATACTGTATTTATGGCAGTTGTAGGAGTTTAATCGATTTTATGGGTTGGGTTATTTCAACCTACATTTGCAGGGTAAAACATGAACTTTAGGTTCGTTTTTAACTTTAAATGTAACCTTTTGGGGGCAACGCATTGGCGCAGTAGGTATAGGGCTGTCGCCTCACAGCAAGAAGGTCGCTGATTCGAGTCTCGGCTGGGTCAGTTGGCCTTTCTGTGTGGAGTTTGCATGTTCTCCCCGTGTTGGCGTGGGTTTCCCCCACAGTCCAAACACATGTGCTATAGGGGAATTGGGTAAGCTAAATTGTCCATAGTGTATGTGTGTGTGGATGTTTCCCTGAGATGGGTTGCAGCTGGAAGGGCATCTGCTGCGTAAAACATGTGCTGGATAAGTTGGTGGTTCATTCCGCTGTGGCGACCTCAGATTAATAAAGGGACTAAGCCAAAAAGTGAATGAATGAATGAATGTAACCTTTTGTTCATATTTGACCCAAATTTAGGTTGATACAACCCAATGGTGGGTTAAAATGCCTAAACAACCCAACAGGTTGACCCTGTTTGTATGGGTAAAATGAATCTTAATATCTTCTTGTGTAATTGAAATACAGCAAATTATGATTTAGTCTGTGTTTGTGCATTTAATACTGTATTTACAGCAGTTGTAGGAGTTTAATCTCTAGTTTTTTTATTGGTTGGGTTAATTTAACCTACATTTGCAGCATAAAATATGAACATTAGGTTCATTTTTTTACTTTAAATGTAACCCTATGTCCTTTTTTGAGCCAAACTTAGGTTGATATAGTCAAATATTGGGTTCAAAATGACCCAACCCGTAGACCTTCATTGTATGGGTAAAATGCATCTTAATATCGAATTATCTTGATATCTTCATTTAGTGTGTGATTTGTGCATTTAATGCTGTATTTATTTCATCTCCAGTGTATTTATTGGTTGGGTTATTTCAATGTAAATTTGTGGGGTAAAATGTGGACATTAGATTCATTTTTAATTAAAAATTTAACCCAATGTCCATATTTGACCCAAATGTATCTTGCAATAACTCAGTGCTGGATTAAAATCAACCCAGAATTCAGTTAGTCCATTGACCATCATTATATGCGCAAAACACATCCTAATGTCAGAATATCTCCCTCCACGGAAGAAATGGAAAATTGTAAAATTGTTGGGTTAAAATATCTCACATATTTTAGACTTTACGTATTTGGAGGTGCTGTATGATCTAATAAAGTCTGGCTTATTTTGTCCAAATGTTGGCTCACATAATACACAAAATATTTCCTTTTGAGTTCAACAGAAGAAATGGAAATTTGCCAGATTATTTGTGTGATTTACTGCAGTTTTAGTCATTTAAAGAGCCCCTATTATGGGTTTTTGGGAATGACCTTCATGTAGTGTGTAACACAGCTCTAGTGAAGAGAAATATCCAGCGAAGGCTTAAATCTGAAAGTAGACAGTGTTTAAAACTATTGATTCATCTATAAGAGTCGACTCATAGTGGTTTAAATGAATCGTCTTGATAACGAGTCTTTAGCCGTTTCGGCATGACGTGGATACGAAACATAAGCTTGTGCAAACCCGGGAACATTTTTAAGCTGCGGACCCGCCCACTAACACAGTAGCAAAGAAAAAGAGGAAGATGAACAGATCCCAGTTGAACCAAGTCATGAAGATGCTGTGCTTTAGAAAAGAAAAAGACTATTAATGTAAAGGACTTTGTCAGTACATGGATCATGGATCAGTTTCTTCCTCCATTTCACAAGTGTAAGTGCATTACTATGGTCGCCTCCTTGTTTTCTTTGTGTTTTGTCACTTGTAAGCGTGTGTACTGTATCTGGTTAACTCTTTATATTCCCATATCGCGTGTAATGCCACGCTGAAAACACGACACGTGCCGATTTGTTTAGGGATTTAAATGCGTTTGTGAGCTCATGATCCTCTGCCGTTTGTCGTTGCTATGGCCACCATCAGCTGTTCATACACACGTGCAGCGGTCAAGGTTCAAAATGGGGTGAGGTGTCTGAATAACACTCAGGGCCGGATCAAGCTGAACTAGCGCTGTAGGTGAACGGCGGTCACACCGCCCTCAACCCGAGAGTGAAAAAGAAAGTGACCGGTTCATGAAGGAAAGTGAGGCTGGGAGGGAGGGGGTGGGTGTCGCGGATGAAAGTGAGGACCGGAGGGTTGGTGGACGCCGTCCTCACTAATCTGTTGCCCAAGGCGGCCGCCTAGGTCTCCTCTATGGACACGCCGGCCCTAATAGCACTATTAAGAACCGGGTACTGTGTACTATGGTGTTAGTAACTACTATGAAGCATGTCTCGGGCGGCCGCCATGATCAGCATTTTACTCTGTCTCGTGCTGAACGCTGTCGACCAATCACAACAGGCTGTCATCGGTCCAATCAGCACTGATTAGCTTTACGCTAAGGAGGGGTTTAGGAACAAATGAATCGCTGAACGAATCATATGGGAGTAGCTGGGATAATTAGATAAAAATAAATGCAGATTATAAGCATGATTATAAGCACCATGAAAGTGTTTTTTGACCTTGCATGCCGATCAGCCTGTTGTTGGAGACCCTTAAAACTGAAATATGACCCTTTTTAATGTATAATAGGGGCTCTTTAATCTCCTGTTGGTGCATTGAATTCATATTCAAATTTCAGTTGGAATTCCCACAACCATCATCTGGTCGTTGTTGACTACATATTTGTAGTGGGGTTGTTTTGTAGGTGCTTTATTCTTAAATAAATGTGTGTTATAGATTTTTACCCAATGTTGGGTCAAATATTAGACCAATCCTAACAGTTGACTCAATTTATTTTTTTTTTCTCAAAGTCCATGTTTTTTTGTTTTTTTTTTAGGTTGAAATAACCCAATGTTGGATTAAAAAGAACCCACAAACATCATTGGCTCAATTTTGACTTTAGATATTTGTTGACTTTTTAGACTTTACGTATTTGTAGGTGCTGTATTCTTCAAAAAATAATGGGTTGTTTTGACCCAATGTTGGATCAAATAATAGAAGAAATAATCAAATAATAAACTCTATTTGGGTCTAATATATATATTTTCCAATGTCCATATATTACATTGAAATAAGCCAACGCTGAATTAAAGTGACCCAGCATTTAGAGTCCCATTGACCTTCAATATGTTTGCAAAACACATCTTGATATCAAAATATTATCTTTTGTGTTCCACAGAAGAAACAAAAATACACCAAATGTTCCTATTGTGCGTGATTTATGCATTTTACACGACTATTGAACCCATATTCAATTCTCAATTGGAATCCTAACAAACATCATTGGGTCATTGTTGACTTTAGACATTGGTTGACTTTTAGACTTTACATAAAGGTTTTGCATTCTTCAATAAATGATGGGTTGTTTTGACCCAATGTTGGGTGAAATAATAGACAAATCCTAACAGCTGGTCTAATATTTATATTATAACAATAATATATGGTTAATATACATATATCGGATAGATGGATATATGTACATTAACAATATATTGTTAATGTGCATTTATCCATCTATTGTAAATCTTTGTTCATAGTTAACACAACCTGTATATAATGTTGATAGTACATCCATTTGTAAATATCACCATAGTTTTTCTATAACTGCACTTTATAACTTATACCTGTATCCTGCACTTGCTGCTATTGCACTCCTGGTTAGACCTAAACTGCATTTCGTTTCCTTGTACTTGTACATGTGTGATGACAATAAAGTTGAATCTAATCTAATCTAATATATCAATAAATAATGTTTTTTCAATGTCCATCTTTTAGATTAAAATAAGCCAACGCTGGGTTAAAACAACCCAGCATTTACTGTAGTCCCAAAAAAACAAAATACACTCAATTTTAATTGTGTCTGATTTAAACATTTAATTAATGCATCGAATCCATATTTCAATTAAAATTCCAACAAACATTATTGGGTCGTTGTTGACTTTAGATATTGATTGACTTTAACACTTTTTTTTTTTACTTTACATGCTTTCGCTGTATTCTCTAATAAATGATGAGCTGTTTTGACCCAGAGTTGGGTCAAATAATAGACAAACTCGAACAGCTGGGTCTAATGTTTATATTATTTAAAATAACAATAAATAAATGCATTTTTTTCCAATGTTTCTAGTATTTATTTACTTTCCATAATAAGCCAATGCTGGGTTAAAAAACAACAACACAGCTTTTAGCAAGTCACCCATTGAGTGTTCCACACAAGAATAAATTACGTTTTAATTATTGTGTCTGATTTATGCATTTAATTAATGCATCGAATCCATATCTCAACTGGAATTCCAGCAAACATCATTGGGTCGTTGTTGACTTTAGATATCTGTTGACTTTTAGACTTATTTTTTTAGACTTACATGTTTTACTTGCAGAATTCTCTAATAAATGAAGAGTTGTTTTGACCCAATGTTGGGTCAAATAATAGACAACCCCTAACAGTTGGCTCTAATACTTATATTATAACAATAATATGTTATAATATATTATTAATATAACAATAAATAAATACAAACATTTTCTGAATGTCCATCTGTTAGGTTAAAATAAGCCGTCGCTGGGTTAAAACGACCCAGCATTTACTGTAGTCCCATTGACCTTCATTGTATGGGCAAAACGCATGTTGATATCAAAATAATGACTTGTGTGTTCCACAGAAGAAACCAAAATACCCCTGATTTGCATGTTGTGTGTGATTTATGCATTTTACACGAGTATAGGGATTGAATGTCCGTGCATTAACTCACATTCACATTTCAGTCTGTTTTCCACTTCAGTTTGGCTGCTGTAAAAACCGCCTGTAAATGATGCACTGTGTGTGTGTGTGTGTGTGTGTGTGTGTGTGTGTGTGTGTGTGTGTGTGTGTAATCTGTGATAAACGCGCTCATCATCATCATCAGTCTTGTGAAGGCTGAGAGTCTGAACTTCTCTGGATCTCTATCGCAGAGCCGCTCTAGCGGGGAAGCAGGCACTCAAACCCGGAGCAGGAGTCGACCCAGCCGGCGAGGATTCTGCGCTTCTCCGCGGGATATTCGCGTGTCTGCTGGAGGTCTGCAGATCTGTCCGCATCCGACGGGCTTCTCTTACTCTTCATCCTCCTCCTCATCACTATCGTCTCCTGGATTGAAGGTTTTTTTTCGCGGTGGTGAAGGTAAGCAGCAGCTGCGCCTGATATCTCCTCTTGCTTTGCATATGCATCATGTGCGTTTTTTCCTTCCGATTTCCATTCATCATGAATATATAGATATGTACAGGAGATTTAACGACCCCGTGAGTCACTGACGAAAGAAAAAAAAAATCGGCGCTATAGTCGAAAATACGCCCACGTTTTCATTTTGCAGCTCATAAAGAAGTGTTTTTTTCGGGCTGTTAGTCGCAGGACAGCAGAGCACGCAGGTAAGATCCCACAGCGCTTTAATAACCCATTTTACACGCGTGCATCAATTGCACATCTTCAGTCTTGTTGGATTTATATGTTTTGCCTCTGAAATGTTCAACCCCAGGGTTTTGCATGTGATTATGTTTATTGAGGTTTTTCGATGATGCTCGAGGACCCCAATAATAGCAGCTCGGTGAGTTTCTGGATCGGCCTGTGCTTAAATGCACAGACCTGCTTGTGTGTTGTATGTTAAACCGCCTTGTCTTGTGCTTGAACGATTAGATACAGCAGAGAGAGAAAATCAGGTTTTATTTAAATGCTCTGTGTCTCAGAGGTCTGTGCTGCTGACCACGGAGGACAGTCTTTCTAGAGGTTCTTGGTGCATCACCACTTTTCAGCCATGTTTTCATTATTAAAGCAGTATATTGAAGAACAGACATATGGGGATTGGAGGAGAGAGTGGCATGTAATGGTTTAGAAAGATCTGATTATTGCCATCAGAGGCTTCAAATGTATTGATTTCATATGGGTGCTTGTTTGACATGGATTTCTCATTCTGCTATAGTGGGTTAATCAAGTTTGTATACATCAGAGTATGTCCTGTTTATGTTTATGAACATGCAGACATCCTGAACATTTAGAATAATCATTTGCTCACATGTTAAAAGTCTCTACACGTTACAAAATGCTGGGTTATTTCAACCCAATTTTGGGTTGAAAACAAATTGCTGCATTCTTTTTTTTCTTCTTTCAAATGAATATAACTATGATTAATTTAACCCAACGTAACCCAACACATGGGGTCAACACATATTTTAGCCAACATATATTTTACCCAATTTCTGTTTAAAGAACCAAGTGTTTTAGTGTATTTTATGATTAGTTTGACTCTAACATACTAATCAATTCCCATTTGAAATCCTTATTTTTCACTCTAAAAAAATGTTTGTTGTTGTAACCCAATGTTGGGTCAAGTATGTAAAATAATGCATTTTTGGGGTTTAAAATTGTAATTTATATTTACTTGAAAATATTAACCCAACATTTGGGTTTGTCTATATTTGACTCAGCTTTGGGTT
>CAIGQZ010032630.1:776052-786679 GCA_903798205.1 Danio tinwini
ATATATATATATATATATATATATATATATATATATATATATGTAATGTAATGTGTATTTATATAGTGCATGTACACCTAAATCACTTCACACCACCACCAGGGGGGTCCCTCTACACCACCACCAGTGTGCAGCATTCATTTGGATGATGCGACGGCAGCCATTCGACGACAACCCATTCACTTCCCACTCCACTTTTCAAGCGCCGACGGAAGCGTCAGCTAATCAGATCGCTGTATGCAAATACACCAGCTCAGACAGTGGCCTATTGCTGCCTAATTTCATTGGCTGACGCTGCTATGACGATCGCGTCAGCCCCAGCTTCAGACACGCCCTCTGTCAAGCGTTGATGCTGAAGCCCCGTGTGTTTGGGGTGTTAATGTGCAAAGAGAGTCAAGACCTCGGTTTAACGTCTCATCTGAATGACAGCGCCCACTGACAGTGTAGAGTCCCCTTCACTGTACTGGGGTGTTAGGACTCGCACAGACCACAGGTTGAGCGCCCCCTGCTAGCCTCACTAACACCAATACCAACAGCAACCTAGTGTTCCCATGTGGTCACCCATCCAGCCGCTGACCAGGCTCAGCCCTGCTTAGCTTCAGTGAGTAACCGCTCCTGGGCTGCAGGGTAATATGGCTGTGATGTGGCTTTATATATGTATATATATATACTTTTCATTTTTTCAATGTCAGTTTAAATGGCGTGACCTTGATGAATTCAGCAGATCATCAGACTGAAACTGCCTCTTTATTCATCAGGATACTGAAGCAGTTTTTGCTTTAGGGTTTTTGGCAGTGAATCAGAGACCTTGAGGATCTTTTTAACAGCCTCTCTTTTTTTAAAGAAGAAACAATCTGGATTTGAGCAAAACGCATCCCTAAAGGCTTCAGCTTCACACATACTTTTGGTCATTATAATGATCAGATGTTTTGCTTGAGTCTTTTTTTATACACTCAAATTTTTATTTATTTATTTTTTTTGCTTGTTCAAACTACTTATTTAAAATAAGCTGAATCAACACAATTCTTCAGATTTAATTGGGACAACTTAATTTTTTATGCTCAATTCACGTATATTTGTTAAAAGTAATAAGTTAACTTAATCGATTTGTGTTGGGTCAACATGAATGAATTATGTGGAACCCTGCATTTTTTACAGTGTAGGATTTATTCACGAACAAGCTGGATGAAGAGATAGACGTGTGTCTAGACTCTATTATTAAATGCACAAATATATAGTTGAAGGCAGAATTATTTGACCTCCTGTTAAAGAGGTTTGGTTTTAAGGGTCACCAACAATGCAAGGGCAAATGCATGCAAGGGCAAAAATACTTTCATTGTTTAATAATATGCATTTATTTTTTACCTAATTATCTTAACGACTCCCATACAATTCGTTCAGTGATTCACTTGTTCCCAAATCCCTCTTTAGCGTGAAGCTAATCTGCACTGATTGGACTGATGACCATCTATTGCGATTGGAGTGAAATGTCCAGCACGGCTTATCAACAATATTAAAGTAGGCAGAGTGCATACCTGGCAACACTCCTGTTTTTTCGGGAGTCTCCCGTATTTCAGACCCATCTCCAGCCAGCTAAAACCAGCTTGACCAGCCAAAACCAGCTATGCCCAGCTTAAACCAGGCTGGTCAAGTTGGTTTTAGATGGTTTAAGCTGGTCATTTTCCAGGCTGACCAGCTAAGACCAGGCTGGAAATGACTGGAAACCAGCCTGGAAATGGCCAAAACCCCTCTAAAACGATGCTGGTCGACCAGCTAAAACCAGCCAACCAGCTTAGGCTGGATGTTTCAGCAGGGATATCATCATTAACCCATTCTAACCTACTATTGAACTCCTTATGCAGGTCCAACTAGTGAGTTAACACTGAATAACAATGGAAAAGTGTTCAGTCAACATCAGCATGAACAGGAGCTCATGGGTAGTTAAGGATGAGTTAATGGTGTTGTGCCCCTCCAAGTAAAGTCATGACATTATTATACATTAACAGCTTATGAGTTCATGTTGGTTACATTTAGCTTAAACGTAAATCTTAATTAACACAATAATTATTAACATGTTCTAGCAAGTAATTAAGGTAGCTGTTCACACATGAACTCATATTGTAGTTAAAGTTAATTCATGATTAGAGCATACTTTAACTCATCATTAATTCATAATAAAGTAATGTTTATTTTGCACATTAATACATCATTCATGTACTGTTATTGTAAAGTGTTACCAATGAATCAATGGTTTTAAACATGGTGCACTTTCAGATTTAAGCCCTAGCTAGATATTTCACTTCACTTCGAGCTGTGTTACACACTACACGGAAGGGCATTCTCAAAAACCCATAATAGGGGCTCTTTAAATTGTAGTTATTTTTTATTTTTTCCCCAATTTCTGTTTAATGATTAGAAGATATTTTTCCACACATTTCTAAACATAAAAAAGGACATAAAAACATTTTAAGCTCAATATTATTAGCCCCCTTAAGCAATATTTGTTTTGGATTGTCTCCCGAACAAACCACTGATGATTTTTCCCCTCATAATTGAGCAGTCCTGCAGTCTACTAGTGCTTGTATTAGTATCGCATACATTGGGGAAAGGAAAAGGGAAGAAAACACTAGGCTTCTGATTGCATAACCTGATTTGGTTGTTTTTCAAATGATTCTGGGATTTGAGAAGGATTTATGTTGATAGGACATGACAACAGCTTATCTTGACATGTTTGTTTCTCAGTCTGTCAAAGTCAAAGGCAGAAAACATCATCAGCCTGCCTGAAGATTTCAGATATATGCTTGAAGAAAGCGTGTACAGATTTATGCAGAATCCACAGTGATCTGATTATTCAAAGACAGAAGAAAATCCCTCGAGATTGAGAGGGGGAAAGCATCATTTTTCTCACACGATGAGTTCCTCGAGCTCCTCTAGCCCCATTAGAGATTCATCAATGCATTTAATCCATGTATTTATTTTATCACGTGATTATTGCGATGCAGAGGATGATCATAGTTAGGGAATCCCTGTATAATTAGGCTGGATGTTTCAGGATTATCTGTACTGATTGGATGTACTTCATACGACCCTGAGACACTCGAGGAGAATTAAACTGATATGAGGTCATGCTGAATAAATTCAGGCCAAGTTTGTTTTTAAAAGTTTACTCTGGCTGATAAACAGCTTTAAACTCTCGTCATTGGTGCATATCGAATAGGTGTGGCTTTAGTCATTGAGCTTTAGATTGCCATGAGCATAAATACAACCTGCAGAGACTTAATGTGTTATGGTAAACATATTAAGGCTAAAATTAAGTAATAATAACTTGCAGATTAAAAGTAAAAGTAAAAAAGTTAAAAGTAAAAAAAAATAAAAGTAATGAGTGTTAGTCAAAAATTTAAATGGCAACAATTCATCTGCTGTAGTGGTGATTCTACAGTTGCTACGGTAACACAACAACTATAGTGATTGATCTGTTGTGGTGATTCTACAGTTGCTACGGTAACACAACAACTATAGTGATTGATCTGTTGTAGTAATTCTATAGTTGCTATGGTAACACAACAACTATAGTGATTGATATGTTGTGGTGATTTTATAGTTGATATGGTAACACAACAGCAACTGTAGTGATGTATCTGTTGTGGTAATTCTACAGTTGCTATGGCAACACAACAACTGTAGTGATTGATTTGTTGTGGTGATTCTATAGTTGCTATGGTAACACAACAACTATAAGGATTGATCTGTTGGGGTAATTCTATAGTTGCTATGGTAACACAACCACAATAGTGATTGATCTGTTGGAGTAATTCTATAGTTGCTATGGTAACACGACAAATATAGTGATTGATCTGTTGAGGTAATTCTATAGTTGCTATGGTAACACAACAACTTTAGTGATTGATCTGTTGGGGTAATTCTATAGTCGCTATGGTAACACAACAACTTTAGTGATTAATCTGTTGGGGTAATTCTATAGTTGCTATGGTAACACAAGCACTATAGTGATTGATCTGTTGGGGTAATTCTATAGTTGCTATGGTAATGCAACAACAACTGTAGTGATTTATCTGTTGTGGTAATTCTACAGTTGCTATGGCAACACAAGAACTATAGTGACTGATCTGTTGGGGTAATTCTATAGTTGCTATGGTAACACAACCTCTATAGTGATTGATCTATTGGGATAATTCTATAGTTGCTATGGTAATGCAACAACAACTGTAGTGATTTATCTGTTGTAGTAATTCTATAGTTGCTATAGTAACACAACAACTATAGTGATTGATTTGTTGTGGTGATTCAATAGTTGCTATGGTAACACAACAATTATAGTGATTGATCTGTTGGGGTAATTCTATAGTTTCTATGGTAACACAACCAATATAGTGATTGATCTGTTGGGGTAATTCTATAGTTGCTATGGTAATTCAACAACAACTATAGGGATTTATATGTTGTGGTAATTCTACAGTTGCTGTGGTAACACAACAACTATAGTGATTGATCTGTTGGGGTGATTCTACAGTTGCTACGGTAACAAGAACTATAGTGATTGATATTTTGGGGTAATTCTATAGTTGCTATGGTAACACAAATATAGTAATTGATCTGTTGGGGTAACTCCATAGTTGCTACGGTAACAACAACTATAGTAATTGATCTGTTGGGTTAATTCTATCGTTGCTATAGTAATGCAACAACTATAGTGATTGATCTGTTGTGGTAATTCTATAGTTGCTATGGTAACTATAGTAATATAACAAATAAGCCACTACTGTAGTTTTCTAAAACTGTAGAGTATATTCTACAATACTGCACAGTTTACTGTTGTAAACAAGCCAAATATTCTGACAATAGGGTAAGCAAAATAATCTTATGTCAAAAGGAAAAATGTGATTATTTTAATTGCTTACCCCATTGTCAGATTATTTTGCTTGTTTTAAGTAAAAACCCACTTGATTTTGACTCATTATTCCTTAAAACAGGACAATATTGTTTGCTTGTCTAGAACATGCTTCTTGATTTAAGTATGTTTAGATATGTGGACTAAAAACAAGATAAACACTCTCAGTAAGAAAAGCTTTATTTTGCAGTGAGAATTGCACCTTCTGCCTGGTGAGAATAGATGCAAAAGCAGTATAGATTCAAAAGCACAAATATTTAGCTTTTTGCATTAATATTTATGTTTAGTAAACAAAGTTTTCATCTAGGTCTTTGTTTTAGTCTTAGTTAACATTAGTAGCACAGGTTTGCTTCTGCAGTACTGTATGTTGTGTGTCACTGAAGTGAATGAACAGATTCTGCAGTGAGAAAACACACGTCACGCAGCACATTTGCAGTGTGATGAACGAGACTCGCGCACACACTGTTTAACACATAGTAAACAGAACAAACACAAGACGACACCAGAGTCTGCACTGCAAAAAAAAAAGTGTTTGTCTGCTTTCCAGTCCAAATATCTTTAAACATCTTTAAATCAAGAAGCATTTTCCAGACAAGTGAAAACATGTTTTATTTTCAGAAATAATGACTGAAAATGAAGTGAGTTTTTCATTATAACAAGCTAAACAATCTGCCAATAGGGAAGCAGTTTATTTAGTAACACCTTAGAAATGATAGTCCATTAGTTAACATATTTACTAATTAAATATGAATAATCTTGTAAAGCATTTATCACTCATAGTTCAACATTAGTTAATGCATTATTAAAATACAAAGTTCTGCTTGTTAACATTAGATAATGCACTTTGAGTTAGATTTTAGCTTAAATAACATTAATTAATGCTAACAAAGATGAATAAATACCATAATAAATGTAGTACTAATTGTTTGTTCATGTTAGTGTATACATTAACTAATGCACCATTATTTTAAGGTGTTACCTTTTATTTTTCCTACTCCATTAGCAGAAAATGTAACTTGGCCAAACTCACTTAATTATCACTTATTTTGGTAACACTTGATGTGGTGTTCATAAGATCTTTATAAACATGACATGACACATGTGAATGAGATTGTATGCATGCTTATAACAACTGCTATTAAGTGTCATTCGCTCAGCTATTCAATTCAATTCATGTTTATTTCTCTAGCACGTTTACAATGTAGATTGTGTCAAAGCAGCTTCACATAGAAGATTATAGTGAACTGAATCAGTGTCAGTTCAGTTTTCAGTGTTTAAGTTCAGTTCAGTTCAGGTCAGTGTGGTTTAATAATCACTACTGAAAGTCCAAACACTGAAGAGCAAATCCATCAATGCACAACTCTACAAATCCCAGACCAAGCAAGCAAGTGGAGACAGTGGAGGAGCAAACTTCCCCAATTGACCAAAGTGGAGGATAAAAAAACCTGGAGAGAAACCAGGCTCAGTGGAGCATGACCATTTCTCCTATGGCCAAACTTCTGGTGCGGAGCTGCAGTCTAGGCACTGGAGAACGCTGGACGTCCATCGTGGAGAACTGCATGTGTGAGTAGGACACCAGCTAGTGTACAGGCTGTCCCTTCAGGATCAATACGGAGACTCGTTTGTCACTGTGGTCTTTCAGGAATCAGTCTCATGCTCTCTACTCCTCCATGACCATCAAAGCATCAGCTCAGGATACGGCCTGGTCCAGGATTATAGAGACCTTTGGGATCATCTCTTCACAGATCTTGGATCGCATCAGTGGCGCTGTATAGTCTCTAGGGACCTCGGGATGAGTATCCCCAGGTGGAAATAGAGAATAAAGAGAATAATTAGCGTAGCTGCTGTTCATAGTGTACATAAACCAGATGCAAAAATGGAGTGTTATAAATCAAGATAGCAATTATAGAAACAATCATGTAAAGCATATGAGTTTTTACATGATGTCTGGTGCATTAAGACAGGAGGAGTGTGTCCTACGGGTGTTTGTCAAGCAAACTCACCTGTGTGGAGCATCATACTGTTATGTGATGCATTGAGTGTACGCTTTACTAAAAAGACAGGTCTTTAATCTAGTTTTGAACTGAGAGAGTGTGTCTGAGCCTGAGTTATGACATTTTAAATGTCAAGATGACACAGTTTGTTATAACAACTTGACATAAACATATACATCACAACCTGTTTTTGTCTTTGTCATGCCAACCTGACATTACCAAGACAATAAGACTTGCCTATTTCTTAAATAACTGCTTATCCAATACAAAGCTACTCTTCAAATACCATAGCTTTCTGATTTATTTATCAAAATATCATGATTTACGGTTTCAAATATCCTCTTTAAATCCATTAAGAAATCATACATTCTTTTTTATGATTTTAACTTCATTCCTTCATTTTCCTCTGACTTGGCCCGCACTCACATTGCACACTCATGCTTGCGTCATCGATGATGCGCTGTTCAGTTTAAGAAGTGCTCTCCGTCAGAACAGTGGAGATTTCTTTAGTTATATCATTTTAGTGGTTTGATATGCGGTGACACACAGTCTAATGTTTCGCCGAACAGATCAGCCACTTTAGACGCTCATAAACAATCATAAAGTCCTCGTGCTGCAGGAATTAGGAGGATTGCTGAAGGTGCAGCTGATGTGCAGTGAGGGGTTTAAGTCTTTAATAATCTACAACAGTTTTCGTTCATTAAACAGTACGAATGAGTAATAAATCCTTTAAAGTCACGTCTTGTGTTCAGTTTTGGGCTCAGACATGCTTTGCACTCAAACTACAAGCGTACCATGCCAAAGCCCAAGTGAACCACCTCTTCCAAACAGGCCAGGGCTGGCCAACTGAACCGTGCCTGAGCCCAATTCAGAGCACTTACACTTCTCAAACGATTCAGGAAAGTCGCCTGGGCCAATTCGGATAGCATATAGTGTGAGTGCGCTCTCAGTATTAGTGTAATTATATATTTAATAATCTCCAAAATTGTCCAGAGCATCTGTGCTCCTCGTCTGATGTCTTCGTCTGATGTCACCACACACTCATTGTGTGTCGACATACTGTCTTCTGAGGCGCAAGTCATTTATTAAATGGTAAGTATGTAATGTCTATTTATATAGCGCATGTATGGCCATACACCCAAAGCACTTCACAATCATGAGGGGGGTTTCTCCACACCACCACCGGTGTGCAGCTTCACTTGGATGATGCGACTGCAGCCACAGGACAACAGCACCAGTGCTTCACCACACACCAGCTACAGGGGGAGTGGAGAGACAGTGAAAGAGCCAATTCAGTTGGTTGGGTGATGATGGGTAAATGAAGGGACTTTGGCCAGGACACCAGGGTTACACCCCACTCTTTACCAGAAGTCAAGACTTCGGTTTAACGTCTCATCTGAAAGACGGCGCCTACTAACAGTATAGTGTCCCTTTCACTTTACTGGGCCATTAGGACTCCCATCCTAATGTTCCCATGTGATCACTTATCCAGCTACTGACCAGGCTCAGCCCTGCTTTGCTTTAGTGAGTAACCGCTCTTGGGCTGCAGGGTGATATGGCTGTGGCTAAATAAAGAAAAGACTGACGCAGCTTCTCCTACCGCAGCGTATTCTGGTTTTACTTTTGATATTTGGTGCCAGTTAATCAGTAGGTGACGATTTAGTTTTTTTTGACTGTGATAATCCAGTTATGCGTATACGTTTCATTTGCATCTTTGGGTGTAAACAGCTACTGACCCGTCTGCCTGTCAGGATACAGCTCTGATTCAGCTTTATTCACATGACTTAAGGGACAGGGGTCAGCAGGTACTGTATGTATAGGCTGGGGCAAAAGTCATACTGGGTCTGCAATATCTTTACAAGGTATTCATGCACCACTCAAATAAACAGTCTTTACATTCAGGGAGCAGTCTTTTCTGAAAATAAAACATTTGTTTTGCTAGCCTAGAAAATGCTTCTTGATTTAAGGTAATTTTAGGGTTTAATTTTGAGGTATTTGCTCTAGAAACAAGAGAAAACCTCTGTGTGTATGTGTGTGTGTCTAATAAACATCTAATAAACTCAGAATATTAGAAGAGCTGAAGCCTCATTGAAGGAGCATCCAAAAGTCTTCCTTCAATTAACCTTTATCAGGCTGGGCTCTGTAGATCAGGAGAAGTGTATGCATCAGGGTGAAGGTCAGCAGAAGCTCTTTTATTTGTGGAATTAATAATGCAGAGATGCTGGAGGCAGAATCTTGATGGATGAAGCTCATCTATAATAAACCGCAGCAGCAGCTTCACACCTGGAGGATCTGCAGTCACCTGTGAACTTCAGCAGATCTTTAAAGCTTCGCTGTTGATCTTGTCTGTTTCATGATGCTGGCTAAACAAACTCAGGCTTACAGGATTAGTTTTGAGTTCACAAAACCAAACCAGTGCAGTCAGGCTTTGATGGTATCATGAAGCTTATCATCAACTGAATCTCTGTTAAATATGGTTTTGATCCTGAGTTAATGAGTGAGTGCAGATGAAGGCGGGACATCAGAGGCAAGCAGCCAATCACAGGCCCCGAAATATAAAGATATGGTGATTGACTTTGTCAGCGCAATTCTTAAGCAATGATGAAGATTTAAAAGCATTTATACAGTAAAATGAATCTGGAACTGGAGGAGTGTCTTTATTGTCATGTTCCTGAGAATTGGTTGATGAAATCTGTGGTTTAATATGTGATGGAAACCTGAACTTAATCAGAACATAACTGGAACATAACCTGATAATAACTTGAACATAATCAGAACTTATCCTGAACATGACTGGAACATAAACAAGAACATAACCTGAACATAACCAGAACATAACCTGAACATAACCAAAACATAACCTGATAATAACTTGAACATAATTAGAACTTATCCTGAACATGACTGGAACATAACTAGAACATAAACAAGAACATAACCTGAACATAACCAGAACATAACCTGAACATAACCAGAACATAACCTAAATGTAATCAGAAGGTAACCTGAAAAAACCTGGAACTTAACTGAAACATAGTCTGAAAATAACTTGAGCATAACCAGAACAAAACCTGAGCATAACTGGAGCTGAACCTGAATATATCCTGATTGTAATCAAAACTCAATCTAAACATAACCAGAACTTAACCTAAATGTAACCAAAATGTGCGTACTTACTCCCACAGCCATTTATATCAAAGTTGAAATTTAGTTGCACCATGTTGGTGTTTAGTAACATCTAATTTTTACATTGTGGGTAATTAGCCCAACACTCAACCCCCAACCTGGAGGACCAAGACATACACACATAAGCACTGGCAATTTAGCTTACCCAATTCCCCTATAGCGCATGTGTTTGGCCTGTGGGGGAAACCGGAACACCCGGAGGAAACCCACACCAACATGTGAAGAACATGCAAACTCCACACAGAAACACCAATTGACCCAGCCAGTGCTTGAACCAACGACCTTCTTGCTGTGAGGTGACAGCGCTACACACCAAAACTTACCTAAAAATAACTGGAACATAACCGGGACTTAATTTGAACAAAACAAGAACTTAACCTGAACATAACTTGAATGTAATCGGAACTTAACCTGACAAAAACCTGAACATAATCTGCACTTTATTTGTGTGTGTGTGTGTGTGTGTGTGTGTGTGTGTGTGTGTGTGTGTGTGTGTGTGTGTGTGTGTGTGTGTGTGTGTGTGTGTGTGTGTGTGTGT
>CAIGQZ010032630.1:786689-810096 GCA_903798205.1 Danio tinwini
TGTGTGTGTGTGTGTGTGTGTGTGTGTGTGTGTGTGTGTGTGTGTGTTTATGTGCAGTGTTGTTGATCTGAGATTTGTGCTGCTGTGTTTCAGGTTTCCTCAGCACTGGAGATCAGGCTGCTAAAGGGAATTACGGTCTTCTGGATCAGATCCAGGCTCTGCGCTGGGTGAAGGAGAACATTCAGTCCTTCAGTGGAGATCCGGAGCGGGTCACCATATTCGGCTCGGGCGCTGGAGCTTCGTGTGTCAGTCTGCTGACGCTCTCACACTACTCTGAAGGTACGTTTACTCCTCCATCAATACAGCTCAACAAAAATCATCTCTCTGTCATTATTATATTCACAAAGCCTGAACAATTAAAGCAAAAGTTGAGATTTACCTTTTTTTTATTCATTCAGCCGATTTCCGGGTCTTGCGGGAGCACATTTAGCTTAGCTTAGCATAGATAATTGAATCAGATTAGACTATCAGCATCTCATTCAAAAAGTTACAGTTTTTATGTTGGCTTATGAAAGCCACCATACTGCTATACTACTCTGTCCTCGAAAACAAACGTATCTCCTTCTAGGCTGTTCATGCTGCAAGGCCCAAATTTGGTCAAAATGTGCCTTCTGCATTCAAGACTTGTCGTTTTTAACAAAAAAATTAAATATTACATTTTAATAATCTGGGCATGTAAAAAAAATTATAAAGGCCCAAATGTAGCCCAAATGTGGCCCAAAGCTGTGTTCTGCAGTAGATGTTGTTGCTCTATCTTTTCAGGTTTATTAGACTTAGGCATTTAAGCATTATTTTTTTTACTGATATGGCAAGCCATTTTTGACTTGAACTCCTTTTAAAGTGTGTTGTTAAATAAGTGTATGTGTGTATAAAAGTGTATAGCAGGTAGTGATGTTGGTTCCTCAATTATTATCATCAAGTGTTCATGAGATGGATTGCCTGAGGGAAGAAACTGTTTCTGTGTCGGGCTGTTCTGGTGCGCAGTGCTCTGTAGCGCCAACCAGAAGGTAAAACTTCAAAGAGGCAGTGTGCTGGGTGTGAGGGGTCCAGAGTGATTTTAGCAGCCCTTCTGCTCGCTCTGGATAAGTGCAGTTCTTGGAGAGTAGGGAGGGTTGTACCAATGATTCGCTCAGCAGTCCGAACTATTCCACGTAGTCTTCGGAGGTCGGATTTGGTAGCGGAGCTAAACCAGACAGTTATTGATGTGCAGAGGACTGATTCAATGATGGAGGTGTAGAACTGTTTCAGCAGCTCCTTTGGGAGGTTGAACTTCCTCAGCTGATGAAGAAAGTTCAGCCTCTGTTGAGAGTGTCCCACTTCAGGTCCTGAGAGATAGTGGTGCCCAGGAACCTGAATGACTCCACTGCTGCCACAATGCTGTTCATGATGCTCAGTGGGGGAGAACATAATAGTGGACTTCTCCTGAAGTCCACTATTATGTCCACTATTTTGAGCGTGGTGAGCTCCAGGTTGTTGTGAGTGCACCAGACAGCCAGCTCTTCAACCTCCAGTCTTTAAGCAGACTCGTCACCGTCCTGACTGAGGCCGATAAGTGTGGTGTCGTCTGCAAATTTCAGGAGATTGACAGAGGAGTCTTTTGAAGTGCAGTCATTCATGTACAGGGAGAAGAGCAGTGGGGAGAGGACACACCCCCGGGGGGTGCCAGTGCTGATTGTGCAGGTACTGGATGAGAATTTCCCCAGCTTCACCAGCTGCTGCCTGTCCGTTAGGAAACTTTTGATCCACTGACAGACAGAGGTGGGCACGGAGAGCTGAGTTAATTTGGGCAGGAGAAGTTTTGGGATGATAGTGTTGAAAGTGTTAAAATTAGGAGAATATAAGTAGAAATAATTAACACACAAACAGGTGAATAGAATAAACTAATAATGGGTTAACAAGGAGGGTGGGACTAGACAATAGACTGGAGAGCATATGACACAAGAAACAACACAAGCCATATGCTCACACAAAACAAGACTAGAACACGCAGCCAATGAACGCAGCCTCATTAACCCCGTGTTCACAGAACAACAATTCAGTTTAATTCAATTCATCTTTATTTCTCTAGCGCTTATACAATGTAGATTGTGTCAAAGCAGCTTCACATAGAAGTTTATAGTAAATGTAAACAGTGTCAGTTCAGTTTTCAGTGTTTAAGCTCAGTTTAGCTCAGGTCAGTGTGGGTTAATAATCACTACTAAGAGTCCAAACACTGAAGAGCAAATTCATCGATGCACAGCTCTACAGATCCTGAACCATGCAAGCCAGTGGCGACAGCAGCGAGGAAAAATCTTCACCAATTGGCGAAAGTGAAGAATTTAAAAAACCTGGAGAGAAACCAGGCTCAGTTGGGCACGACCATTTCTCCTGTGACCAAACGTCTTGTGCAGAGCTGCAGTCTAGGCGCAGTAGCTGGACCTCAGCGAAGACTCGTCTGTCCTTGGAGCATCACAGGAATCAGTCTCATACTCTCCACCATGACCACCACAGCAGCTGCTCAGGATACGGCCTGGTCCAGAAACCTTGGGATCATCTCGTCGCTGGTCTTGGATTGCATCAGTGGCACTGCATAGTCTGAGGGTCTCGAGATGAGTACCCCCAGGTGGAAATACAGAATAAGGAGAATAATTAGCGTAGCTGCTGTTCATAGTGTATATAAACAAGAAGCAAAATCGTGTGTGGGGCACATCATGCGTCATACCGCTATGTAATGCACTGAGTGTATGCTTTGCTAAAAAGATAGTTCTTTAATCTAGTTTTGAAGAGTGAGAGTGTGTCTGAGCCTCGGACATTATCAGGAAGGCTATTCCAGAGTTTAGGGGCCATAAATGAGAAGGCTCGACCTCCTTTACTCGATTTTGCTATTCTAGGTACTACAAGCACTAAAGCATGCGGCCACAACACTAAAGCATGCGGCGACAATGTAAACACTGAGCCACGTGCTTAAACAACATCAACAGACACAAGCACACAATAAATGAACAGCTTACCATGCGGTCACACATATGCAACGCACACGTGTCATCTCAGCGCCAACTGAAACCAACTAGAGATGCTGAGAATGAAACAGCGCGATGCCGACAGAACAGACACAAACATGAGTACAAGAGCGCTCGTCCCAAACACGCCCAGACCTCGCCCGTCCGCATCAAGCTGCCTGATCGCGGTCACAACGGCACTCATACAGAGACACACAATGACAGACAAGATGTGCTTGACCCGAGAAAACTCGAGCCGAGCACAACATACAGAACAAAACAGAACTAGTGTCTGCACTCTGCCACCAAAACAAGAATTTACAAGACCAGAGTGGCAGAACCCTGACACTCTGTGTGCTATTTTGAGGTGAAACTGAAACACACACACTCTAGAGACATCAGAGACACATTTTACATCTTGTTAAAAGGAGCATAATAGGTCCCCTTTAAGATGGAAACTCGTTCCATTCGGATAATTTTTCCCCCTCTAGTTGATGTATCTGGTTTTAAAAATGCATATTTATGCACTGGAAAAGATGCCAAAAAATCACTTCCAATTTTTTTTTCTCATAAAATAATCATGACGGGTAATTAGGCAAGTCATTGTATAACAGTGGTAAGTTCTGTTGCCAATCAAAGTTAATATTGCTGAAGGGGGCTAATAATATTGACCTTAAAATGGCTTTAAAGCAATTAAAATCTGCTTTTATTCTAGCTGAAATAAAACAAATAAGACTTTCTCCAGAAGAACAAATATTAGAGGAAATACTGTGAACAACTCCTGAATCGGTTCAACATCATTTGGGAAATTCACAGGAGGGCGCATCATTTTGAAGTTATGATTTGAGTTGGAAAAGATGTCAAAAAAATCACATTTAGATTTTTTCCTCATAAATAATAACAGAAGCCTGTTTAATTTTGATACTTATTTTCTCCTTGTGTTGATGTATCTAGATTTAGGTGCATATATTTGCACCGGAAGCGATGCCAAAAAATCACATTTGTAAACACATGAATAATCATGACATATGTCAAAATTTTAAATATGGATTTTGTAAATACAGTGGGGGAAGTAAGTACTGAACACATTGTCATGTTTTTTTCTTGAAATAATATTTCTAAAGGAGCTGCTGACATGGAATTGAACCAGATTTTGATAAAAATACAAACATAAAACCCTAACAAAAATTACATGTAATAACAATGGAACAGCACAAGAAGAATGTACTGAACTAATAAAATGTATTTAATACTTTATATGAAGGGCTTTTTTGGCAGCTTAAAGACTCCTCTCATATGGAGAATGAAGCCTCATGCATTGCTCAGGTGTGGGTTTCTCACAGACTTCAACAGAGTGTGAAAATTTTGATGGTTTTGTGGGTCTTATCTATCAAATCTGAGCTTTATTCTGTAATCTGTATTGGATTCAGGTCAGGTGATTTGCTGGGCCATTCTACAGCTTGATTTTCTTTCTTTGAAAAAATCCGAGAGTCTCCTTTGCTCCGTTCTGGATCATTGTCTTTCTGAAATGTCCACCTTGGTTTGATCTTCGTCCTTCTGCTAATGTAGATGTTGGACTGAAGCAGCTGATATTCATTTACACTGAGGAAGGGCAGAGGGTTGCTGAAGAACTACTGAGAGATTTCAGCTGCTGCCTGGGCCTTCTCTGCCCAAATACACCTCCCTTTCTTCATGTGTCCAATACTTTTTCCTTGTGTCATTTCACTTTATTACACACAACTTTATCTGTAAATTAATTACATTTGTTTTCATTGCATATATAGATTTCTTTGGTTGTTACCAACATCTGGGGAAAATTTCAAGTCAACAGCACCTTTAGAAATGTGTTCTCTGAGAAAAATGGTGAAGCGTTTAACACTTATTTCCCCTGCTGTTATTTTTTCTGACAGTAAGTGTTTGTGTGTGTTTGTTCCAGATCTGTTCCAGAAGGCGATCATCCAGAGCGGCACGGCTCTCTCCAGCTGGGCGGTGAACTACCAGCCGGCCAAATACACACGTCTGCTGGCCGAAAAAGTGGGATGTAATGAAGACGACACGCTGGAGCTGATCGAATGCCTCCAGAGCAAAAACTACAAAGAGCTAATCGAGCAGAACATCACGCCGGCCAAATACCACATCGCTTTCGGACCCGTAATCGACGGAGATGTAATTCCTGATGACCCGCAGATATTAATGGAGCAAGGCGAGTTTCTAAACTACGATATTATGTTGGGTGTAAACCAGGGCGAGGGGTATAAATTTGTGGATGGGATTCTGGACAGTGAGGATAGAGTGACCAGCAATGACTTTGAATTCGCCATTTCGGAGTTTGTTGATCATTTATACGGCTATCCTGAAGGAAAGGATACGCTTCGAGAAACCATCAAGTTCATGTATACGGATTGGGCGGATCGAGAAAACCCGGAAATGAGGAGGAAAACACTGGTGGCGCTGTTTACTGATCACCAGTGGGTGGCGCCAGCCGTGGCCACAGCGGATTTACACGCACAGTATGGATCGCCCACATATTTCTACGCCTTTTATCACCACTGCCAGAGCGATATGAAGCCGGCGTGGGCTGATTCAGCTCATGGAGATGAGCTTCCGTATGTGTTCGGGATTCCCATGATCGGACCCACAGATCTGTTCAACTGCAACTTCTCCAAGAACGATATCATGCTAAGCGCTGTCGTCATGACCTACTGGACCAACTTCGCCAAAACTGGGTGAGTACCATCAGTGTTGGGAAAATGACTTTAAAAAAATAATAAATTTTCAGTGTTGTGAAAGTTACTTTTGAAAGTACTGCATTGTAATATTGAGTTACTCCCCCAAAAAGTAAATAGTTTCATTACTTAATTACTTTTTATGGAAATTAATGTGTTACGTTCAAAATTCACCAAGAATTGAAATTTCAGTGCATTGTTAACCAATTCACATATACGATCACACCGGTGTGATGAGCCTTGGCTGGTCCCTGAAGTGTACGATCACACTGGTGTGATTAGAGCATTTAGGAGCACACGTCATCAACTGCTAAAATTAACATCTGATGACACACATTGGGGCACAGAATGAGGTGTGCAGCGCTTGTCATAAATCACAATTTATCTGTGTTTTCAAACAATTAACATTCATTTTAGGTTTCAGACATTTAAATACACATAACTACAGGCAAAGCATACCATTTAAGGTTTGTAAAATACATGTGGATGTCTATGGAGACTGTAATACTAATTTTTTTTTTAATATAACTGGACGATGTGCTTTGTTCACGTAAGAAACACACTGTTTATGTTACTAGAATATTTTCATACCTTCATGTATTTCGGAAGAAAATTATGAATAAACATGACGTAAATCGAGCAGCTCGCATCTCTTCTACGGTTGTTTGTAGAAGGGTGTGTAGAAATCTGTGATTGGACGTTATTGAGAAGTATATTATTTATTGAATTATGCATTAATTATAGTTTATTTTCGTCTACCCCTACACTCTCAGAAATAAAGGTACGTGAGCTGTCACTGTGGTGGTGCCTTTTCAAAAGGTACAAATTTGTAGCTAAAAGGTCCATATTAATACATCAAGGGTACATATTAGTACCTAAAAAGTACAAGTGTTCCTCTTAAAATTTGTAGGTACCAATATACTTTTAAGGTACCAATATGGACCCTTTAAGTACAAACGTGTACCTTTTGAAAAGGTACCACCCCAGTGACAGCTTGTGTACCTTTATTTCTGACAGTGTACCTCAACCATAAACCCAACCTTCACAGTAATGTAAGAATATTATTTGTTGTACAGTTTCACAAAAATTATGCGATTATTGACGTGTGAATCCTCAGCTGTATCTCATCTAGACTTCTAGATGAAGTCTAGGTGAAGTCTAGATGGGATACAGCTGAGAACACTTACGTCCTTATAGCATAATCTAATAATATTGACTTGAGTATCCTCAGCTGTATCCCATCTATCTAATAAAATACAATTAATGCGGAATTAAATAAATATAATAAATATTTCTAGTTAACTTGATTAAGCTGTTTAAAAGACAAAATGTATGTTCAGTCACATGTTTGAGAATCAGAGTATCAGAAATTTCATAATATAATTGAAACATTTGTCAATATTTGTACAGAAAAAGGCAACAAAACAAAACAAAATAAAGAAAGAGCTTTAGTGCCAGGTATGTTCAAACACACGAGGACTTTGTTTTGGTGACAGAGCTTCTACAGTGCAACAGAATTACAGAGACAGGACTAAAAAAAACAGATAATAAATACATTTTAAAAATAAAAGTAAGTAGTGAATGCAAATATACAAATTGACAAGTGTAGGTACAGCTATATACAGCTTTATATGGGCAGCTGTTACAATAACTATCATCAAATGTTCATGAGATGGATTGCCTGAGGGAAGAAACTGTTTCTGTCGGGCTGTTCTAGTGCGCAGTGCTCTGTAGCGTTGATGAGAAGGTGAAAGAGGCAGTGTGCTGGGTGTGAGGGGTCCAGAGTGATTTTGGCAGCCCAATAAAAATGAATATTACAGAGCATTTTTGTTGCTTTGTTTTTGCCCAGAATTAAAATTTCAGTGCATTGTTAATAATAAATAACTTTTACAAAGCATTTTCAGTTTGGGTGCATGCAGAAGTTTCAGTTTTTGTCCAACATTTAGTTTTCAGTGGTGCATCTTTAAAATCAATAAATAACTTTTAGTTTTTAGTTTTGTTTTTCGACCAAGTGTGTCCAAAGTGTTACGTTCAGCCCAGAATTTTATACTTTATACACAAATTTAAAATTTTATCCCACTTTATATGAAGTGTCTTTAAATACTATGTATTTGCATCAAAATATAAATACAGTGTACTTAATGTGTTTATAAAGTCCTGTAGAACACTTCTGGTGCTTTTGAGGTGGTATACACGTAAAGGTTTAGTGGTATGGGTAGGTTTTAGGATCGGTTAAGGCAGGGGTGTCCAAACTCGGTCCTGAAGGGCCGTTGTTCTAGAGAGTTTAGCTCCAACCCTAATCAAAAACACCTGAACCAGCAAATCAAGCTCTTACTAGATATACTAGAAACTTCCTGGCACGTGTGTTAAAGCAAGTTGGAGCTAAACTCAGCAGGACACCGGCCCTCCAGGACAGAGTTTGGACACCCCTGGGTTAAGGTGTAATTATAAATTAAATTATTTACAGATGTAATTACATGCAGGTAATTAATTGAGCTTAAGCTAAATGTAAAAGCATGTATTTACATAGTACATTGGAACTAATTATACATTTTAGTAAAAGTACATATTAGTTAGGGCCACTTAATATAAAGTGGGGCCAAATGTATTTTCGGTTTTGTTTTAGCCAAGTTGTTCTTGAAGTTTCGGTTTCAGTTTTGGCCCAGAATTAGATTTTCAATGAATCTTTAATAATAACAATAAGTAACTTTTACAAAGCATATTTAGTTTCATTTTCACTCATCCAAATGTTTTGGGTTCAGTTTCGGCCCAGAATATTCTTTTCGGTGCATTTTTAATACTAATAAGTAACTTTTATCAAGCATTTTCAGTTTCATTTTTGACCAAATGCATCCAGAAAATTTGGTTTCAATTTTGCCCCAGAATTTGATATTCAGTGCATCTATAATAATATTACTAAATAACATTTACCAAGCATTTTTAATTTTTATTTTCGCTCAAGTCCATCCAAACCTTTAGCATTCAGCCCAGAATTGTTATTTCAGCACATCCTCTATCTTAACACTAATCCAGTATCTTTTGTTTTACATTACAGAGACCCGAATCAACCGGTTCCACAAGACACAAAGTTCATCCACACCAAACCCAACCGCTTTGAAGAGGTGGCTTGGTCTAAATACAACCCAAAAGACCAGCTATACCTGCACATCGGGCTCAAACCACGCGTCCGGGATCATTACCGCGCCACTAAAATCGCCTTCTGGCTGGAGCTAGTGCCGCACTTGCACAACATCAACGAACTCTTCCAGTACGTCTCCTCAACAACCAAAATCCCACCTCAAGACACGACACCGTTCTCCTACACCAAACGCTTGTCCAATAAACTCTTTCCGTCCACCACCCGCCATCCGCCTGCTCCGCCAGCAAACACCAAACAAATGTCCGACCAGCAGAAGACGTCAGAGCACGCTGATGGTACGGTTATAATCGAAGCGCGCGATTATTCAACGGAATTGAGCGTCACAATCGCCGTTGGTGCATCTCTGCTGTTTCTAAACATCCTAGCATTCGCTGCGCTCTACTATAAAAAGGATAAACACAGACTGGAATCGAGCCGCAGATTGAGTCCTCCGAGAAACCATGCTAATGATATTCCCCGCGTGCCCAGCGAAGAATTGATGTCTCTTCAGATGAAGCAGATGGATCACGATCATGATTGCGATTCTCTGCAGGGTCACGATATGATTCGTTTGACGTGCCCGCCGGATTACGCTCTAACGCTACGCCGCTCGCCCGACGATGTGCCACTTATGACGACCAACGCTATTGCTATGATCCCCAGTTCGTATTCTAGCATGCAGGCGGCGTATCACACCCCGTTTAACGCCTTCGGGAACAGCACGCCGAGCAGCACAGGGCTCCCGCACGGACACTCCACCACCAGAGTATAACCCAGACTGATCAGTATTGACCCAGACTGCTCAGATGTACAGCCGCTGTGCTATTTTGTTACAGACTCTTTTATGAATTAAGCGACGTTACACTTATTAACCTGTATAATGTGATCAGTGAATGTAATCATTTAAAATGCGATCATGGGACGGCGACTGGAAACACGCACACTGCAGAAGAGTAATGAGGAGTTTAGTCTTGTTTCAAGTCCAAATATCTAAAAAATTTGCCTTAAAATCTGTTAAATAATTTGGGGTAAGCAATGTAAATATACTTAATACCAAAAATAAGTTTATTTCGCTTCCCCATTGGCGGATTATTTAGCCTGCTTTAAGGAGAAACTTGCTTAAGTTTAAATACACATTACATTACATCACACTTTTCAGCCTCCCCGGGAGAGTCTATGCCAGGGTACTAGAGAGGAGGATCCGGCCGATGGTTGAACCTAGGATCCAGGAGGAACAATGCGGTTTTTGTCCAGGCCGTGGTACACTGGACTAGCTCTATACCCTCACCAGGGTGCTCGAGAGTTCATGGGAGTATGCCCAAACAGTCCACATGTGTTTTGTGGACATGGAGAAGGCGTTCGACCGTGTCCTTCGTGGCATTCTGTGGAGGGTGCTCGGGGAGTATGGGGTCAGAGGCGCTCTGTTAAGGGCTGTCTCGTCCCTGTATGAACAGAGTAGTAGTCTGGTTCGCATTGCCGGCAATAAGTCGGACTTGTTTCCAGTGCATGTTGGACTCCGGCAGGGCTGCCCCTTGTCTCCAATTCTGTTCATAATTTTTATGAACAGAATTTCAAGGCACAGCCTTGGGCTGGAGGGGGTCCGGTTTGGGGACCACAGGATTTCATCTCTGTTATTCGCAGACGATGTTGTTCTGTTGGCTTCATTGAACATGGACTTTCAGCATGCACTATGTAGAATGTAGCATGCAGAGTGTCACGCGGTTGGGATGAGAATCAGCACCTGCAAGTCCAAGGCCATGGTGCTCCACCGGAAAAAGGTGGTTTGCCATCTCCAGGTTGGAGGAAAGTCCTTACCCCAGGTGGAGGAGTTTAAGTATCTCTGGGTTTTGTTCACTAGTGAGGGAAGGATGGATTGTGAGATTGACAGGCGGATCGGTGCAGTGGCAGCAGTGATGCGGTCGATGTACCGGTCCGTTGTGGTAAAGAAGGAGTTGAGCCAAAAGGTAAAGCTCTCGATTTAGCGGAAAAACCACGTTCCAACTATCACCTATGGTCATGAGCATTGGGTCATGACCGAAAGGACAAGATCTCGGATACAAGCGGCCAAAATGAGTTTCCGTGGCAGGGCGCACCCTTATGGATAGGGTGAGGATCTCTGACACTCGGGAGGAGCTCAGAGTAGAGCCGCTGCTCCTCCACATTGAGAGAAGTCAGTTGAGGTGGCTCGGGCATCTGGTTCGGATGCCTCCTGGGCGCCTACCTTTGGAGGTGTTCAAGGCATGTCCCACCAGGAGGAGACCTCGAGGAAGACCCAGGACACGCTGGAGGGACTATGTCTCTCGGCTGGCCTGGGAACGCCTCGGGATCCCCCGGGGGACTGGAGGAAGTGTCTGGGGAGAGAGAAGTCTGGGAGTCTCTTTTGAAACTGCTGCCGCCGCGACTCGGCCCCGGAAAAGCGGTAGAAATTAATAAAAATGAAAGGATACACATTACATTACATAACTAGCATTTTTTTTACTTTTCTAGGGAAATAAGTACAAAAATAAGTCTTTAACATGTTAAATAAGTTTACATTGCTTACCCTATTGGCAGATTATTTCAAAACAAAAGCAACATTATTTCACATCCCCACTGGCAGATTCTGTCAAGGCAAAACTCACTTCATTTCGGCTTAATTATTAGAGGCCTTATTGCGTTATTTTTATGTTTTAGGAAGTCTTTAGGGAAAATAAGTTTAAAAGTCCAATTTAATTGAGTTTTGACTTAAAATGTGTTAAATAATCTGCTATTAGGGTAAGCAATGTAAACGTATTTCAAACCAAAATTAAGTTTATTTTTCTTTCCTCATTGGCAGATTATTTAGCTTGTTTTAAAGAGAATCTCACTTAAATTTGACTTATTAAAGGCCTCTAATGCTAAAATAAACATGTTTTATGTTTTAGGGGTTTTCAGGGAAAATAAGTGAAACAAATAAATCAAATTTAAGGGATTTTTTACTTCAAAGATGTTAAATAATCTGCCATCAGGGTAAACAATGTAAATTTATTTCAAACCGAAAGCAAGATTATTCCACTTCCTCCATTGGCAGATCATTTAGCTTGTTTTAAGGAGAAACTCATTTAATTTTGCCTCTTTAAAGGCCTCTAATGCAGAAATAAACATGTTTTTGCATTGTGTTTATGTTTAAGGAGAATTTTAGAAAAATAAGTTAATCAAATTAGTCAAATTTAAGTGAAGTTTTTTACTTAAAACATGTTGAATAATTTGCCATTGGGGTAAACATTGTAAATTTACTTCACACTGAAAGCAAGATTATTTCGCTTCGCCCATTGGCTGATTGTTTTATGGCAAAACTCCATTTTGACTTATTAATTCAGGAAATAAAACAAGTTTTTACATATCTCAAGAATAATAATTCCTCACATTTATATAGCGCATTTCTGGAAACTCAAAGCGCTTTACACATTGAAGGGAATCTCCTGATCTACCACCAGTGTGCAGCATCCACCTGGATGAGGCAACGGCAGTCATATTGCACCAGTGATTGGTTAGTTTTCAGATGGACTAGAAACAAGACAGAAACTCCAAGTAAGTAAAGCATCTTTGCAGTGTACAGAAGATATGATTACACAGATGAAGAAATATTCTCTGATTCTGATCTCCTGATTAATGTGTGAGAGCATTTTTGGCACACTTGAAAAATAGATGGATAGTATGGTGGTTGCTAGGGTGATTGTTTGTCTGTTGCTATGCAGTTGGTAGTTTGTTTTGGAGGTTTGCTACAGTGGTTGCTATGCAGTTGTAAGGGCATTGAAGGCAATAGGTAGAGTGTTCCTATTAGTGGTGTAACTGATCACAACCCACAGTTCGTAACGCACATGACCTGCGGATTCATTCATTCATTTTCTTTTCGGCTTAGTCCCTTTATTAATCAGGGGTCGCCACAGCGGAATGAACCGCCAACTGTTCTAGCATATGTTTCACACAGTGGATACCCTTTCAGCTGCAACCCATCACTGGGAAACATCCACACACACTCATTCACACACATGCACTACCGACAATTTAGCTTACCCAATTCCCCTATAGCACATGTGTTTGAACTGTGGGGGAAACCGGAGCACCCGGAGAAAACCCATGCCAACAGGGAGAACATGCAAACTCCACACAGAAATGCCAACTGACCCAGCCGGGACTCGAACCAGCAACCTTCTTGCTGTGTGGTGATTGTCCTACCCACTGCGCCACCGTGCTGCCCCACCTGCGGATTAATAACTTTTTTAAAACTTGTAGGTTATTCCAATTTATAACAATCACAGAGAGATGGCCTCCCGCGTCCTTCACGTATATGCAAGCATTTTGGCTTCCCTGTAAAATATACTGATGATGGAAGAAGTTGTGGTGGGACCTAAATGCTTTCTTAGTTTATTAATTAAAGGTGTTTTCTGTCACTGTTTAGCCTGCATTATTGCATTCGGTGTAAAGCTGCACTATTGAACATTAAAAGATCGAGATCTCAATTCTAACCCAAGCAGCTTGAATGATAAACGATAGTGATCTGCATATGTTTGCTAATCCTTCAAATCGCTGCATTCAACTCTGTGTTTGATCAAGACAGATTCTGTTTTTACACTTTTTCAGTGAGTTACAAACTATTAAATAACACAGCAGTACTGAGAACAGTTTAGAGTAAGATATAAACACTGGAGTTTATGGTAAAGATTAAAATCACCATTTAATGGAACTTGATGCTGGTGAATGTTGTAGCAGTTACATTGTGTAACCAACAGGTGGCGACAAACAACCATCAAAATTACGTCACTGAATTAGTTTTCAGAAATGGTCCACCGATATTGAAACAAAGTTTTATGTGTGAATTGTTGAATCATTAATTGAAAATAAATATGATCTGTAGTACAAGATGTTAGATTTCTATGTTTAGCATAAGGTATATGCAGAAGTATGCGGAAGGACTTTTAACAAAAGGTTACAAAATCGGCACATTCAAAGTCTATTTTCTTTCAAAATCAGCAATCTCCACTGGCTGAGTGATAGCCGACATAAAGGCCCAGTGCCAATTCTATTTTTGTACCCCTTTCCCTTCCCCTTGGCCCTTAAAAATAAGTGTGAAGGGTAAGGGCTTTAAAATTTACCCCTAAGAATTGGGACAGCACCTGTACACGTCATCATACGTCATCACGATCTCTTGCTTCATATGAGATCAGACGATGGCGACTGCTGTAGTTATTCCAGTTGTGTTATTGTTTGGTGTTTATCTTCAGGAGATCACTGAAGGCAGATATTGTTATCATAATGATCTAATGTGGCAATAAGATCATAACTGTACTGTGTATTTACACCGTGGCCATATTCATCTGTGTAAACACACGAAAACAACACTAACATTATAGCAGACACTGTAAACGCTCATTCTCAGACACTAGACTGTTCAGACAGGGTGTTCGAGTGTCATCGAGTGACAGAATGTTGTGGGACTGCTGTACAGGAGTTATTATTAGGGATTATAGATTGCCAAATTTAGCGGGGTTTTTTATTTAATAAAAGCATGACAGTAAAACACGAATGCGGTTATTATAAATATATTAAAATGTGTTTGTTTGCTGTAAAAATTTGTAATAATGACAAAAAAATACTAATTTGTGGCTCTCTTTACTTCCGGGTGCAGTGATCCTGCCGCTGTAGCTGATGTAATCTGGTAAATTTTCTTACGCCTTGGTTTCGAGTGTGGTCCTGAAAAATCTTTGTTCAAAGGGGTATATACCCCTTCCCCTTAGCCCTACGCCTTCAAGCTAAAGAGAATTGGGACACCCCTACCCCTTCACAGGAACGCACAAAACCAGGGCTAAGGGGAAGGGCTAAGGGGTAGAATTGGGATTGGGCCAAAGTGGGTCTCAGAATGTACAAGATGCACTGCATTAAATGTGCTGTATGTAAGTTTTTGACTCTTCTAAAGCATAAAAACACCATAATATGTGTGCAGATATTTTAGAAACATCCTAAGTGAACATACTTGTTTAACTGAAGAACAATGCTGAAGTCAGATATTCTGCTGTGAAAATGGTTTCTCCGTGCTGGAACGCTGTCTGTGTTTAGGTCAATTTAACCTGCACAATGCCAGTTTAGCCAATTATAATTCAGCACTCCGGGTTGCCTTGTTGGAAAACAGAGTATTTCATTCATTCATTCAGAAAGACTCTGAAAGCATGCGTCTGTGACCGAAATAGACAGTATCAGACATTGAAATGAGACAGATTCAGTTCCACATGAGGTTATTAATTATCAAATGATATAAATATTACGAGTGTAAACATTAGGTGAGCAGGTCACATTGTAACCGCGTGTCCTAACAACACGCTTCATGATGAGATACGCAGTGATGAGCAATTTGGCTGTTTGCACCAGACGAAACACGACAGAAATGTAAATACAGCCTTTCAGAAGCACAGAATATGCACTCACTCACCAAACGGTAAGGTTTATAATCTATTAATACATGTTAACCCTCTTTAACATCATTAAATGTAGATGCTGAATCACTCATATGTGTTTAGTTCTACAGTTCAATCTCAATCGGTTTATTGTATTCTCCAGATCTGAGGTGAACTATCTGCTGCTGCTTTCAGTATATGGCAATAAATGTCCTGTAAAATGGCATTCAAACTCACATTGTTAGCATTAAGCACTGAATAAAGCACACAAGGTTTACCTGAGGTGATCACGGTCATAGGTTTCTGTTGTTCAGCTGTGAGAAATAGAAGCCATTTCTAATATATCAATTCCAGGTGTTGGTTAGAACCAAAACTCCTTTTAATATGGAGAATATTCCCTCTATCGCGTGTCGTTGCTTTAATTTTGAACACAGTTTAAATCACTCACTCCTGTACTCAATCTGGCAACCCGCACTTGCGTTTGTTTTGATCCAGGAGTGCAATACCTAGTTCAACCACTGGTTGTCAAACTTACATACTGCACCTTTAAATGACATTTTCCCCCGCCATGTCTTTAAAATATGAACATTTATTTTACCCCAGTATATTCAATTGAGCTTCTGCACTAGCCTGACGGGCGCGTGCGAGTAAACAGCTTTTTATCTCGTTTTATGCTCGTGCAACTTAATGAATGCCGAAGTTTATTTAACTGGTTATATTTTAATTATATTACAACATCACTGCTGTAAAAGGAACTGTATAAGATGGAAAAAAGTCACATTAACCGTTCACCAGAAGCGTATCAGTATGGGAAGACAGATAGTTCTGCATATACCCTATTATCAGCAACAGTAGCAGAGATCACTTTTCATATTCAATATTTTCCTCATTTGTTCAGCTGGTGTTTCTTGATTTTATTTTAATTAAAATTACAGCTTCCAAGTTCTGTTTGATAAACCAATGGTTTTACAGTAATATTTTTGTATAAATGGAAAGCAAATGGCATTTGTCTCCTTCCTTTTTTGCTGATCTGAAAAATGGTCAGACCTATGACTCAAAAACCGTAGTGTGATCCGAACTGTGAGATTTGTGATCCAGTACACCACTAGTTCCTATGCAGTTGCTAGGGCGCTGTAGGTAATTGGTAGACTGTTGCTATACAGTGTCTAGGGCATTGCCAAGTAGTTGCTAGGATATACTGGATAGTTGACAGGGTTGCATCGCAGTTGCTAGTGCATTCTGTTTGATTGCTCTGATGTTACTAAGACATCCTGGGTTGTAGCTAAAGTGTTGCTATGCAGTTGCTAGGACATTTTAAGTGGCAGCTAGAATGTTGCTATGCAGTTGCTAGGGCATTTTGAGTGGTAGCTAGAATGTTGCTATGCAGTTGCTAGAGCATTTTAAGTGGTAGCTAGAATGTTGCTATGCAGTTGCTAGGGCATTTTGAGTGGTAGCTAGAATGTTGCTATGCAGTTGCTAGGGCATTTTGAGTGGTAGCTAGAATGTTGCTATGCACTTGCTGGAGAATTTTGAGTAATAACTAGAGTTTTGCTATGCACTCAGTTTTGAGTGTTTGTTAAAACATTGCTAAGCAACTACTAGGGTGTACTAGGTGGTTACTAGGGTGTTGCTTTTTCAACTTTAGAGCACTCAGGGTGGTCAAAAGAGTGTTACTATGCGGATGCAGTAAGTGTCTTTTCTTGGGATTTACTAAGCAGTTGCTAGGGTATTTGTGTTGGTTGCCAGGGTTTTGCTGTGCTGTTGTAATAGCATTCAGGGTTGTTGCTGGACTGTTGACATGCAGTTGCTCTGACGTTGTTAATGTGTTGCTAAACGGTTGCTAGGTGTTTTTTTTTTATTTAACACCCATCCATCATTTCATTCATTCATCTATTATTTTATTCATCCATCCATTGTTTTATCTATCCATCAATCCATCCATCTATCCATTTATCCCTTGTTTTATCCATCCATCCATATCAATCTCTCTATCCATCCATTCATCCATCCATTGTTTTATCCACCCATTCATCCATTGTTTTATCCATCCATCCATTGTTTTATCTATCTATCTATCTATCCATCAATCCATCCATCCATCCATTGTTTTATCCATCCATTCATCCCTTGTTTTATTCGTCTATCCATATCAATCTATCCATCCATCCATGCATCCATCCATTGTTTTATCCATCCATTAATCTATCCATTGTTTTATCTATCTGCCCAACTATTAATTCATTATTTTATCAATCCATCATTTTATCCGTCTATCCATCCATGCATCCGTCCATCTATTGTTTATCCGTCCATCCATCCATCCATATATTGTTTTATCAACCTGTCCATTTATCAATTCATTATTTTATCCATCCATCCATCCATCCATCAATTGTTTTACCAATCTATCCATCCACCTATTGTTTTACCCATCCATCCATTCATCTATTGTTTTATCTATTCATCCATCTATCTATTGTTTTACCTATTTATCCATCTAATCATCAATTTCATCCATCAATTGTTTTATCCATCCATCTATTCATTCATCCATCCATTGTTTTTATCTATCAGCTCATTGTTTTATCAATCCATCATTTTTTCCATCCATCCATTCATCCATCCATTGTTTTATCTATCTGTCCATCTATCAATTCATTGTTTTGTTAATCCATCATTTTATCAATCCATCTATCCATATATTGTTTTACTGATCCATCCATCCATACATACATTGGTTTACCCATCCATCCATTCATCCATGTTTTATCCATCCATTTATAAATGTCCCTCTTTGTCTTCTAGATGTACCTCTGACCCAGCTGTAGCACATCTTCTTCACTGTGGTAGATTCATACAATCTTTTCTGTGCCGTAGATTTAGTGCCGTATTAATCTTAAGCACACTTCTGAAGTATGAATTCCTGAAGAACTGAAGAACAGTGTTGTGTTTGGATCTCTCACACTTTAAGCAGGATATCAGACTGAACCCGAGAGAGGATCTGCTGTCGGAGAGTAAAGGTGCTCAGCTCTTTTTAAACCCCGCCCTCTGATGATGATTGACAGGTGGAGGATGGTTCTGATTGGCTGAAACCGTATCTGATTTCTCATTGATATTATTATAAGAGCTGGTGGTCTTCTTTATCTGACAGTACTCTTCCTCTCAGCCTGAATAGTGTTATTTTAGAGCATATAGTGTAAATAGCATATAGAATAAACTGTACAGAGAACATCAGCAGCTTGTAGTATTGCGTTCTCAATTGAACTTTATTTTTAAGACGTTTGCTCGTGTACAGCTCTGAATGTACGTTTGCCATCCTCATTCAAAGGATATTTATGTGACAGTGGATCATCTTCATGACAGACTTGACAGACAAACTGATCCACATACTTGTTTACTTCTGCTTATATCGCCATCAAATGAGTGTAAAAAGTAGCGACTGGTTTCCTGAAGACACGCCCCAATATGCTATTGGTTAGACTGACTGTTAGTCCTGCCTACAAATCATGTGATTGGTCAAAATTGACATGAGGCTGTTTAGATTTGATTTAAATCTGAGAATTGATTGAGATGTTTGCTGTGTCCCAATTCACATACTATACGCACTAAATAGAAGGGGAAAATAGAAATATGTCAGATAATAGGGTGTGGAAATGTGTTGGTTTTCGCTGGCTAATCCACAATACATTGCGTATTGGACAGGAATAGAACTACAAATATTGGTAAAATGTGTTACTAAACTACAAACATGGCAGATGTGGAGGAGTTAAGTGGAGAGGAGAGGCCTGGGTAACGATGTTTGAATGATTGTTAATTAATATCTAATCAAATAGAAATATGATGTGAAATATTTCTCATCTGCAGCAAAAATGTGGTCTGTCATAAAGACACGTTAGAATAATTTCTGAATGCAGAATTATGTAACACCTGAGGAGATTTCCATGCGTGGCTGATTAATCTGTTGCTGCATTGGAAATTACACTCTAAAACAATGCTGGGTTGTTGTTTAATTTAAATTTAATTGAAAATTTAACCTAATATTGGGTCAAAAATGGACAAACTCAACAACTGGGTTGAAAAAAGCAATCAAGATTTAATTGAAAAAATAAACCCAATGTTTAATTAAAATTAACAAAAATCCAACTGTTGGGTTAAAAAAAATAGGTGTAATTTTATTTAAAAAAAATTGAACACAATGTTTGTACAAATATGGACAAACCCAATAGTTGGGTAAAAAAAAAACTTTATTTCAATTGAATAAAAACAAACCCAATGTTGGGTCAAAAATGGACAAACCCAACAGTGTGGATTTACTTTTTTTTTTATTCAATTGAAAAAAATAATAATAATAACCCCAATGTTGGTTAAAATCTAATCCAACAGTTGGATTAAAAAATAATTTAAATTTAATTGAAAAAAAAAATAAACACAATTTTGGGTCAAAAATGCACAAAAAAGCAACAGTTTGGGTTAATTTTTAAAATTGAAATTCAATAAAAAAATTAACCCAATGTAACAGTTGGGTTAAAAAAAATATGTATTTATTTATTTATTATTTATTTATTTATTTTGATTTTTTTAAATGAACAGTTGGGTTAAATTTTTTTAAACTCAGTATTTGGTAAAGAAAAAAAAAAGTAGATAAAAACCTATAGCTTGGTAATTTTTTATTGAAATTTAATAAATAAAAAAATGAACCCCATGTTATGGATGGGTTAAAAAAAGTCACCTAAGTTTAATTTACAAATGTCCCACTATTGTCAAACATGGAGAAAAAGAGTTAACCCCAGAGTTAGGTTAAAAAACCCAAAAAACAAATGTTGGGTCAAAAATGAACAAAAACCCAAGACTGGAGTTAAAAAAAAGTAAAAAATTAACCAAATGTTGGTTTAAAAATTACAAACTCAACAGTTGGGTCAAAAATTATTTAATTGAAAAAAAACAACACCACAATCTTGGGTCAAATTGGAAGAAAAAAAACAAATTTTGGGTTAAAACATTTTATTGAAAAAAAAATATTGGGTCAAAATGGACAAAAACTCAAACAGTTGGGTTAAAAATATTTTAATTTAATAAAAAAAATTACCTTTATGTTAAGTAAAAAATGGACAAACCCAAGAGTTGGGTAAAAAAATTTCATTTAAAAATAATTGAAAAAAAAAGAAATGAATCCAATGTTGTTTAAAAATGGATAAACCCAGTTGGGTAAATTTTTTATTAGTTAAATATCATTTAAAAAAAGCAACTCAATGTTTGGTTAAAAACAAATGGACAAAAAGTCACAGCTGGGTTCAATTTTGTATTGAAATTTAATAAAAAATAATTAACTCAATGTTACATTTGGGTTAAAAAAGTCATTAAAATTTATGAAAAAATTTATTTTTTACTATTTACACTATTGTGTCAAATATGGACAAAAAGCCTACAGTAAAAAATAAACCAAATGTTGGGTCAAAAATGAACAAAAAACCAAGAGTGGAATTGAAATTTAATTGAAAAAAATAAACCAAATGTTGGGTCAAAAATGAACAAACTCAACAGTTGGGTTAAAAAATTATTCATGGGTCATGGGTCAAAATGGGCAAAAAAACAACAACAGTTAGGTTAAAACATTATTTATTAAAAAATAAATACAATTTTGGATCAAAATGAACAAACAATCAAGCAGTTGGGTTAAAATCTTTACATTTAATCAAATAAAATGAACCTAATGTTTGTACAGAAATGGACAAACTCAAAATTTAGGTTACAATAAATAATTTAAGTGTAATTAATCAACCATATTTAACCCAACACTTTGTCCATGTTTGACCCAGCATTTCATCAATGCAACCCAGCACTTTTATTTTTACAGTGTAAATATGTAAGACATGTGGATGTAAGACAGGGCTCGTAACTAAGCAACAGAACGGTCCTTTACAAAGGAAATGGTTTGTCCCAAAGCGTGTTGCACACTAAAAAGTATGCACTATTCCTTCCCAAAAGACTACACACAGTCCAGTAGTGTATTGTGAATTGGGACGCAGCAGCTCTCTCAGTGACTGTGAACAGAACGTTTGCATAATGTTTCTCATTAGTGCTTCTATAAGTAATTCCTCAATATTGATAAAGAGATTTCAGACATTTTCATTCTTTATTTTTGCTCACTTGTGTGTTTTTTAAATGAGAAGAGCATTAAATTATTACCTGGAGGTGTCTGAGCTGATAAATGATCAATAATCAGTCAATATGGGGATGATATGAATCGGTGTTCTGCATAACAGGGTACTGATGGACATGTTTATTCTTCAAAACGTTCCTCAGATGTATGAATATGATTTAATGACTGACGGGTTTGTTGATGAAGACTGTATACGGCAGAGACTTTTTGCTGCTTTTTCTAAAATTAAATAAACTTAGATTTTACTCATTGGCTCGCTGGATTATCTACAGTGTTTAATGTGTGATAAATAATATTTCTCAGCCATTTTTGTTATTATTTTTATTAATTTTTGTCTTGCTTGTCAGTATAAATATTGAAGTGTTTTTAAGTTGAGATGCATTTAATGGATAATAAAATGCAAACAGTTGAAGCTAATTTTTGCGTAAAACATGAGCAAATATCAGATAATGTGATCAGAAAAATAATAATGTTTTTACTTTTGAGTTCATTTTTTTCTTTTTTTATAAACACACATGCAGTTGAAGTCAGAATTATTCGCCCCCTTTGATTTATTTTTTCTTTTTTAAATATTTCCCAGATGATGTTAAACAGATTCAGGAAATTTTCACAGTATGTCTGATAATATTTCTTCTGGAGAAAGTCTTATTTGTTTTATTTTGGCTAGAATAAAAGCAGTTGAAAAAAATGTAAACACCATTTTAAGGTCAATATTATTAGCCCCTTTAAGCTTTTTCTTTTTTCTATAGTCTACAGAACAAACCATCATTATACAATAACTTGCCTAATTCCCCTAACCTGCCTAGTTAACCTAATTACCCTAGTTAAGCCTTTAAATGTCACTTTAAGGTGAATATTAGTGTCTTGAAGAATATCTAGTCTAATATTATTTACTGTCATCATGACAAAGAGAAAATAAATCAGTTATTAAAACTATTATGATTAGAAATGTGCTGAAGAAATCTGCTCTTGGTTAAACAGAAATTGGGGAAAACAATAAACAGAGGGGCTAATAATTCAGGGGGGCTAATAATTCTGACTTCAACTGTATTTGTACATCTCAGATATCTGTACTGCAAAACAAGACAAAATTATTAATAAAGAAACTGCCTTTTATTTCTGCAAATACTTGTATAATAGTTGTCTTTATGTTTATTCTCATCAGTTCTTGGTGTTTTTGAAAGTTTTCCTCAATACAGTGTCATTGAGATTTTATTGATGCTTTTATTTTTATTTTGAATGTTTTCATTTTTACCATATTTTTTTATGTATTTTTAATTTATTATGAATTTATTAAATTTTATTGTAAATTCGTGTTATCTATGAATTGTTTTATTTTATTGTGAATTTTTTAATTATGAATTACTTAATTTTATGATTCTTTTTTCTTTTATATATTTAAATGGCAGCTCAATCTCATCAGTTCTTGGTCTTTTTGAAAGTTTTCTTCAATACAGTGTCATTGAGATATTATTGATGTTTTTATTTATATGTTGAATGTTTTCATTTTGACCATTTTATTTGAAATGTTGTATTTTAATTTATTATGAAATTTTTATTTTATCATGAGTTAATTGTATTTTATTATACATTTTATTTTAATGTGAATTTATTTGATCTTTTTATGAATTTATTTCATTTTATTATATATTGTTTTATTTTAATGTGAAATAATTTTATTGTGAATTTATTTTATTTTGGAGTGACACAATTCAATTCATCTTTATTTTATCATGAATTTATTTCATTTTATTATAATTTTTATTTTTTTTATGTGATATTATTTTATCGTGAATTTATTTTATTTTATTTTGGGGGCGACACAATTCAATTTAATTCATCTTTATTTCTTTAGAGCTTTTACAATGTGGATTGTGTCAAAGCAGCTTCACATAGAAGATTATAGTGAATGTAAACAGTGTCAGTTCAGTTTAAGTGTTTAAGTTGAGTTTAGTTCAGTTCAGTTTAGCTCAGTTTAGTTCAGTTCAGTTTAG
>CAIGQZ010032630.1:838986-857207 GCA_903798205.1 Danio tinwini
ATGTATGTATGTATGTATGTATGTATGTATGTATGTATGTATGTATGCATGCATGTATGTATATATGTATGTATGTATGTATGTGTGTATGTATGTATGTATGTATATATGTATGTATGTGTGTCCACAGATACACAAAGTAGCACAACTGTTTTTACTAGAAGCACATAAAGCTATTTGGTTGGTGACTCTCGTGTCTCTCCGACTACAGAAATAACTCTGTTTCTCTTCTTGCACCATATATATATATATATATATATATATATATAGAGAGAGAGAGAGAGAGAGAGAGAGAGAGAGAGAGAGAGATCTGTTGAGGCTTCGGGACACTACAGGCTTCAGACGAATCAACCCTGCTCTCCGTGTAGGCGATTTTAATGAAGCCTCTGGAGAACTGAACAAACAGCAGGAGAGCAGACAGACGGAGCGGACAACACACTGAAGACTATCACACAAACACTGCTGCAACAACACACACTTGGGCCAAAATAACCAGTGTTGGGGAAAGTTGCTTTTAAAAGTAGAATGCCCTACCAACCACTCTGATTACCCTAGCAACACCCTAGCCACCACCCAGATTACTCTAGCAACAACCTAGCAACCCCATTGTTTACCTTAACAACTGCCTAGCAACAATCCAGATTACTTTAGCAACTTAAAGCAGCACCCTAGCAACCCCATTGTTTACCTTAACAACTGCCTAGCAGCTATCTAAATTACTCTAGTAACTCACTAGCAACACTCTAGCAACCCTTATTACTCTAGCAACGTATAGCAAAACCCTAGCAACCACTAAGTTTACCTTAACAACTGCCTAGCAACACCCTATTACCCACCCAGAATTACTCTAGCAGCTTACTGGCAACAACCTAGCAACCACGCAGATTATTTAAACAATTGCCTAGCAACACCCTACCAACCATTCAGAATTACTCTAGCAACTAGCAACACCCTAGCTATCACTTAGTTTATCTTAACAACTGCCTATAGCAACATCCTACCAACTATCCAGATTACTCTAGTAACTTACTAGCAACAACTTAACAACCACTTAGTTTACCTTAACAATTGCCTAGCAAGACCCTAGCAACCACCCAGTTTACATTAGTATCCATCCAGATTACTCTAGCAACTTACTAGCAGATAGCAACTGTATAGCAACCACCTACACCCTAGCAAGTGCCAAGCAACAGCCTAGCAACCACTCAGTTTACTTAACAATTGCCTAGCAACTATCCAGATTACTCTAGCAACTTATAGCAACACCCTAGCAACCCAATTGTTTACCTTAACAACTGGCTAGCACCCATCCAAATTACTCTAGTAACTTACTAGCAACACTCTAGCAACCACACAGTTTTTCTGAACAATTGCCTAGCAGCACCCTACTGAACATTCAGAATTACTCTAGCAACTAACAAGCAACACCCTAGCAACCACTCAGTTTACCTTAACAACTTCCTAGCAACACCCTAGCAACCATCTAGATTACTCTAGCAGCTTACTAGCAACAACCTAGCAACCACTCAGTTTACTTCAACAACTGCTTAGCAACACTCTAGCAACCACTCAGTTTACCTTAAGAACCATCCAGATCACTCTAGCAACTTACTAACAAGTAGCAACTGTAAAGCATCAATCTATACCCTAGCAACACCCAATTAACAGCCTAGCAATCCCTCAGATTACCCTAGCAAGTGTCAAGTGACGACCTAGCAACCACTCAGTTTATCTTAACAACTGCCTAGCAGCAACCCTAAAAACCATCCAGATTACTCTAGCAACAACCTAGCAACCACTCAGTTTACCACAACAATTGCATAGCAACACTCTAGCAACAACTCAGTTTACCTTAGCAACCTTGCAAATCACTTTAGTAACTAACTAGCAAGTAGCAACTGTATATCAGCTGCCTATACCCTAGCAACACCCAAGTAACTTCCTAGCAACCACTCAGATTACCCTAGCAAGTGCCAAGCAACACCTTAGCAACCACTCAGTTTATATTAACAACTGCCTAGAAACACCCTAACAACCATCCAGATTACTTTAGCAACTTACTAGCAACAACCCAGCAACCACTCAGTTTATTTTAGCAACCATCCAGATCACTCTAGCAACTTACTAACAAGTAGTAACTGTATATCAACCACATATACCCTAGCAACACCTAAGTAACTGCCTAGCAACCGCTCAGATTACCCTAGCAAGTGCCAAGCAACACCCTAGCAACCACTCAGTTTACCTTAACAACTGGCTAGCAATACCCTATCAACCATCCAGATTACTCAAGCAACAACCTAGCAAACACTCAGTTTATCCTAGCAACCTTCCAGATCACTCTAGAAACTTATTAACAAGTAGCAATTGTATATCAACCACCTATACCCTAGCAATACCCTAACAACCACTTAATTTGCATTAACAACTGCCTAGCAATACCCTAGCAACCATCCAGATTACTCTAGCAACTTACCAGCAACAACTTAGTAACCACTCAGTTTACCTTGACAATTGCCTAGCAACACTTTAGCAACCACTCAGATTACCCCAGCAAATGCCAAGCAACATCCTGGCAACCACTCAGTCTACATTAACAACTGCCTAGCAACACCCTAGCAACCATCCAGATTTTTCTAGTAACTTACTAGCAACCACTCAGTTTACAGAACTAGAATTGCAATGTTGTGTTGTAGGCAACACAGTGGCGCAGTGGATAGCGCTGTCACCTCACAGCAAGAAGGTTGCTGGTTCGAGTCCAGGCAGGGTCAGTTGGCATAGTAACTTTAATAGTCTCTCTGTCTCGCTCACGCGCCAACACTCGGCCACTCTTGCATGCACTCGGTCTCTCTCGCGCACACATTCGATCTCTCTGCATATGCTTGACTTTTGTCCACTCCAGCGCCTCATAGTTCTCCCCGTGTTGGTGTGGGTTTCCTCCGGGTGCTTTGGTTTCCCCCCACAGTCTAAACACATGTGCTATAGGGGATGAATTAAATTGGCCATAGTGTATGAGTGGGTGTGAATGCAAGGGTGTATGGGTGCTTTCCAGTGCTGGGTTGCAGCTGGAAGTGTATCCAAAAGAAAAAGAATGAATGAATGTTGTGTTGTAATTCAAAAGTAACTAAATGTGTTACTTATTTACTATTTAAGAAAGGTGATGTGTTTTGTTTCTGTTGCGTTATTTTTTTCATCTGAGCTGTGGTCCGTTCTTCATACCTCCCTTAAAAGATCTAAGATGATTTAACAGATCCTGGATCTGTTAATCTTGATAGCTGATCTCTGACTAAAATGTCTGGATGAAGTGATCTGAAATTTGTAGTCCATTTACCAGCAGATTTGTAGTCCTATGTTTTTAACAGTAATCTGCACATGCTGGATCACTGATGATCGTGACAGGTGGGCTGCAGGCTTTACACTTTCATGTGTCAAGAGTATTTAGCAATTTATTTAGTTTTACAGTTAGAGCGGATTTTCTTTATTATTGTAGTCATAGTAGTATAGTAGCTGGTTTCTTAATCGGTGTAAAGAATAACTGGATGTTTAAATTAATTTAGCATCACAAAAGCATTTTGATATTGGTAAAGGTGTCTGCAACTTTTGTGAAGCATCCCATCAGATTATTGATTATAGCTTTCAATAGTTTGTATTATAAAGCTCTAAACAGCTTTTTGCTGTTTTTGTGTACTGCGCCTTTAAGGCTAGTCCTCCCCGCCCACTGTTTCCACGTGCCTGTCAGCGTGCCTCAGTCTCCGCCCTCGGCTGCCTCAGACTAGAGACAGACATGAAGGAAGCAGATCTCACGTAACGTTTGTGAGAAATATTACAGTAAGACCTTTACCAATGAGTATTTGATGCATTTGTTGTGGAGCTGCAACGATGAGTCACACACAATGTCCTTACAAAGTTCACACACACACAGACAAAGGCACACACACACACACATACAGTATAACTATTACTGTAAGAAAATATCAGAATTTGGTACATACTTTCAGTATTATCTTTGCTTGAACTGACCCGATCTTATCCTGTTTATATGAAATAAACCTGCTCTCGAGCAGGTTTGAGCTACCAGAACTCAGGCCCGTGCTGAGGCTTTCCAAAGGGCAAGTGCAGAATTGAAGATAAGGCAGGGGCGGACTGGGACCAAAATTCTGAGGGGGGGTTATGGTCCCGGTTTTCATGAAAAGTTTGAGTGGGGGATTGATCACAAATTGAAGGGCGGGGGTAGGGGTGAGAAAAGCAAAAGAGCGGGGGGAGGGTGGAGCACTTACTTTCATTTTGGAAGGGCACTTTATATCACAGACTCAAAAGAGCATGTACACTGCACAGGTTGAACCCTATGTGTGCACGTGGCTGACAGAACTGCTGCTATGACAACAACTCTCAGATGAGTTTTGAAGAACGAAACAATCCTGGATCGTGTCAAATAGTCAATAATCAAATCGGAGTAATCCACATACAAAGAACCGACCCCTGGACTGTTAGTTTATATATCTTATATTTTTTGACATGTGAGGGCCTTTTAAAAGCAAAAAAAAAAAAAAGTGAGGTGAATAAAGCTCAGGCTGAAGGAAATGTAAATGCATGCCTGTACGGTTGGGCTCAAACAAACCCTTGAGGATTACATGAAGAATATGATGCAGAAAGGAAAGAACAACAGTAATCAATATTCAGAATATTCACATTCATATTCATATTCAGCTCTTCAGTAATGAATATTCAGACTTTCTAAATTTCAGATTTTATTTAGATTTAAGGTACCGAATTTGTTTGTGCGAGTTTATTTAAAAAAAATCATAACTAATTTAAAGTAAAATTAAATGTAAACATTTATATTTACAAACATAATAGGTCTTTAAAAAAGTAGCCTAAATTATATTCATATAAAATATAAATTATATATTATAAATACCTCCGAATATAAATAAACGCCTAATATAAAAAATATAAATACCTTTGAATGTGTATGTGTGCAATTCAATTCATCCAGACACGTGACCAGAGCAGGAACCAATAAAATCGCGTTGAATCGCGCGCGTTCTCTTAACGTCACGTGATGCAGTCAGTCAGGTGCCGCTACCGCCAAACAACCATCGACGGCGACGTTTGAAGTTTGTTTTCTTTGTTTTAATGAAATGTCACTGTTTTTTTTCCTAAAATACGTTAATATTGTTTTTATCGAACCATTCTTTCCTGTAACGTTATTTAAACATAACTGAATAACGTTATTGGCTAACACAGAACTAGCATCTCATCAATTAATATCTAAGGATTATCAATATCTGATTCGTAACTCAATACCTGAAGACTGTCAACAGCTGAAGATAATCGATATCTGAGGAACAACAATCATCTGTAAGTAATATCTATTGCTGTATAAGTATAACTTCAGGTTGACGGTTTATTCGGTTAATATCGTTAGTGTGTGTTGCTTGTTTTATGTCTTGGTGGGGACTTAAACTTGAATGAGCGCCGACTCATGGGGACTTGAGTCACCGTGGAGAGGTAAATTATGTCTCCACGGGTAAACATGCTTATAAATCACGCAGAATTAAGTATTTGAAGGTGTTAAAATGCAGATTAATTACTGTGAGTGTTTGGTTATCGCATAAAATATACAGTCTGTACAGTTCAATGTGGTCGTGTCATTGGCCCGTGAACATTTCCTGCTTGTTATCAAACTATTTCATAACTGTAACAGGAGGCAATTCAACTTTAATGTTAAAACAGCAATCATAACATTATTTATCAATATGTGGCTCTTTTTGGATTCTCGGAAGCTCTAGAAATTAAAAATATAAAACAGGAAATGTTTTTGTTTACATCCCTCAAATATTGTTTTTGTTTACATCCCTCAAAATGGTCAATGTTGTATATGAGATGCCCTATAAATCTGTCTATGTCTATGTCTGTGTGTGTGTGTGTGTGTGTGTGTGTGTGTGTGTGTGTGTGTGTGTGTGTGTGTGTGTGTGTGTGTGTGTGTGTGTGTGTGTGTGTGTGTGTGTGTGTGCTTATGTGTGTTGACCAGCAGAGGTCAGTGTTAGACTGAATGTGTGGTCAGCCTATACCGAAGAGACAACGTAAACACACTCATAATATTTTATTCTTAATCTGCATACTGTTTTCAACCTCCAGCTCCTAAACAATTGTTATTTTTTAACGCAGACATAAGTGTTATTCAACAAAACGTATATTGTATCTGGATCAGCTGCATTTATTTAAATAATTATTGTATGTGTGAATATTTTATATGCTAGTATGCTTTGCCCATAGTATTGATGCCTTTGCTCCCTTTTATTTATTATTATTTTTATTATTACCATTAATTTTATTTTAATTACTTATAAACCACACCATCTACAACACAGTTACTTTCAACGTTTATGGGAAGTCTTAATTCTTTCAGGAAACAAATATTACTCTGAAATGGGTTAACACAAATAAAATAAAAAAAGTTATCTGCTTGAATATTTACTTAAAGATATTAAAAAGTTTCATTTATAATTATTTGTCTAAATGTGCACAGTTTAGATCTAAATGTTTGTTAGATATAAGAAAAATGCAAAATATATTTACTTATGTAATGTTTGATGTAATATGTTTTATATTTCCAGAGTTCACATTTAGCTAATGATTGATTATAAAGCTTGTTTGGCATGCTGTCCTGGGAAAGAGCCCGGGGCTCCCTCCTGTTTGCAAGGCGAGAGGGGAGTTTGAGCTCAGATACAAACCGGTGAACCTGGGAGAAACCCAGTTGAGTATGGGGAGAATGTGTAACTCCGCACAGAAACATCGGCTGGCTTGGTAAGGACTAGAACTAGTGACGTTCTTGCTGTGAGGCAACAGTGCTAACCACTGGGCCACTATGTCACTCATCTAGGAAAGGAGGAGGAGTAGGGGTGGAAGGGGGGATTCTTCAAAACGAAGATGGTTGTTATATGGAACATAGGGTATTTATAGTGGCTTAGGAATCATCTGATTGGTGAATTATAAATTGGATAATGCGGGGCCAGCCACAAGAAATTATAAGCACGTGATCCTTTCAAAAAGTGCTCCAGGATTTTTTAACAAGATTCAACATGAAAAAAGAAAATAATGTGTGCTTTAAGGGTCTAAAAGCACTAAACTTTTGTTAATTTAGATGTGTATTGTTGACTTTTAAACAAAGTGTGTTTGCATGTTACATGTTTTATACATATATTTATGCATCAGCTGAATAGTTTGATAAATATATTTGTTTCTTACAGTTTGTAGTCTGTTTATCTTGTTCTTTTATCATGCATTCATTGCTTTGGCACTGAGTTGCTTGTTCAGGAAAACATAGCACAATGTGTGTGAAATTAACTTTGCTCAAAGAATATTTAATGTGGATTGTGTTCTGAACCACAGTGGTTTTAGAAAGCTCTTTTGAAAAAAATTTCCCTTTAGATGCAGATTGGTGGTATTTTATTGGTTATATATTAACTATTTTTAGCATTTTATAGCATGACAGTAGAAAAAAACATTTGATATTTCATTCATCCTCACCCTCATCAAGTTTTTCTAAAAATAGTTTGTCATGCAGAGTTGCTGATTTATTTTGTTTTTGAAATGCTATATATTACTAATAATTTTAAATAAATTATAAATACAAATACAAATGAAAGCTTCTTCGAATGCACATATCTTGTGATGAGATCCACTGCAGAAATAACAACATGCAATTACAGTATTGTTTTCCTGCCTAAAAAACATTTAAGAGATAGTTTATCATGCGGACTTGCTGATAATTTCTTTTAAACTTTAAGCTTATCTCAATATTAGTTATTCTGTAGTATTTAAATTGCATATAAAATTCCAGTTAATTTAGATTTAAACTAATGAACTTTATTCAATGCAGAGATTTAGACTAGTTAATTGTAATTACCTATTGTTGCTCTCAGAATGGCTATTAAATCAATGAAAAATGATAATTAAGCTACAGCTATTATAGTATTATGCAAAACTGAGTTGTTAGTCTGGATATTATGCTCTTATTCTTGTCTGGAAGCACATGGGTTAGTGTTTTTATTGGCTGCTGGGGTTTTCTTGGCAGGACAGTGAACAGGAAGGAGGTTAAGCTTTCCACCGTTTACTCTTTCCTGTGAGCAGACGCACTGAGCACAGGAGCATTATGGGAATCGTCTCCTGAGTTTGCTCAAAGTTCTGCTCTTATCTGAGTCTGATAGTCTCCACTCACTCCAGACGTTACTAAAGAAGAGACAGGATAGTTTTCATACGTTTTGCCCTAGTGAATATTTATTCTAATTAAAAATGTTGAGCTTAACAAGAAAATATTACTAAATAGTGTTTTTATCTTTGAAAATAATGTCATTTTGCATGCTGTCATTTCTGCAGGGGATGTGGTCACATATGATGTGCATGTCCTAAAAGGTTTCCTTAAAATAAAAAATGCAGGATAACTATAAGCCTGAATCAGCATTCAAAAGAAAGTTAGACCTACATTTAAGATGTATTTATTTGATTTGCATATAAAACTTTCATGCATTTAGTTAACTTAATGCAAAGTTAAACTAATAAAGTTAATGTAATGCATTAATGTGAATCTAGAAAACAAAAGCAGTCTAGTTGCACAGGTTTATTTGTAAGAATAGTAAACGATTCATTATATGATTAAGAATTATTTATAGTTATTCCATACCTAATATTATTAGAAAATTAGGTAAAGATCAAGTGTCACTAAGACATTTTGTAAATTATGTATTTTGTAAGTGTATTCATCTTTTGATTAGTTGCTATTAATGCAATTTGGACAACTCTAAAGTAGATTTTTCTCAATATTTAGATTTTTTTTCTTTATTCAGATTATATTTTCAGCTGGTAGATTTTGCTATGCCAAAAATCTTAGCAATTTTAAGTAAACAATGTTCCATAAATTTCCTAACATAATAAACCAAACTTAATTTTTTTTATTAGTATGCAGTGCTAAAAATCTTGATTTGTTTATCTTTAAAGCAGATTATTCTCTGTTTTAATATTTTTTTCACTCTTAGATTCCAGATTTATTCACAGTTGTATCTTGGCCAAATATTGTCTTATCATATAAACATACTTTCATAGAAATATGATTTATTATATAATGTATAAATCTCACTTTCAAACATATTACCTGTTTATTACTGGTTTTGTGGTATATCGTCACATATTAGTTAATCAAGTAGATTTCTGTTATAATACTAATAACATTAATTAGTTTCCAATGCACATTAGCAAAAATGAAATGTATATTGTTTTCAACCTTCAAACTATTTTGATAGTCAAAGTCAGCTTTATTGTCAATTCAACCACATGCACAGGACCAATCAAAATCACGTTACTCTCAGACCCTAGATGCCTAACATGTTTTATTATTACAAAAGGTTTATATTAATACAAAAAGTAGAATAAAAAATTACAATAAATACAATTACACATAATATAATATAATTTAATATAATATAATATAATATAGGCGACACAGTGGCGCAGTAGGTAGTGCTGTGGCCTCACAGCAAGAAGGTCGCTGGTTCTAGCCTCAACTGGGTCAGTTGGCGTTTCTGTGTGAATTTGCATGTTCTCCCTGCGTTCGCGTGGGTACAGTATGTAGTGCAAAAAGCTTGTAAATACGATAGTACTGTTTTCAGGATAATAAACAGATTTATATGGTATTTGTGCAAAAAAAAGGTAAAAAAAAGGATTTGAAATGAAATAGAATAATATAATAATTCATGAATGATGCAATAATTCCTGAATGTATAAAAATCGAATCTGTTGCATCAAATAAAGTTTTTAAATTACTTTTAAATCATATTAAAAATAAATAAAATGCATCATTACAAAAAAAAAGCTAAAATCTTAAATGTGGACCTAAATCCGTTAATTTATATTTTGAGCTTCAATTAAATGATGTTTTTCTGTAAATGTCATGATGTGGAAGTGATTTATTGATTTATTGTAGATGTGATTTTTTTTCCCATGTGACTGCTAGCACGGGTCTTCCCTGTGTATGAGCATCTGATGACGGATCCTTCTGGAGTGTTTAAGTGCTTTATTGCTGTGAAAGGTCATGCAGCTCACAAACTTACTTTCTCTGAGATCGGTTAGAGGTTACTAACCCTGTCCTTCAAGCAACAGAAATACAGGCCGCCAGTCTCAGGCACTATAAATTAGACTGCGCTTTGAAGTCTTGGCCCCCAGCAGTCAATATCCTCTGGTCATTCAGTAGATTCCCTCATAAGCCAAGACAAATGCTGTGTGGGTTTGGAGGGCTTTAAAGAGACTCTCGTCCTGATCGCTTGTTTTGTTGCTGAGTTCATGGATTTAAGAAGATCCGACTCAGTGTAAATGTTGCCGTATGATGTTGCAGACCCCACGTCTGTGCACTATAGAAGCTTATTTTTTCCCACAGAATTTAAACATCAAGCATATCTTATGCTGCAGCGCTTAATCTTTCCCTTTTGATTTTTTTTTAGACACAAAGGTCAAAAAAAAAAAAAGAATTATGTACTTTATCAGTGCTTCCCACACATAGACTTTACTTAGGAGGGCCCCCCAGGTACATTCAGTGACACTTTTTTTTTATTTTTACTATTATTATCATTCTTTTATATATGTTTTTTGTATCTGCCCAATATATGCAAACGATTAAGTAGTGGGATATCTTCTCTCGTTTACCCGTTATGTTCTCTGTGTGTGAGACCCAACACAGACAGTCTCAGGCTTACAGAGATTTACCTTTTTGGGACTTAAAAAATGCATCCGGTTGGGGTTTCTAAATGTCCAAAAATGTCCAAGTTGTCATTAAATGTATACGCTTTTGCATTACCCTTTTATTTAAGCCTACTTTTACTTGACTTCACAGCTGACTGGCTTCGCAGAAGAAGCATAAATTACAACAAATCTCAGCTTGCATCATTAAGACTGCATTCAGAAACTATCAAAACTGGCTGCATATGTACGGACTTAGTAGTGATTGAATAACGAATTTGCCTTATTTAAATAGTCTGCACAATAGGGCTGTGTAATTTAATCAATTTAATTGCAATCACAATTTGAAAAGCTGCTCTTAGCTAAACGCAGGAGGCTGTGATATGAAATATGTATGTATTATATAATTTCCCCTATCCAGAGCAAATGCATGACTGCCGTCTGTGTATGACAATCTTACTAGCCAATAGAGTGAGCACACTTTCGTTCTGCCTAATGAGAATTGCGCAACAAAACTATGTGGAACGCCCACAATAAAAAACAAACAAACAGGAAGGCATGGACAAGTGGGACGATTGCATTTGTCGCTTCAGAAGCATTAATAGATGAATTAATATCAAAGAAAAACAGGACATCAGTAATATGGGATTATTTTGGTTTCAAAATCACAGACACTGAACAAAAGCAGGTAATTTGTAAGAATTGTTGCTATAGCACGAGGAATTACAACCAGCACCTAAAAAGCACCACAGGCACCATATGAAGTGTCTTGCTAAAAAGTCAAGTAAAAGTAGTGCCAGTATAGCGAGCAACAGCAAAGTACAATTTCAGATTTGTTTCAGCTATGTTAGTTTGCTAAGTGTTCTGCATTTTTATAATTATTACTTTTTGTTTTTAAAATTTGTTTTGTTTTTATGTTTTGTTTGTTTTATAATCATCCTAGGGCCTGTTTTACTGTAGAAAGGAGGTTATGTGAAAACTCAGAGTGTTTTAACCCTGAAATGAGAGAAACTCTGGGTTTTCCGTTTCAAAATGGCAGGTTTGTCAAACTCCAGAAAGCAGGGTAAGTCAAGCCTGTTTCTGAAAGAGAGGTAACTTTAACTCAGAGTCAGTTACCGTGGTCACTTACTCTGTGAACCTAACCTGGTCAGGAGCAGGTTTTATTCTCTAAACTCAGAGTTTCTGTCGGTCTCCTTTCCTTTTTTTAAAGACGAAGTGGTATTTCTCACCTTAGCCTTACGTTTCCACCCACCTATTTTAATGCTCAATTTGGAGATGTGCATAAAAACAATTGATGGAAACGTCATGATGCACATAACTTTTGAAAATACGCATTAAAAAACATGCACATAATATCTGAGTATTATAAACTTTTTATTCGATAAGAAAAGATAAACTGCGATGAAAACATTTTTCAGTATGTGCATTAAAAAAAGGTTTGTTATAAGAGATGATGATGAAAATGTGTGTGAATAGACAAACCAGCAGGCTGAGCACATTGTAAAACATCTGAAATGTTGCTTTGGTCATTCTAAAACACCTTCACCGTATTAGTGTATATTATTAATTACCTCCAGAGCGTCTGGAGTGTGTCATTAGCATCAGTTTCACTTTTATTAATTCAATCAACTACATTGACCACAATGAGTCAGGCTTTACAAGCAGCACTTAACGTATTCACCTCGAAAGAATAAACTCAGTCGAAAGAATAGAGTACAGAAACTCTTTATGAGAATAATTTTACGGAGCGGCAAATGACGCTTCTGCGCAGACGGTGCACTTGATGAAGCGCTTGATGCATGCGCGCAGCCCTCCGCTATCTGTGGACACTTTCAAAACATCTGCACAAAGGGAAGAAATCAGTGCGTTGAGGATCTGTCCAATGTATTATTGAGATTAAATTTTATAATTTAAACTTTCAGCTAGGCCTACTTTGTGTGTTAAGAGCAGCTAACCCTCTTTTCTGATTGCGAGCTGCTGGTCTAACAGACACGATCCAGCAAAAATATGCGATATCGAACCGATATCCGATCCAAGTATCCCTATCTGGAACTAAATCTTTGAAATAATGTGTTTTTCTGCTTATCAAACTCTTCTACAGTACTATAGTTACGTTTCAGTCTATGTAACTGACTGACTGGCAAACTCTGTTTAATGTGGACTGGATGGAAACTCCACAGATAATACCGTGTTTTTCTCTGTTGGTTTTCAATATATTGTTGAATGTAATGCCTTATTTACTCTACTTACTTTTACATCCAAAAAATTTACATAATCTGTGCTCTTTTTCTGTCGTAAATTTAATAGACTCATTTCCAACTTTTATAAATTAAAAAAATGAATACCATATATATACTTGTTTTGTGCCCAACCATATCATAAAACAATATGATATTTATTTATTTTTAAAATTAGAGCACTTGAGCAGAAGCCTGATGTGTTGTGCAGCAGATCATTAGATGTGATCAGGATGACTCATGAACACGTGCTGGGCAACCTTTGACTGTTCCAGTCACACCCTTTGCACTTTTCCAGCTTAGGTCATTGGTGCCGTCCACCAGCATTAGATTAGCAGGGTTTCTGGGAAGTTCAGGCTCAGCCAGACTCGTCTTGACATTATTTATGCTGTGTGACATAAAGCAGACGCGTCTGACAGAGGAAAAGCTGACACACTGACACACATTTGTCCTCTGGAGGGTCAGCAGGAAGAGGTGGATCGCTGTTAAACGCTTTTGAACTGTTTTTATCATCTTGTGTGATGTTGGGAAAAATGCAATATGTCATGGCATGCTAAATAATGCAGTGATATTTAGAAAAAAAATTATAAGAACCATTTATTTCATGGGAAAAATAGTCTGAATTGATTCTGAAATCATATTAATGCTTTACTGATGCATTAAACAAATTATTAATTTAAATTAAGTAACATAGGAATAAATAGAATATCACCACTACTTTGCTCTGCTGGTTTGTTTATCAACCAGAAATCATGAAGAACAATCAGGTTGAATTACATGGTTTGCTTTTTTGTTTTGTTTGTTTGGCATCGGTTAAATTACTTTTATATTAAATTCCTTATTTATCATTACTGTGGATTGTACAATTATAAATAAACGAGGAACTTAATACAAAAGTAACTTAACAGATGCTAAATAAATAGTAAGCCATGTTATTTATCTGTTTGTTTGAAGAGGTAAAATTGGGAAATATTATTACAATGGAAATAGTTAATTTCGATGTGAAGTGTATAGTAAAATTAAATGTATTAATTTCATTAATCTTCAGTCTTCAGTAGGCCTGTCACAATAATCAATATATGAACTTATCGCACAACACATCTCTATCTCTATTGGAGGTGTCAGTGTCAGTACGGTTAATAAAACACTACAGTATTTATTATAAATTACTATAGTAGATTTTCATGTGGGTGCCTGACAACTGTAAATGGATCTGTTAGCAAATATCACAGCCTCTGTTACTCCCTACTTTACACTTTTTTGTTAACATTTATTATTATTATTATTATTATTATTATTATTATTATTATTTATTTAGGTTATGTGTTTTCACATTCTGATTCTAATGCCTAATTATTAAATCATGAAAATGACTAAAATTAAATATTCTTAAGAATAAAATATGATGTGTTTTTTTGGAAGAGTGTATCTGCATTGTGGTGATATTATACTGTCATTCTGGAATTATGTAATTCTATCTGTCTGCCTATTGATCCATCCATCCATCCATCCATTCAACCAACATATTTGTCCATCCATCTATCTGTCCATCAATCGATTATCCATCCATCCATCCATCTGCAATATATTTATATATTTTGGTGTAAAAGGGCTAGTCTTCAATCACATGATCCTTCAGAAACCAGTATAATATGATGATCTGACTTCAGTGTTTCCTCTAGGATTTTTTCCAGCTGTGGCGGCAGGACTGGTAGACACAGATCTACCAACTACCTATGGCAATAGTGGCGTTATTTCAATGACAAATGTCATAAGTCGAGATCTCATTCATGTAATACGAGCATGCGAATGTCTTTGCTTGCGCGCCGATTGCCTCTGTTCGTGCACAAAACTTCTTGCACACCCTCAAATAAACTCTGCTCAAGTGCAGATTTTCTTGTGCGTGCTCAAATAAACGCTGCTGAAGTGCGATTTAGTGCGTTTATGTAACAAGTATGTCTCCAACCTTCATTAGATTTGCTAGGAATATTTATAATTCATCCAATATATTATAATTGTCTCCAATAGACCTACAGAGTGGCATTAATGCGTCCTGAAGTAAAGTGAAACGGCTATAAACTCCAGCAAGATAGTCATTGTATGCAAAGCCATAGACTATAAAGTATAATTATGGAAACTTTGTTAATCTTAACTAAAAAATATGTCGTGTTTGCTGACCTCACGCATCACGCACCTGTCAGTCAGTCAGCATGTCACTTTAAAGGGTTTAACAAATAACGCACAGCACTATGATTACAGAAAAGTTTGCTCTGTTATAATTCACTTACCTTTTAATAAGTTTTGGTGTGATTTATAACCCGCTATTAAAAAAACAACAAGGACTGAATGTTTTTGAATGAGAAGCTGTTATGTAGTCGTGGCGGGAGGAATTTTGGTGTGGTGCCCCGCCATGGAAGAATGAATGTAGCGGAAACCATGCACATCAAGAAACTTTTCTGATTATTATCAATGTTAAAAAGCATTTCTGCTGTTTCATAATTTTGTAGAAACAAAAATAAATATATTTACATTTAAATAGTGCAGACTCAATATGCTGATATCCTTCAAAAACAGCTCATTGGTATGCTTTCACTGACATTTCTCAAAGTTTGACCATGTTTCCTCATACAGTAACTCCTCAATTTAGTGTTGTCTGCCTGTCATTTATTCAGCTGCTCTTCTCCTTTACAGACAAACAGCAACTGCAAATCTGCAGGAACACGTGCGTGCGTGCGTGTGTGTGTGTTAAAATGAGGCTTGTCCTGTTGTCAGATCTATGTTTGCACAATCACAGATTCTGTCTTTAGCTCATGCTGTGATGATGTGATTCTGTATTGATATTTCTCTGACTGGTGTCATGTATGATCTCACTTGTGCAACTGCGTTAGATCTAAAAGGGTGTGTGGAGGTTATGGAAAATGTGCTGTAATGTGTCTAGTTTGACTGACTTTCTTTAATGTTCTCAATGGGCTTTATGTATGGCAAATGTTTTTTGTTTAAGTGTAAAACGTGGTGAAAAGCCATTTAAACGAGCATTCTCAGGAGCGGCAGATGAGCGCTGAAACTCCATTGAAAATACTGCAGTAAAAAAAATGTCCATAGACATGGTGCAGAACAATGGAATTTAACTCAGTGCTTCATATCTTGTCTGAGACCCACTTTATATTGTATATCAATCAGACAGATGATCACAGAGGTTAAACAGATCAGATCTTAAATGTGGCGATTTTATAATGGCATGACAGAAGCTTTAGATTTACCACAATTGCATTCAACATCACATACATTTTTCTCTCTCCATTTTATCTTGGCTGTTCCTTGCTGTATAATGCTGTCTTTTAAGTCCATTGCTAAACTAACCCGTTCACTGCCAGTAGGTTAACACATGTTTTATGAAGAGGATTGATGTGATTTTGTAACAAATATTTCAGATTTTTAAATTATAAACTCCATCCTGATCTCACAAGAAAGCGTAAGTATTTTACGTTTCGTCAGTTTAGTGGCTAAAGCTGCGGTCACACTGGACTTTTCTCCCCATAGACTTCCATTCATACTCACGCGAATGCGTCAGACCGGAAACGCAGGGTCATGCGTCAAGTTTCGCATTTCGAAGCGGTGCAAAGTTCAAGCTTTGTGAACTCTGACCTGTGAAATCATATCAACTGAGTGCGTGAGACCAAACCAGGATCAAAATATGACCTCTCTGAACAGAAATATAAAACATGGAGCAATCGCTCGCTTTTTTAATGTCTAATCATCTTGTGTAACCCCACCCCTTTTTGCAGTGCCGTACAACAGAATTTCGCATGTTCAAACTCTAGTGTAACCGCAGCTTAATTCGTATGAATTTGTATGAGTTCAGTCGTATGAAAATGTGTGATTTTTAAAAAAAGGAGGCGTGGCACCCAACCCCACCCCCTAAACCCAACCGTCATTGGATGATAAGCAAATCGTACTAAATTGTATGAATTTGATTGTACGAGTTCAAACGAATTAGCCACTAAATCAAAAAGTTACGAATTGCCGTGAGATTGTGCTGTCAACTTCACTCACTGACTTCTGGTGATGGCAGACTGCATGTTATTTACGACTAACGTATATGATGTGTGACGTGTGGGTAGAGGCATGTATGCAATATACTGTGTAACGATATATGTACAGTTGCACCAAGCTGACTAGTTTTCTTCTTCATTTCTTGTTCATCCTTTTGAGGTGAACAAAATAGGGCTGCACAATAATAGGAAAATGTTTATATATTTATTTCAATAACAATAGTTCTTAATAGGGCTGCATGATATTGGAAAAATCTAACATTGTGATGTTTTGTTTTTCATAAATTTCTGTTTTGCTAAAAATATGATTTCATTAGATGGGTTAAATAGCTCAATTTGGTATAAATTCTGGAACAGAAATTGAATAATTAAATATAAAATAGCACTTCAACTGTCTTCATTGTATAAATAATTCAATAAATTTATTTTTATTAAAGTTACAAATGATAAAATTTATTGTGCCCAAATGCTTTAAACTTTCTTGACATGTTAATGCAGTCACAGGCCTTAAAACACATGCAAAATTATACATTTTTGCTCCATTATGGTAAAACAATCATCAATGACTCACAAATATTGAGTTCTGAACTCTGGCTCCATGCTCTCTACATTGCAGATCCTGCAATGTGACCATTGCAGACACGCACATTGTGATATTGATGCAAAAAAAATTTGTCCAACCCTAGCTCTTACATTATAACTTGCAAAATGCTTTTTTTTAAATCAGAATTTAAAAAAATATATATTTTATAATGATCATACTAGTGCTGTCGCCTCACAGCAGGAAGGTCACTGGTACGAGGTCAGTTGGCGTTTCTGTATGAAGTTTGTATGTTCAGTTTGTTGTTGAGCCACATACTCAGGCCCGATTTACACTCATACAGGGGTGTCCAAACTAATTCCTGGAGGGCCGGTGTCCTTGAAAGTTTAACTCCAACCCTAATCAAACACTCCTGAACCAGCTAATCAAGCTCTTTCTAGATATACTAGACACCGGCCCTCCAGGACCGAGTTTGGACACCCCTGTACTAATACGTCTTCGTTTTAAAATGGCATTTTAGAATGAAAACGATCCCTGTCCACACTGGTGTTTCATCTAGCATTTCTGAAAAGCACTCCTTCCACACTATACTGCTGAAAACCCACACCATGTGACCACATACACACACACACACACACACACACACACACACACACACAC
>CAIGQZ010032630.1:857217-867729 GCA_903798205.1 Danio tinwini
ACACACACACACACACACACACACACACACACACACACACTGTCATGCTGCAGCATATGTGTGCGTCTGAGCTCCAGACAGTAAGCTGGTGCTTTGAGCACAGAACCACAGAGAGCAGTGCACGTCGGACAGTTTATCAAGGATGTACCGCTGGATGGCATCTCACTATAGTTAAACATTATATTTAATTAATCTTGTCTGTAAGGACTCTTCAGTCTTTTAAATCTATCAGGTCACTTTATGAAGTTATTATGAAGCATGTTGGATTTGTGATTTGTGTTTTCTCATACTGTTGTAAGCGATTTGTGTCTTTGTGTTTGTATCATGAAATGATTCTACCCTAATCTAATTGGCCCTGGTGGGATTAATAAAGTTCTTAAACTATTAAACTAAACTAACGTGTCAGTGTCAGTACACTGCTTCAATCTTTCGCTCTCACGCTTGTACTTAGTTATTTTAGTGTAAACCTCAGATACTGTTGGTTGGTTTCTGTTAATTGTGCACCTTTTTTTTACCAACCAAGTTTGTGGACGCCATTATAAGGACACAGATCACTCTGCCTATTCATGCCAGAGTATCACAGGAAAAGTGATTGACAGGTGGTAATTTGTGTGTAAATTATCTTTATTTATTTATCATTTGGTTATGGGTAAAACAAAGACCATGTGGGTCAGCTAGTTGAAACTGTAGGCTACAAATAATTAATTTGTTATGAATTAATTAATTGTTCAGAAATGATTCACCGCTGCCTATGACGACAATGCCATCGTCCATCGCGGTGTTTCACGTACGATGCCAAATTGGTCAACATTGCTCAGCCCTAGTTCAAACCATTTTGGAACTGCAGAAGTTTGCCACTTTAACAAAGATTAATTGTGTTTTTATTTATACAATGAAGACTATACAGCAGGGATCACCAAACTTGTTCCCGGAGGGCTGGTGTCCTGCAGATTTTAGCTCCAACCCTAATCAAACACACCCAAACAAGCTAATCAAGGTCTTACTAGGTATACTTGAAACAATCAGCGCATAACGAGACTGAGCATTTACTATGACACAAACCGAAACCAAAACTTTTAAAGAGTGGCAGAAGTGAGATTTTTCCTACCTTGGTCCATTCTTTCTTGAGATGTATATTATTTTTCTATTTACTGATTTGCAGCTTTCAGCATTGGATTAAATGATTTATTATAATCTTATCTTTGTTTTGTAGCAGAAATATTATTTATTAAATTGACATGCATATAAAAACTATAGTGCAAAATAAATATTACTTACTGCAATGCTTCATTTTTGTTTGATGCAAAGCATAAGTTTATTTTTCATGAAGTAACAGCAGGACCTTTTACAGTACATAACTCGCATTCAAGCACATTCAGGGCAGCATGATAATGACACTCATAATGATATTTTATAATTATTAGACATTCATTTAGGAATTATTGCACAGATATCAAAAAATCATCACAGCATTAGTTAGTTGTGTCTGGTTTTTGTTAGTCCTGATTGATGTCGTTTTTAAATGCACTAAATCCCTTAATATACAATTTGCAGTGGTGCTCCTACATTTTTTCTGGTGCTCCTAATTTTTTTCTGGTGCTCCTAAATTTTTGAAGTTTGGAGCACCAATGCTACCAAGTAAAAAAGTTAAAATCGCACATACCGTAAAAGGTAAAATGCATCCTAATGAACTACCTCAAGACGTGTGCACTTAACAACTGCAGCAAACTGTTTGGAAGTATTAAAAGTGTCCATGAAGATGTTAAAAATCTTTACACACATTGACCCAGAGACTGTTTAGATGCAGATCACTGATGAGAAGATGACGGATGTTTATTGTATGATGACTGAAATGATGGTCTTAAACACCCAGCAGGCACAGGACGTCAACATCTGACTCAACGTCAGGCCCATGTCAATGTCCAACCTAAAACCAACCAAATATCAACATCTAACAATGTTACAGCTTGACGTTGTGTGGACGTTACCCCTATGAGGTCTTTCAGACGTTGGATTTTGGTTGCCGTACCTGATGAATAAATGTCAGTATTTGATGTCATATTTGACGTTGGTTTAAAATGTTGGCTTGACGCTGGATTTTGGTCACTTTCTAACAACCTTAAATCAACCAAATATCAACGTCATTTGATGTCATTATTGGACATCAAAATAACGTTGTCCTTAGATGCTGCCTTGACATTTAATTTTGGTCACCTGACATCACAACCTAAATCTAACCTAATATTAACGTCTCATGATGTTGTGTGCCTGCTGGACAATAACTAAATGCCTACAGAATGTTACGTTTACACACACATGCACAAATTACATGTAAACACATCAGCTTTATACAGTGTAAAACTCACTACTCACTCCTCTTGAGTATATTTAAAAGGTCTACTTTTTTCTCATACTTTGAGTAATCTTTACAACAGATACTTTTACTCTATTTGCACTACATTTTTAGGCAAGTAATGGTACTTTTACTTGAGTATGATTTTTCAGTACTCTTTACACCACTGGTTATTTTACATCTGATTATTAAATTTCTGTACCCCAATACTGTTAGACTCCACCTAAATCCATAAAGTGTTGTTTATTTAATGTTTTATCTTTGTTCTATTGTTTTCACCTGCCTATAATTTAATACAAATAAAATAATAAATATATTTTATATTTAAAAATAATATCAATGTAAAATTATAACTCTTTCCCGATCGAGTCTTCTTGTGTAATTATATTTACAATATTAATTGCAATGCATATCGCGGGAAAACTAAATATTGCAATGTGAGTTTTTTTTCAATATCGTGCAGCCCTAAACTGTAGCACACCTTGTGATTATTCTTGGTCTTTCTTTGGCTCTGTTAAAACCACCCTGTCAAACCTGTAGCTCTCTTATGAAATGGTAATGCATCACATTTTAAATCTCTAAATGGTAGCAGCTCTAAAACACAGCTACTATCAGCTCATTTTCAGTGCAGGAACATCAGACGCTGGTGTCAGTAACGTGTCCATCTCTGTCTGTCCCCCCTGTTGGTCAGTAATGACCTGTTGTTTCCTGAAACGCAGCAGATCAGGGTTTGGACTTTCTGACGTGGTGTTTGTGCTGGATTTATGAGGTGGTCTGCGTCTCTGATGTGCATCTTAATGAGCTCTGCTGTGGAGTGTGTTTAACCCTCGGCGGTCCAGCCTGTGGTTTTGGTGCTGGAATATAATGCTGTGTGGTTGTGGAATGTTTTAAGGGCCGCTGCGGGATATGATGACAGGTCAGACCACAAGTGAAGTTCGCTGCCATCCTGCATTAAAGAACTCTCGTCTTCATTTCTGCTTTAGATACCGCAGCTCTGCTGGAAAAAGACCTTAACACACTGTCTTCATTATATATTTGTTTCTTTATGTTGTGATTTATTAATTGTAATTTGATGAACTTTGAACTAATTTGAAAGGGTCTATATAAATAGATATAGAAAATAAATTAAGATGCCAATATAAAATTGTCAGTATTTTGGGTTTACCTGTTTTTATTAGGCATGGTTTTCAGTAAAATGTTAATATTTATTATATTCTTTTAAAAGCTTATCTGATAGCATTTCTTTCACATTTTAAATGTGTAAAATATTGTAATTTAGAGCAAACAACAGCTGGTCAGAATAATAAATGTTTTCATTATTTGAGATAATGATATAATTAAAGTTCAAAGTATAAGTCAGTTCATATTATATATATTTGAATTGCATTAATACGTGTTTTTTGATCATTTGTTCAGCAGCAAGATTTTATGATTTGCATTATGCGGTTAACATTCCATTAGCTTACTGCTAATCTGTGGAAAGGCTTTCATCAAAATCAGGAACACTTTTACTATGTTTACATGGAAATCAGTAATCAAATGCTTTGCCTTAATCTGAAAAAGACAATAATAAGATTAAGGTGATTACATGGGCTGCTTTTTAAATGTTTCGTATATAATCTCGTTTTACATGTTATTATCATATTATATCGTCATTGTGTCACCAGGCTTTGTGTCCACCTTTCCTCCAGAGTTTTACATAATTTCTGGTGTTTCGTTTTTTAATTTGTCGACTTTAACTGCAGTTTGACACTAGGCATGGGCCGGTATAAGATTCTGACGGTATGATAACCTTGGATAATAATATCACGGTTTCATGGTATTTTGGTATTGCAATTACTGCTCTAAAATATATTCTTTTTAAATGTCTGGGTAATAAAATGTACAAAATTTTCCACTTTGAAATTGAAATTTGGTATTTTGGAATAGTAATCATGTCAGGCTAAATAATTCAAATAAATCATTGAGTTCTGCTGTCTTCATTAGTTTCTAAAACACAGATTTCTTTAGATCTTAAAGGGCACCTATGGTGAAAAATCTACTTTTCAAGCAGTTTGAACAGACATATGTGTAGGTATAGTGTATAGACTGTCATATTGGGGTGATATAAACAAACTTGGTGGTTTTTTTTTCAATTTAACAACATAAAAACGGTGGACCAATTGGAGCGGTTTTGAGATCGACCCGCAACTTGACGTAGGAGTGCGGTCCCCCCGCCCACCAATATTGATTGACAGGTGTGCATTACCATCTCCTCAGTATGTAGTTTCACGTCCGCCATTTTCAGCGTGTGAGTCAAAGCGACGTCACCAAAGAAACACCCTTGCTCTATGTTTAGATGTAAGGCTCATTGGGCTCAACATTCACCACGTTATCGCTCTCCTCGCCGCCAGTGTTTGTGAGTTTTGGTGAGTTTGCATACATGTTTACTTTTCATTGCGTCTTCCTTAAACTTCAGCGGTTTGCATTTCCCGCGGTCACAGAAGCTCCCTGTCATCTTAACTAGGTGCAGCTGGAAAGTGCGAGCGCGTTGCCTCACGTGCACGTCCCTCCATTGGAAATAACGAACGGTGTCGCTTATGAAACTGAGTACCGGAAGGGAGGGGGTGGGTGTCATGGATGAAAGTGAGGACTGGGGGGTTCGCTCACTATTCTGCCGCCTAGGTCGCCTCTATGGACGCGCTGGCCCTGCTCAGGACACTGTTCATATTTCTGCCGCGCCACAGAGCGTTATCTGAACAGTTTCATTTAAAATAACATGCTAATGTGCGCGTCTGATGTGTTGTGTCGTGGCTCTGAGCGGCGCATCCGGTGTAAGACGCTCTTTAGCTATAGCCTCAAGCAGGTCGTACACCAGAAGCGCCGCTCTGCGACAAGCAGCATCGCGCCACGCAGCGGCATGCATTTCTGAATTCTAAACTTGCGTTTCAATCAGGTGACACACACCGGCGCCGCAAGTGTGCGATACTTTCAACTGTCATCCGGTGCGTGATGCCCTTCAGTCAAAGTTAATTCAGTGTGCTTGGTTGTTAGTCTCGGTGTAGGCTACAAGCTCGGAGTTTTAAACTACCACACAGTTGGCTGTAAAACTATACAAAGACACAAATGATTTTATACTCTCTGCTTGGTCTGTGTCCGAGTCGTACATGTACAGCTGAATGCTGATCCTCTCACTAATGTTGCTGCTCTCAGTCTGCCTGTCTATAGCCAGGGGAGCTCTTGGCTCCGCCCCCTTGTTAAGTTGGGCGGGAAGTTGAAACAAATTTTCATGTGAAGCAACACGCCCCTTAAACAGTGAACTGTGTACACGCCCCTAAAATGGCACTTTTTAACACATCATAATAAAAAAATCTGAATTGTGTTTTGAACTGAACCTAAACTGGCACACTCAGAAGAACCATAATATTAATATTACCTCTTAAAAAAGTGGTAAAATAGGTGCCCTTTAAAGTGACATCTTTAGATATATTTTTTTCTGCTGGAGGTACTGTTGTCTTAAACTAAATTAAAAAAGTAAAAAAAAATATTACACATACCTTAGAAACGGTATTACAGAAAATTGTGACCGTTTTAAAACCTTGACTATTCCAAACCACGGGATACCCTGAAAACGGTTATCGTCCCATGCCTATTTGGCACTTTCACTATCATTTAACAACATTTCATTCATGCCCCGTGACAAACTAAAGTATTGTATCTAGTATCTAGAGCAGACAGTAGGCACAAATATAACGACCTTACCTTTCTGTAAACAAGTTGAACTCAATTTAGGGAGATAGAGTAGCTTACCTTACAAACAAAAAATAATACTTATAAAAATACAGAACACTCAACAAACTAAAATGGCTGATTAGAACCTTTCTGTAGTTTATATTGTCTAAAACAAAATAATTATCCTAGATGCTACAAAAAATATCATGATGTTAAACGTACAGCTGTGGTACTCTAACATATCTAAATGCAGGATGGGAAATATACACTTCCATCTCTCACCTATTTTAGTGGAGTTTTTTTTCTTTGGTCACCAGCTGTGTTTAAGTTCTTTCTTGAACTGGAAGGTAAAGTCCAAAGTAGAGGCTTTGTAACTACTAGCTAGTTTGTAACTAAATTTGTTAACATGTTCTTAAAGCAAACCGTAGTAGGTCGTAAGCTCTCCGTAAAGTCATGCATATAGTCACATTGGATGATGTAATATCTAATAAGAAGCATTTAAATCATGAAACTGCTTTAAAATTCTGCAACTAATGCATTTATAGAGAACTGTCCTAAGAAAATGACAAATGATAATTTATAGTACATCACAGTCAGTCACTACAAATTCAATTCAAATCATCTTTATTTGTATAGCGCTTTTACAATGTGGACTGTCAATGCAGCTTCACATAGAAGATTATAGTGAATTAAAAGTGTCGTTTCGGATGTGGCACATACCTGCATCGTGTGCAATTAATGCACGCGAAATACACATGAAGTTATCAAAACATTAAACTTTATTTTTCCGACTTTGAAACAAAAATATTCTCATATTACTCATAGATACACTAGATATCGCATACGGACCCTGAATACGCGTCAATAGCGCCGCCACATTTGTACAGTGCTCCCAGCACAAATGTCATTCAACCGCACTAGTAAAAACCGTGTGCCAACGTGACAACGTTTGTTCGTAACTACACCAGTACACAGTGCTAAAATCCAGCATTTTAGCACTGTGTATGGGTGTAGTTACGAACTAAGCAAACAAAGCACAAAGGCAGAACATTTCATAGGTAAGATTTTGTTTTTTACGTTTTTATGTTATGAACCTTTGTGCTCAAGTATTGATGATAATACAGACGCTTACTGCATTCAATTTAAGGCAAAGTAGCACAAACTTGCACTAAATACTAGGCTTATCCTAGTTTTGTTAAATAAAGTAAGCAAACAATGCAAAAGAAACATGACAACGAGATGCTGCGGTGTCAAACTTGTATTGTTGTCAGCTAAGTGAATGAGTTGTTCATAAGGGAGATTCATTCACAAACGAATCACTCCCTCTGTCAGAATGAGAAGTGGAAGCAGGAGAGGGGGGTGTGTTTCAGGACACGGGTTAGATCAAATCTAACAGGAGGGAGGATAATAAATTTACATGCACACAAACACTCACTCATGTAAAATGATAATTTTCGTTTAAAAAAAAAAATTTGTGTACTGACCACCGGAAAAACTCCCGATCATAGATATATGTGTATATGTGCATATCTCTGGCTCTGGATGGCCACAGTCCTCCACTGCATCTTGGTCCCGCATACATTTCAAAGGAGCGCTACCCTGTACTAAAATGGCGGCTCTAATGACACATTCCTTACAATAGACAACAACAGGGCAGGCAACATCAAATGTAAATATCTATGCATATTACTGATGTCCTGTTTTTCTTTCATATTAATTTGTCTATTAATGCTTCTGATGCGGCAGACGCCATCATTCCACATTGCACGCATTTGCTCTGGGTCAGGAAAATTCTATAATATATATTTCCTATCTCAGCCTCTTGCGATTAGCTAATCATAACATTTCAAATCGCACAGCCATAATCAGAGTATTGTCTTAATCATATTAAAATCAAAGTATTGGTGTTCATGTAAACGTACTCTGTGAACGTGGCAGATGATGTCGCAAACTGTCATAGCCTGCGCTTTCCTCTGCCTTTAAGCTGATTCCATGAGCCCTCAAATCCTTCATTAAGTTTGACGTGTTTTCCCCCTTACATGCAACTTTTGTAAAGCATCTGCTTCAGGTTGCTGTGTCAGAATACTTGCTTGTAAAATATAGCCATACTTTAGACGCTTAGTTTAAGCATTTTTGATGAATGTGATCATGCGTGTTGATGAATTGGAAGGGAGTCGCTTACTGAATACCCTGTACTGCACGTGTTGCCTACATGTGTGCATTAACTATAAGCCACAAGAACAAACACCTAATGTCAACGATGGTGTCCGTAACCCTCAAAGTTGTTTAGAATTAAATGTTTAGACATGGTGTGCACAACACACACCTATGTGAGCCTTTGATATACCCCTTCATGCTTCTTATGTCCTTGTCGCTGCACCAGTGGCCCCGAAATTCATATGCTGATTCAGTCCAGTGCATACCGCTTATGCCGAGTTCAGGCTGCAGGATTTTTAAAGTAGTCGTGTCACATGTTTTCACACTGCATGACTATCTGGGCTAGCGTTTTGTCGCTGATTTGTTTACACTGCAAGATGGATCGACGACAGGGGGTTTCATACTGTATGACTAAAATAGGAAGAATCGCCAACAACATTGTTATACAATGACTTGATAATTACCCTAACCTGCCTAGTTAACCTAATTAACCTAGGTAAGCCTTGAAATGTCACTTTAAGCTGTATAGAAGTGTCTTGAAAAATATATAGTCAAATATTATTTACTGTCATTATGACAAAGATAAAATAAATCAGTTATTAGAAATGAGTTATTAAAACTATTATAAATGTGTTAATCTTCTCTCTGTTTAAACAGAAATTGGGGAAAAAAATAAACAGGGCGATTAATAATTCTGACTTCAACTGTATGTCTTTTGATATTAACTACATAATGAGAAATAAATCTTTAATGGAGTAGAAAATGTACATATTTGCTCACCTGGGTTTAAGGTCATTTCTGCTCAACTTAAATTTTTTTCTCGACCCGGTTGTGGTTTTGCTTAGATGACACTTCAAGTCACTTCAACTGATGACACTTCAACTTCTAGTTTTTTTTCCTCCATTTCATGGGTCCAAATAAACAAAAAAATTGCGCTTTTAACTTCGCCTCCAGCCTGCCGCTGGCCTGCAGATACCCACACTAGTGGATGCTGCTCTCTCATTGGCTGTAGGTGATCGCCAATGTTATTTTCAGTCAGAACTCATTTCACATGGCATGACTTGAATCGCAGACAGCTCCAGATGTTTAGCACGCCAAATATCTCACAAGCATCAGCAACTCATCAGCGATTCTTTCAGATTACGTCTTTTACAGTACACACTGTGATTTGTCACTCGTGTGCACGAGCACCGATTTGCCTGTGATTTCAGGCATTTGTCTGCGATTTCTTAACCTGTCAGCAAGTAAAAATTGGGCTTAAAATCATGCAGTCTAAACTCTGCATTACACAAGGGTTTTGGTACCAAACCCTAATTGACACAGAATATCTTCAGAAGATTCTAAAACATTGGATTGTGTTGTTTAAAAATAAACAATCCTGAAAACATGGCACCTTTTTTGTTAGTTTATGCAAAATAATGTGCTTAACAAAATTGTTTAAGTTTTACTTGTTAACCTATAAGCTACATTGATAGCTTTTAGAAACGTCCTGATAGCCCTGCCCATAAGGATGGCGCCGCGGATGGCTGCCTCGGTGTGGAGCTCTCCAGTGTTTGCACTATTTCTGTTAGTCTGTTCTGTTTTATGTTCATCAAACATGATCAGTTATACCAGGGACGAGCTGCTGAACATTCGGCAGTGCACGTCAACTAATCACCAACTGGATTTTGATTTCTCTGGCATTTTGCGGAACATTGTCATCGGCAGAGCAGCTGCTTTGTGGAAGAAATAAAAGACCCGGAGGCGTGGATAAAGAGCCGGCGCGCTCGTCAGACTGAGACAACGCGGCTTCAGAACGACGCTGCCTAGCATCCATCTAACGAATCTCCACTCTCTAACAAAATGGACGAACTACTTCTGCTCTCACGCAAAAACAAGAACTTTAACAACTCTGCTGCGCTGTGTTTCACAGAAACCTGGCTGAATGAAGCCATTCCGGACAGCGCATTACACTTACCGGACTTTCAGCTGTACAGAGCAGATCGCGATACGGAGTCAACAGGCAAAACACACGGCAGTGGGACATGCTTTTACATCAACAGGAGATGGTGTATGGATGTAACTGTGTTAAAGAAGATGTGCTGTCCTGATGTGGAAGCGCTTTTCATTAACTGTAAGCCGTTTTATGCACCACGGGAGTTTTCCTCGTTCATTCTTATCGGTGTTTATATTCCACCGCAAGCACACGTGAGTACTGCGTTACAACAGCTGTCTGATCTGATTACAGAGACTGAACAACGACATCCGGACTCTGCTTTTATCATTCTCGGTGACTTTAATCAGGCAAAACT
>CAIGQZ010032630.1:872729-888531 GCA_903798205.1 Danio tinwini
TTGTGTCGGATTGCAAAAAACTAAGTAGCTCCAGACTAAACTTTAGTAACTTTTCTTGTCAACAATGTCTGTGACATTTTTTACCTTATTTTTTTCTTACTTCTCCAAGTGCAACTAACACTGTATGGCTGTACACTTGTACTGCGTGCGGCATCCAGAAGGACAGGCTGCAAAATGCCGGCACAGCTTTACACATAGTCTGTAAATATTATCGGAACAATTATTGAACTGTCATTATCGTTTTATCGGAAAAATATATATCGTGATGATTATCAATATCAAATTATCGTCCAGCCAGTGTAGGTTCACACCTCTAGAATTTCCTGTTTTTTTTTTCTTCTGGAGAAAGCCTGATTTAAAATATAAAGTGGGTTTTGTTTAGTTTTTCCTCCCAGATAACTCTTTTCATTTGTTGTGAACGAAAATGCAGATTTATCCCACCAAATATTGATTTCTTAAACCTTCTAAAGGTAAAACATTGGGTTGTTGTCGTCTAAAACTAAAATTTCAAAAGTGTGAACATCATTTTTTTGTTTAAACATTTTTATAAATTTATTTTTATTCCACCCATATAAAACAAATACTAAATATATATTTATATTAAGGTCAGTATTATTAGCCCCCTTATTTTTTTCCCTGATTGTCTACAGAACAAACCACTGTTGTCCAATGAGTTGCTTTATTAACCTAGTTAAGCCTTTAAATTGCACTTTACGCTGAATACTAGTATCTTGCAGAATAGTTAGTCTAATGTTATGTACTGTCGGCATTCATATAAATGAGTTATTGCATTTTTATTACGTTAAAAAATATTGCTTTGTTTACCAGGACTCAGGAAATATTTGTCGAATAATTAAACTTTTACAGGAGGGCTAATAAATTTGACTTTAGCACAATATGCAGACTTCTGTTGTGGCATGAAGGCTTTTACATTGATGATTGGTGCATGCTTTATTCTCATTTGTAAGTCTCTTGGGAGCATCTGCTAAACTAGTAAATGTAGATAAAGTGGCCCAGACCTGCAGAATCCAGATGCGCTTTTCTGAAACGCTTCTATTTCACCTGATGTAGACCGTGATCAAGTGTGTTCTGTGCACTTCTGTGGCTGAAGAAGAGTATAATAGGAAATACTGTAAACAATTAAGTTGATGATGATTTTTTCAGCTCTATATATGATGTTTGCATTAGTCCAAATAAACAGCAGACAGGCTGTCTGGTCGATTAGGGCTGGGCAATTAATTGAAAAGTAATCGACATTCAGAACCTATAATCGATCAAAAATTTCCAGATCTATTTGTTTTGATTACATTTCCTAACGTGTGTCACGCGGTCACACACTAGTGCACCTCAAAAAATGAGAGTGCATGTCGTGACGACGTATAGCGCAAGCTCTGTGATTGGTCGATTTGGTAGCAGTGAGGAGTGTGGGCGATGCTGAGAGCTGCGAGCCTGATGGAGTGAGTGTGGAGGAGCTCTGTATGGAAACTTTTGTTTTGTGTTTATCTCATGATTAAAGTTGTTGCACGTCTGCCGGTTTCTGCCTCTGAATCAGTGAGTTTTAGCTACTAGTTTTTTTTTTGTTTGTTTTTTTATCGAGCGTGTCTGCAGAGCGAGTTTTTACTATTGTGTCTATCGTGGATCAGTTGTGATATCCGCGCATTATTATGCCCATAGCAGGGCTCAAAATTAACTTTTTACTTGGTAGCACCGGTGCTCCCAACTTCAAAAATTCAGGAGCAGCAGAAAAAATTCAGGAGCAGCAGAAAAAATTTAGGAGCAGCAGAAAAAATTTAGGAGCACCCACCAAAAATGAATGAGCACCACTGCAAATTGTATATTTAGGGATTTATTGTATTTAAAAACAACATCAATCAGGACTAACAAAAAACAGAAACAACTAACTAATGCTGTGATGACTTATTGATATCTGTGCAATAATTCCAAAATGAATGTCCAACAAAAAAGAAAAATAATATACATCTCAAGAAAGAATGGACCAAAGAAAGTAAGAAAGTCTCACTTCTGCCACTCTTTAAAAGTTTTGTTTTGGGTTTGTGTCATAGTAAATGCTCAGTCTAGTTATGTGCTGATTTTCATTTTTCTGTGTTTGTGGAAAAGCAGGTGAGTCAGCCGACCCAATATAAGAGCAGGCAGAGCAGGATTCTCGTGATGACCACCAACACAAATACCGTTCTTTGTTATGAGCCGCAGTTTCAGTTTAAACTCAGTAAAGGCGAGCTTCTTTGGCGATGATGTGTACAGTGTTAGATTTTACATTTAGCGGACATTTGCGCTGAACACGCAGTTACAGCAACGCATCGAGATTCGGGCACCTTCTCCAAAAACACTCGATTGATCTTGGCTGGCGCCCGTAAAAGCTCCCTGTATTCTGACAGCAGAAAGCCTTGAGTGATTGACAGCTAATATAAACCAATATAGCAGCAGGGAAGTCCGATTCAGCACATTTTTTTAAAAAATCGAAACAAGTCACACTGCAACCATTATATGCAGTCGTACAAATGCTCTCAAATATATTATGAGGTCGCATAGATTAAATTTCGGGCGCAAATGCGACCAAAATGGTCACAATTTCGAGCCCTGCATAGACTGTAACCACGGCTGTTTAAATCTGCATCTGCGTCACTCATCGGTGAATAACACCAGAGCCGCGCTGACCATTAGAGCCAAACACAGCCCTTTCTGTTGAGTGCGGGAACACAATGACCAATCACAGGTGTTTAAGAACTCACTCAACAATGCTCAAAAAGCAAGCAGAATAATATTTACATTAGTTTATTTGCTATAAATGCTCTTGCTGTTCTGTGCATGTACATGAGTCTTGTTTGAAACATACAGTGTTTTCATTGAGCAGGTAAAATAAAAGGTACAGTACATTTATCTGACATGCTTGTGTTAAATGTATAAAATAATATCTAAATATATTTATAAATTTAATATTTTAATACAAGAGGTCCTGTGCTGTGAAGTAATAAGAATTGTATATGGAAAGCATCGTCACTACACCGTGAATGTCATAAAAATGAATGTGAAAAATGTAACACAATCTAAATGTAAAGGTTTTATATATATATATAATTCATTTTACAAAATTTAATACACTAGTTATTTTGACAACTTTATAAAAAAAAAAGGTTTTAAATAAACAGAAGCATAGTGTAGCATACTTTTGTGATTTATGTGGTGATAAATGTGGCGTATGCACTAAACAGGGAATGGTGGACACATGAGAGAAGTTGATTAAGGGTGCTTTCACATCTGTAGTTCGCTTCTTTTGGTCTGGATCAAGGGCAATAAATAATACATTGTAGCATTTTCTACCGTCTTTGGGTCGTTTCACACCACAATGATTGCTTTGGTCCAAACCAGTTGAAAAGAACCAAAATGCATTCATGTGACAAAACCCACATCACTCATTGGCCAGTTGTTATTAAACGTATTACCTAAACTGCTTTTTCGATTGGTCAGAATTCACGTGCGGGGAAAATGCCAATGGAACTTCCCCAAGTAAACAAACCAGCAGACACAATATGTCACTTTTGGAGCTACGACTGCGCTGGCTGATTGTATCCCTGCTCATAGTATACTATATAGTTTGTATAAATTTTATCTAACAAACTAAAGAGTTCGAAAATGAAGCATGGCTACGGCTGGAAAACAATGATTTAAAGCATTACAAACGGTGAAGGTGCATCGTATGTCACTTCAGGAGAAGGCGTGAATTAATTTAGCTAAACTGTGACACGGTCATCTTACGGAAATATTACCAACGATACATCAGGTAATGTTTTCCCGCTCTCTCTCTCTCTGTTGGTAAAAGTGCTGTCAACAAATGTTTTCCTCCATATTCTATAATGCACAGAGCATCAGCCTTCGGCAACTGGATTAGTCCAAAAAGGCGAAGTACTTTTTGCGGTTGGGTCTGTTTTAGTTTGGATCATGTTCTCACCACAAACAAACCGCTCCAGGGTTCGTTTGAAAGCGTACCGAGACCACCTCTTCAAGGAGGTCTCAGTATGATTTTTTGGTCCGCTTTTGGTGCGCACTCGAGTGCGATTGCTACATTCACACCTGCCCGAACGAACTGCACCAAGTGGGAAAACCAACTCTAGTGCGATTCAACCAAACTAAACAAGGCAGGTGTGAAAACACCCTAAAAAAAAAAAAAACTTGATGGGAGAATGTGCCCTGCTATGTAAGCGATATGTAAATATATTTAATTTAATTACTGACCAAATTGAACCCTTTTAACTCATAATAAATTCTGCTGTACGTTCACTTTTTTTAGAAGGTTTTTAGGGCATAGATCGTTGGGTTTGTGTCTGAGTGAGTTTGTGTCTCTGTCTCTCTTAGTGTGTGTGTGTGTGTGTGTGTCAGAATCAGAATCAGAATCAGTTTTATTGCCAAGTGTGCTTCACACACACAAGGAATTTGTTTTGGCAACAGAAGCTTTCAGTGTACATATAGTGACGAGTGACAACACAAAATTAAATACAAGAAAAGAAAAGGCAATAAACATTAAACATTAAACAGAGATGCATTCAGTCAAAAAGATCTGGATGTTGAGTTGTATGTACAGATGTGCTGTAAATATACAGGTTATAAGGTGCTATGTACAAGTGCGTATGAGAAAGTATTGCACGTTTATTGCACAGTAGGGGAATATTGAACTGTTCATGAGGTAAATGGGCTGAGGAAAGAAACTTTTCCTGTGTCTGGCTGTTTTTGTGTGTGTGTGTGTGTGTGTGTGTGTGTGTGTGTGTGTGTGTGTGTGTGTGAGTGTGAGTGTGAGGCATGGGCCGGTGTAAGATTGTTAGTATTAGGGATGCTTATTTTGGTTTATTTTACCAACCTACAACCGCAGCTCGTTAACTGAATATTAACCGTTAACAGATAAATATTAAAATATTATTTAATAAAAAAATAATAGTGGTTTCTATTTTGTGATGCATTCAATATTTTAAAATACTGATTTAATTTAACATGCGAAAAGCAACATAACAGAACATAACAGAACATCTTCACGTACCTGCAGTGTTACAGCATAGAAAAAAAATAATAAACTAAATAATAATACTAAAATAAACAGGCCTGCCCTAGATATTTTTCACCTAAATGACCAATTTAGATTACAAAACGAAAACATTGACTGAATCCTTTTTAAGAGCCGGCATTTGCTGATTTTTGTCCGTCATATAAAAATATCAGGCTATTAAATCTATCGCTCCACTGAAAATATGCATTTGATTAATGCTTCAGTGTTATTGTGTCACAAAACCCCTTTGACATTATAATAGAAGTCATTAGTTTAAAGATTATAATGACTTATTTCCTCCGTCTCACTCGCAATCAGCATTAGCGCTGGTTTGTGTCAACTCGTCTGTCAAACTGTGACTAGAAATATTCTTCTTTCATTTTGCTTCTTTGACAAAATACGTCTGTAGGCACGTGTGGTTGGGCGTGTTACCATCCCGCAAGTTAACAAATGTGTTTCACATCAGGGGCCGATCACAGCGAACACGCTTTTTTGCACCGCAGCACGCTGCCTTTTATGTTGACCAGAAAAAAGAAGTGCGGTGCTCTTTTATACGTCACTATAGGAAACGACTGAATCAGCTGGTCTATTATGCGCGAGTGTTGCTGTCCATGTTGTTATAATTGTAATATACAGAATAACATTGTGATGTCCATGATTTGTAAAGTAATATGTCTACAGCTCTGGCTAACTTGAAACTGCGACCACAAGTTTCTCCTCCATCATTAAAACAATATCTGTCGTCCTCCTGACAACACAAATACTGCAGGCACCTCAACAGAAACCCTGCTCTGCTTTCGTTTGATTGAAGAATGAAAAAGACGTGACTGACGTAACGCACTGTTTCGCTCAGGGTTGAGTTTTATGTCAACTGCGAGCACACATCGCGCAACAGCATAACGTGAGGCGCGGAAAACCGTTAATAAACCATTGAAAAAGGCCCTTCTCAATGCAAAAAGCATGTTCGGTGATCGGCCCCTTATGCAGCCAAACTTTAAAAATATATAAAATAATATTTTTTTAATCATTTAACTGATACCATTAACCAGTTATAAACGCACCCTTTAGGTTAACGGTTAATTGGTTATTTTGAGTATCCCTAGACGGTATGATAACCTTGGATAAAAACCTCACGGTATCGTGGTATTGTGATTACTGCTCTAGAATATCTTCTTTTTAATGTCAAGGTAAAACAAAACCTTTTTTTCCCTTTGAAAACAATATACTTTATTTTTTGAAAGATTTATAATATTTTGTAGCAGTAAACATGTCAAGCTAAATAATTCAAATGAATAATTAACTTCTGCTGTCTTTTAGTTTCAAAAACAGATTTTTTTACAATTTAAAACAACATCTTTGAATATTTTTTCTGCTGAAGATACTGTTGTCCTAAAAAAAATAAAAAAATAAAAACCTTGACTTTTCCAAACAGCGGTATATCTTAAAAACCGCAGTGTTGCCAACTAAGCCACTTTGTCGTTAGATTTAGCGACTTTTCAGACCCCCCCAGCGACAAATCTAGCGACTTTTTGTGTGTTACTGGAGATTTTTACAGACTGTCATTTGTCCATTACTGTATGGTTCCTACTCTTCTCAACGAGCTGCGGGTGATGCCGCCGGCCCTTCCCCCGCCTCAGAGCACTGACAGGCGGCCCAGTTCTCGTACAGCAGCCTCTCCCACCTGCAGCCTGACAGCAGATCACCTCTCTGCGTACCCATGGCAAATGATTTAGCACCGGAAGTGTTAAGGTATTTCCCCTTGTACAGTCAAACCGATCTGCTTCTCCTTTATTTTAACAATTTAATTTGACTGTTTATTCTTTTCTTGTTCACAATCAGAGATGTTTTAAGTGAGAGTTTCAGAACTTGTCTGAGTTTATTACGTCTGAGAGATTACTGCAAATTCACTACTCATCTATAATGATATACTGTATTCAAACAGCAATACATTTAGTTAAATTGACATGCTTACATAAAGCATAGTGCAAATATAAATACCCCATTTGTTTACCATAGGCTGTTAAACTGAAATGGTAGAACGTGATGACGTCAGTAATATGCAAATTAACGTATGACTTAATCTAGCGACTTTTCAGGCAGAGCTTAATGCCTTTTCGTTGAAAATAGTTGGCAACAGTGGAAAACCATTATCGTCCCATGCCGTGTGTGTGTGTGTGTGTGCGTGTGTGTGTGTATGTGTGTGTGTAAGCAGCTGTGTTGACTCAGATATCAGTACAGGAGCACTCATGGACTGGTCCAGCAGATTGTTGCTCTTTAAGCTGCTCCACTGAAGTCTTTCCTCCTGCGTCTGTATTCAGTCTCCAGGTGCTGCTGAAACTCTGTGTTCTTCTAGAACTGTCGGGAAATGCTGCTGTATTGTGTTCATGTTCAGATTAATGAGCGAGTCACTGTGGAATAAAGCATCTGTTCAGAGAAAGCTTGTCATGGTCTTTGTGTTTCTGCGCTCTCTCTTCAGGACTGTTGGTGGTTTGGCTGTAAAAGACTCTTTGTCGATTCAGCGGTTGTAAAGCGCATTATTGATTTTCTTCAGCATTCTCTGGAACTGAATGTTGAACTGAACTTCATTTCAGTGTTGTAATTATTGCAAAGTGGGCGGCACTGTGGCCTCACAGCAAGAAAGTCGTTGGTTTGAGTCTCGGCTGGGTCAGTTGGCATTTCTGTGTGGAGTTTGCATGTTCTCCCTGTGTTGGTGTGGGTTTCCTTCGGGTGCTCCGGTTTCCCCCACAGTCCAAACACATGCGCTATAGGGGAATTGATAAACTAAATTGGCCGTAGTGTATGTGTGTGTGTGTGTGAATGAGTGTGTATGGGTATTTCCCAGTGATGGATTGCAGCTGGAAGGGCATCAGCTGGGTAAAACATGCTGGATAAGTTAGCGGTTCATTCTGCTGTGGCAAACCCAGATTAATAAAGGGACTAAGCCGAAAAGAAAATGAATAAATGAATTATACAACAAAGAAATAAATACTGGCCCAGCAGAGTCTCCCAGAAGTATTTCTGGCTTTATAATTTGCTCATTTTATAATTAGTACAATTGAATTAACCATTTATGATTTTTAACCATTAATTAACCAATTAACCATTTACTATGACTTTTAGCTCAGACTTGTGATTTGCTGCTTAGTAATGCAGTGTTTTCTCTAGGTGTTTTTCCAGCTGTGGCGGCAGGCCTTTTGATTTACCAACTACCTATGGCTTTATTTCAATGACAAATGTTGTGACGCGGTACTACAAGTCGAGATCAGATTTATGAAATACGAGCATGCAGATATTTTTGCTTGCGTGAGGATTTCCTCTGTTTGTGCACAACTTCTTGCACACCCTCAAATATATACGCTGCTCAAGTGCAGATTTTCTTGCGAGTGCTCAAATAAACGCTGCTCAAGTGCAATATTGTGTAGTGAATATGTCTCCAACATTTATTAGATTGGTTATAGGAATATTTATGAATGTCTCCAATAGGCCTATAGAGCGACAATAATGCGTCCTGAAGTAAAGTGAAATGGCTATAAACTCCAGCGAGATAAAGCCTTTGTTTGTTGTATGCAGAGCCATACCCTTTATCTATAAATAAAGTATAATTATGGAAACCGTTCATCATAACTGAAAGCTACGTCGTGTTTGCTGACCTGTCAGTCAGTCAGTATGTCACCTTAAAGGGTTAAACAAATAACACACAGCATTACTACAGTTACAGAAAAGTTTGCACTGTTATAATTCACTTACCTTAATGCGTTTTGGTGCGATTACAACCCGCTATTTAAAAAAAAAAACGCCAATGTTTTAAATGAAAAGCTGTATTGTAGCCGTGGCGGGATGAATTTTGGTGTGGCGCCCCACCATGGAAGAATGAATGTAGCGGAAACCTTGTAATGTATAGGGTTTAGGTATTGTGTGACGTAGAATACTTTATGATCATGCAGAATGTGTGCTTTATAAGTACTAATAAACTGACAATATCTTTAAAATATGTAGGTAAAAAGTAGGGCCAGACAAAATCTGAGGAATTCTGTGCTATTTCTGTGCAGAATTGTGTTAAAAATCTGCGGATTTATGCAGAATTATTTTGAGAGTATCGTAACTAAAATATCACTAAAGTAATTGTCAGATTGTGAGACAGGGGCAGGAGGTTTAATATTAACACAAAGTGAGAGATAAGAACATGTTTTCACATGAATCTGACTCCTTTTTTTCTTTTCGCTTTCTGTGACCTATAAAGACCTTAATAGAGGGATTTACTGTGTTTGCCTTCGAGTGTCTGCTCTTTCACAGAGTTTAACTTTGCCTTTTATTGCTTTGTTTCCAGCAGACTTTGACAGTCTTGATTCTTCAGGAAAAAAAACTTAATTTTTTTCAGAAAAAGAAACGTATGTTTTAATAATAATACTGCATTTGTTTTATATCGCGCCTTCACAAGTTGCTTTCTCAAAGTGCTTATTAAGCATGCAACACAACAGGAAAATAAGAGCATCAAATTAAACCAATACATCACAAACAATACATTAAAAACACAAGTATAAAAGCAATGTAAAATGAATAATCAGGGAAAAGCAATCCTAAATAAAATGTTTTACAAAGTGATTTAAATGTACAGTATAGGCTACTAATGTAAAATTCTTTACATGGTAACTCAGAATGGCCCAATGCATTATTACTCTGCAGATGACCTGTACTAGGACTTTTCAAAGGTGTTTTTCTGATTTTTATTTATATATATTTATTTTTATTAGGTTTGAATTGCCACCTCACATGGGGGTGGGGGGTACAAAGTATTTAGACTAGATAAATATATTAAATTATAATTTTCATAATTATTATTTGTTATTGGACATTCTTTTTTAGAACTATTGCACTAATATCAACAGGTCATCCCAGAGTTTGATTATTGGATGCTGGAGTTTTTTTAAATCCTGCTTGGTGGTGTTTTAAAGTACAATAAGTCAATTTACATGCAGCAAATAGTAGTGTGCTCATTCATTTTTGCTGTTGCTCCTTAATTGATTTTTTTTTTTACCAAGTAAAGGTTAATTTTGAGCCATGCCACAAGAGAATTGTTTTCACTGCAGCAGCCCTACAAAAGCCTGTATCAAAAAAACTGTATAATGTGGTAATCTTTGACCTTATTCTAGAATGATGAAGTGTGCTCATTTTTTGCATTTATTTTAGAACGTCTGATACAGGTTCCTATGGGATTGTATTCATGACTATACATGTAAAGAAGAAGATAATATCAGTTTGCGACATCAAGCAGCAGAACTAATACATACAAACTAAAATGGGATGGAAAATGTGTTAATTTTCTTGGTGTATTTCTGACCAAAAAATATTCTGAACTCAATTGTAAAAATTACAATATCATTAATAAAAACATACAAGAAGATATTGAAAAATGGTCAACACTACGTATGGAATTTAGCTCTAGAATAGAGACTGTGAAAATGAATGTTGTCCCAAGATTATTGTACCTCTTCCAAACATTACCAGTATTAATTCTTAAGATTCAGTTAAGAGCATGTGACAAGACAATATCAAGATTTATCTGGGAAGGAAAAAAGCATCGAATAAAATTTACAACTTTGCAGCTTGGAAAGAATAAAGGAGGGCTAGCACTGCCAAACTTATGGGAGTATTATCAAGAAGCTCAAATTAGGCCATGTCTATGTTGGTGTAATCCTAGCTATACCTCAAGGTGGAAAATACAGTGCAAGGATTCCCTATTCAATGTCTTTTGGAAGACAAGGATACATTTCTGACTTATAAAGGAAGTTTGGATAAAATAACAGTTATCACACTTGAGGTATGGTTCAAATTGATTAAGCAGTACAAGGGTGTTTTCACACCAGCCTTATTTAGTTTGGTTGAATCGCACTAGAGTTGGTTTTCCCTCTTGGTGCAGTTCGTTTGGGCAGGTGTGAATGTAGCAATCGCACTCGAGTGCGCACCAAAAGCGGACCAAAAAATCGTACCTAGATTTACTTGAAGAGGTGGTCACGGTACGCTTTCAAACGAACCCTGGAGCGGTTTGTTTGTGGTGAGAACAATATCCAAACCAAAACAGACCCAACCGCAAAAAGTACTGCGCCTAATGCTCTGTGCATTATAGAATATGGAGGAAAACATTTGTTGACAGTACTTTACCAACAGAGAGAGAGAGGGGGAAAACATTACCTGATGGATCGTTGGTAATATTTCCGGAACTTGACCATGTCACAGTTTAGCTAAATTAGTTCACGCCTCCTCCTGAAGTGGCGTACGATGCACCTTCACCGTTTGTTTTCCAGCCGCAGCCGCACTTGATTTTTGAACTCTATAGTTTGTCTAAAGTGATGTATATAAACTATATAGTATACTATAAGCAGGGATACAATTAGTCAGCGCAGTCGTAGATGAGAGTGGAAGTGGAACTAAGGTGAAGAATATAAGCTTAATAGCAGGTACATAGGCAAGTCAAGTATTAGTAATGTTGATCAAGTAGTGTGATTGCAATCTAAAATGATGACAGACTGTTTGGTCCGCTAATATATATATATATATATATAATTTTTTTTTTCACATTTGTGGATGCATTTAATATTTTGATCTGAGTTGAAGCAGACACATTGAGATTTTCTTGACATTAAAATCGCCAGAATAAGTTGCATTATGCAGAATCTCCACTACAGCTGCATGATTATTTGTTAAAAGATTGTGAATTTGTGATCTCGATTCAACCTCGTCTAAATGTATGAGTTTCAAGGAATACCCTGTTCTTTAACATTTGGGAGAAGTACTAAAATGAAACCAGTTCTCGATACCTAACCATAATGCTGGGAGACGAGAGTAAAATGACAAGACAATCAGATGTTACACCGAAGTTTTTAGTCATTTTAAAGTCTACATCGTTGCACCTTGTTGTAGTTTTTAAAATTGAATTAGCTCAGAAAAATATCTATTACCTTTTTTATTTTAGTATAATTATTACATAAATGATCAAATTGCTGATAAAATCGTGTTTTGCAAGTAATCATATCACAAGAAATATAATTATCGGAACGATAAACAACATTAGATATTTTCCCAGTATTGTGGAGCCCTAATACAGATTGTTTCTAACAGTGTAGAATAATAAATAAATAAATAGATTATTGTCCTTAAATTGTTGATTATATTAGCGTTTCACAAGTTATAGTTATTTAATATTATCGGATCACTAAACGACATGTTTTTGCAATATCGTGCAGCCCTAATACATACATAGTATTTCTAACGGTGTGGAATGGTAAAGAAAAATAAATGTATTTTTACTTTAAATTGTTGATAAAATAACATTTTGCAAGTTTCTTATATGATAAGAAATATTATCGGAACATTAGACTTCGTCTTAATCCAGATCTGTATTATGGTATTCTGGTCAAGAAAACATTAATGTTGGCTTTAGAAACATCTTGACTGACTGTCAAAACAGATTAACATCAAGACGTTTGAAGGATTTAGTGTAACAGCTGGACGTTCAGATGCTGGAGGTTTGTGTGTTTGAGCTGTTGGACAGATGGAGATCAGGATTATCTGAGATCTTCACTTGATGTTTCTGGGATTTTGATCATCTGTGCATTTGGATCTGCCAAATGTGCTGAATGTAGCTTCAGGCTGCAGGAGTCAGAAAGAGTCAAAGGATTTACAGTAGCAGTGTGTTTGCCAAGAGAAATATTCGGCTGTTTTAATGTTCACACAGACACCTACAGATCAAGGTCAAAAGGTCATGTGACCAGTGCAGTAGCAATTTTTCCTCACTGGTTACATTATAGTTGTAATGATGTGGGTCTGGCAACAAGGGTGAGAATACAAGTGCAGCTTTATTTGTGGATGGTCGTATAGGCAAGGTCAGTCTGGAACAGACAGGAGTGTGCTGAACAGTGATCAGTGTCACAGGTGTATAATCGAGGCAGGCGTTGAAACTACGTAAACAATACACAAAGACTCCGCAAAGGTGTGTGTGTTGGGGTTATTGTCCAGGTAATCAGTCTTTAACTGTAAGAGTATTCAGGGGTGATCTGGAATTGGTGCATGTGAGAAGTGCATGATGGGATATGTAGTTCAGTGTAGTTGGGTAAATGATAGAATGAAAATGATTTGTAACTTTAATAACTATTTTATGCATTAAAATTAAGATTATGCAGTATTTACATTTGATTATTTATTACATTATACCCAAGTACTGTTAGACTCCTGAAAAGAATAAAACACAGTTTATTTCATTTGTATATTTTTCTTTACTGTATTTATCTGTGTCTGTTTCTTATAGTTTATGTATATGCACTCCCCTATAGAATCATGTATTGCAGGACAGCAAAATAACTCAATGTCATGATATTTCTCAATATCTTACAGCTCTATAAAATACTGATACTAAAATCTAAAATAAATTAATAATTGATTTACGGGACATTTTAATATGCCATTTAGAAGTTTGGTTACAACTTTTAAGTACCAATTCTCATTATTAACTAGTGGCTTATTATAAGATATAAGATATTATAAGATATTAAGATATTTTCTGTTTATAAGCATATACACTAACCGGCTACTTCATTTGGTACACCTTACTAGTACCAAGTTGCATCCCCTTTTGCCTTCAGACCTGCCTTAATCCTTCATGGCGTAGATTCAACAAGATACTGGAAATATTCCTCAGAGATTTTGCTCCATATTGACATGATAGCATCACACAGTTGCTGCAGGTTTGTCGGCTGCACATCCATGATGCCAATCTCTTGTTCCACTTCCATCCTGTGTGAATTATAGCCTCAGTTTCCTGTTCTTAGCTGACAGGAGTGGCACCCGGTGTGGTCTTCTGCTGCTGTAGCCCATCTGCCTCAAGGTTGGACGTGTTGTGTGACCAGAGATGCTCTTCTGCAGACCTCGGTTGTAACGAGTGCTTATTTGAGTTACTGTTGCCTTTCTATCAGCTGGAACCAGTCTGGCCATTCTCCTCTGACCTCTGGCATCAACAAGGCATTTGCGCCCACAGAACTGCCGCTCACTGGATATTTCCTCTTTGTCGGACCATTCTCTGTAAACCCTAGAGATAGTTGTGCATGAAAATCACAGTAGATCAGCAGTTTCTGAAATACTCAGACCAGCCCGTCTGGCACCAACAACCATGCCACATTCAAAGTCACTTAAATCCCCTTTCTTCCTCATTCTGATGCTCGCTTTGACCTGCAGCAGATCGTCTTGACCATGTCTACATGCCTATACAGTATGATTGAGTTGCTGCCGTGTGATTGGCTGATTACAAATATATGTTAAAGAGCAGTTGGACAGGTGTATCTAATAAAGTGGCTGTAAATTATATTTATATTATATTATTATATTTTTTTTTTATACGGTGTAAAGTGATATTTTCTCTCTCTTAGTACATTTATACATTCAAATGACTTTTGATGCTAGTTTAAATTAATTTAAAAAGGGCTTGAATCAGCACAATTCTTTCAGTTTTTTTGGTTGTAGGACAACTTTTTTGTTTCATGTTCAATCCTCTTAAATTTGTAAAAACAATAAAGGAAACTTAATCGATTTGTGTTGGTCTAACATGAAGGAATTGTGCAGAACCCAGCATTTTTGACCGTGTTTGAGTGACTTGCTTTATTTACTAAACAAGTGGATTTAATTCAATGTTTTCCTCTCTTCTGCTGTGAATGCATGTTCAGGATCAGATCTTGGACACATCAGATGAAATGAAGAGTGTGTGTTGTGAGGATGAGAAAGTTATTAGTTTCTGTGTTGTGACCTGAGGTCAGAGGCACGGAGCCATAGAGAATGTGTTCAGTAATGTACTGCGTATGAGCTGTAATTGAAAGCACATTACACACCTGGTCTGTCTCTATTGAAGTGCTTATAACATTTCCTCCCCCAAACGCATGTCAACATGTAATTAGCATGGTGGAAACAATTTTTTAAAGTGCAACACGATTTTCTGAGCCTCACAGAAAAGTGTTTCTTTTATTTAACTGGAGGGCAGCAAAAATAATACGGGATGAAAATGTTCTCTAACTGCTTCCTGAAGACACTTAAGTGCATCATTTGCATTGTTAGACTTAAAGAGGTGCTTTTATGCTCCTCGGATATTATTATGAGAATGTTTAATGCATTTTGGAGACAATTTGAACAACACTTTAACATAATGGTGCATTAGTTAATTCATTTAATAGCATGAACAAATAATAAATTACATTTGTTACAGTATTTATTGGTCTTTGTTAATGTAAATATATTGAAATGCATAGTTAGTTCTTGTTAACTCGCAGTGCATTAACTAATGTTAACAAGCACAGGATTTTAATAATACATTAGTAAATGTTGACCTATGATAATAAACGCTAAACTAATTTTGTTCATAATTAGATTGTGTTTGTAAATATGTTTAATAATATTAACGTTATGGTCAATTAGTTAAGTGTTACAATTTGTGCATTCATAAGTTATATTTATTTATATGAATGTGCGAGTATTTCCACCATTGGAATTCAAAATAATACAGGTAATTTTATGTTTATATTTCACATTTCCTTTTTTTTTCTTTTCTTTTTTTTTAAGAATTGTGAGATATAGACTTACACATTTTAAAATATAAATAAAATAGATCATTTAAATAACAAAATAATATAAATAAATATAAACAAATCTTACAATTAAATAAATTATTATTATTATTATTATTATTATTATTATTATTATTATTATTATTAT
>CAIGQZ010032630.1:889196-901031 GCA_903798205.1 Danio tinwini
ATATAAAGAGTGGCTTGAAAGTCATTTGATAGTTCTCTGATAATCTCTAATTGAAAGAGTTTTATTTGAGTAAATACTCTGCAATCCCCGACAGACACAATCAGGACTGCTAAACATTTGTGTGGATAACCTAAGGGTGTTTGTGTGTTTGTTAGCTAGATTAACTGGTGTGTTTATTATGGGGAAGGGATGTTTTGGTGATTTAATCTGATGCTTTAATCGAAGACTGTCCTGTGAGGTTTCCAGGTGAAATGTGTCCAGGACCTCCAGGCTCTTAATGTTTGTAGCAGATCAGAATCTCCCGCAAATATTTTCAGACAAAATGTCTCTTATATGTGATCCTGTATCACAAAACCAGTTATATATATATCAATGGGATATGGATTGCCTGGTCTCCATTACTGCTGCCACATTCGGATGGTCGGGTCAGAATTTGGCCTCAACAACATGAAAGCATGGATCCATCCTGCCTTGTATCAGCGGTTCAGGCTGGTGGTGGTGGTGTAATGGTGTGGGGTATATTTTCTTGGCACACTTTGGGTCCATTAGTACCAATTGAGCATGATGTCAACGCCACAGCCGTATTTGCTGACCATGTCCATCCCTTTATGACCACAGTGTCTCCATCTTCTGATGGCTACTTCCAGCAGGATAACGCACCATGTCATAAAGCGCCAATCATCTCAGACTGGTTTCTTGAACATGACAATGAGTTCACTGTACTCAAATGGCCTCCACAGTCACCAGAGCTCAATCCAATAGAGCATCTTTGGGATGTGGTGGAACGGGAGATTGGCATCATGGATGTGCAGCCGACAAGTCTGCAGCAACTGCGTGATGCTATCATGTCAATATGGAGCAAAATGCTCTCTGCCATGAAGGATTAAGGCAGTTCTGAAGGCAAAAGGGGGTCCAACCCGGTACTAGTAAGGTGTACCTAATAAAGTGGCCGGTGAGTGTTTGTATATGTATGAAGCTGATAATGTATGTCCTGATCTAAGGTTGTATAGAATTAACATGTTTAGTATCTGTTATTGTTTTACACAAACTTTTGATGGATGTAGATATTTCTCAACTCTTTGCTCCTGTGATGGTCTTTGTAATTCAGATGTTTGCTGCAAAACGCAAAACAAATGTACAGTTCATGACTTCACTGTTGTTTCTGATCATCATAAAGCATTGAAGGTTGAATTCTACAGTAAAATCCATTTGAACAGAACCAATTAATCATGTTAAAGTGTGATTTCTCAGTTTTTTTATAATTGTGTATACAGTAGGGCTGGACAATAATTCGATATCAATATATATCGCAATAGATTTTTTTTCAATAACGGTGATATGGTTTTAAACCCATTTCCGGTATTTCGATATAAATTTGCATATATATATTTTATTATATACATAAGATCTTATACATGTATCACTTGTCACTGAATGAACATTTCATTTATGCATCGTGACAAACTCGGATATTAGATGCAAATAATGAGTAAGGACTGGTGAGAGTGTTATGGAACTTAATAACGCACGGCAAATGAGAAGAAAAAAAAAAACTTCTGCACGCGCGTGCGCATCTTGTCGGAAAATATGGCAAAGTCCTACATGACGGTAATAGTTTGTCAGTAATGCCACTAATATCTGCATACTCCACATCTTAACTCCATTTCAGTTATAACTTTAGTCGCATTAAGGTACTCAAAAATCGCTGTTTACTCTTAATCAGAGTATTGTTTTATTCATATTAAAATCGTATTAAAGTATTGTTGTCCATGTAAACATACTCGATGCTTGACACGCCGTCAGGGCTCTGTGAACTTGCCTTGCAGCAGCATTTTCTGTATGTACGTACATCAAAAGCAAGTATGAAATGTCTGTTTGGAGCTTATGTAGGCCTACAGCTCAACATTCATGCTTAACCGAATAAACAGTGAGTAAACACAAGCACATCTTTTTAAACATCGCTTATTTTCATCACCAATTATCACAGTAGAACAGTTCCTCAAGCAGTTTGTGAGGCATTTTGGAAACAGGAGATGCGCCACCTCGCTTGAGAAACCCATTCTCAAAGATGTATTATTTGTGTAGCACACATATTCTGAATGCCATCAGCAAATTCAAATGAGCCATTTTAATCTAGATTAATTTTGAGATTAATTTATATTAATCTAGATAAAAAAAAAATTATCTATGCCCAATCTATATATATATTAATAAGCTAAGTCTGAGTTTTATTTATTTAATAGTTTATTTCACATTTCTTGTTTGTAAAGGCTAAATACAAATAAAAAGTGAACATTAATTTTATTATTTTTTTGTACTGTTTTTGTAAAAAAAAAAAAAAGTTAGAGCCTGGAGGTATTATAGACTTTACAGATTCAGATGTAGTCATTTGTAGGTACAGACATCCATTCTGTGCGTTCTTGGCAGTTTTTTCTTGTCTTTTTTAATATTGTCCATATCGATATCGAAATTATATTGTATCGACAGAAATAAAGAAATATATCGTGATATAAATTTTTGCCATATCGTCCAGCCCTAGTATAGTGTGTGTGTGTGTGTGTGTGTGTGTGTGTGTGTGTGTGTGTGTGTGTGTGTGTGTGTGTGTGTTTGAACTGAAACTGAAGAATCAGCAGGAGATTGAGGATTTTTCTGAAGAACAGCAGTCAGTTTAACTGTTCAGAACAAACTGTTCTTGAACAACCATCACAAAGCAGAAAAAACACTTGTAGATCATTAGGAATCCACACAGTATTGAAAACCAAAGGTAAGTTAATTTTTGCAAGGGGCTATTTTATAAATTTTTAAAGTTGTGTGTACTATACAGTATGTAAACATTTTATGTAAAATATCTTACTCGGGACAGTACTAAATAAATAATAGCATGCATTTTGTATGATCTCTTGTTTTGATCAAATAATTTACATTTTAACAAATTCTTCAAGGGGTATGTAAACTTTCAAGCACAACTGTATATAATGCTTTGTGATATAAGGATTTGTGAATGGCAAAAGATGTACTGTAAACTTGCAGAAATAAAGGTACATGAGTGGTCACTGGGGTGGAACCTTTTCAAAAGGTACACATTTGTGCTTGAAGGATCCATATTGGTGTAGGCATGGGACGATAACCGTTTTCAAGGTATACTGCGGTTTGGAAAAGTCAAGATTTTAAAACCGCCAACATTTTTTGTAATACTGTTTCTAAGGTATGTGTAAGATGTAAGATTTTTTTAATTTGTTTTTGTTTGTTTGTTTTTGGGACAACAGTATCTCCAGCAGAAAAGATATGCAAAGATGTTGTTTAAATTGTAAAGAAATATTTGTTATTGAAACTAATGAAAACAGCAGAAGTCAATGATTCATTCATGACATGTTTACTGCTCCAAAATATTTTAAATGTTTTGTAACCAGACATTTAAAAAGAATATATTTTAGAGCAGTAATTACAATACCGTGATACTGTGAATCCATGGTATTTTTATCCAAGGTTATCATACCGTCAGAATCTTACACCGGCCCATTCCTATATTGGTATCTTAAAAGTATAATACTGTATTAGTACCTAAAAAATTTTAGAGGAACACTTTTGTACTTTTTAGGTATTAATATGTTCCCTTGAGGTATTATGGACCTTTTAGGTACAAATTTGTACCTTTTGAAAAGGTGCCACCCCAGAGACAGCTCTCGTACCTTTATTTCTGAGAGTGTACTGTACTAATTTCAACAAGCTATTATTTCATACAACATCAATTGCTGTATACAAGGATTACATTTCTTCAACTTAATTTATTAGTTACATTTAATAAAATAAGTTAAAACAAGTTGATGTTTTTAACTTTTTTTTTACAGCCTAGCTAAAGTGCATATTTCAGTGGTGCTTTAATAATACAGCATGTATTATATTTGATATAGTCTGACATGTTTTATGCAGCCTGATCTCATGAGGAAACATAAGTATTTTACGTTTTGTCAGTTTAGTGGCTAATGCATACGAATTCGTACGAGTCGTACAAAAAATGTATTTTAAAAAGGAGGCGTGGCACCCAACCCTGCCCCTAAACCCAACAATCATTGGGTGATAAGCAAATCATACTAAATTGTACGAATTGGATCGTATGAATTCATACAAATCAAGCCGAAGTCACACTAGAGTTTGAGCTTGCGAAATTCTGTCGTACGGCGCTGTGAAAAGGGACGGGATTAAACAAGATGAATAGACATAAAAAAAGCAAACGATTGCTCCATGTTTTACATTTCTGTTCAGAGAGGTCATGGTTTGATCCTGGATTGGTGTCACGCAGTCAAGTGATGCGATTTCGCAGGTCAGAGTTCACCAAGCTTGATCTTTGCACCGCAGCAACCTGCGAAACTCCGACGCATGACCCTGCGTTTCTGGTCTGACGCATTCACGTGTGTATGAATGGAAGTCTATGAGGAGAAAAGCCCAGTGTGACCGCGGCTTTAGCCACTAAATCAAAAAGTTACGAATTGCCGTGAGATTGCATTGGTTTTATGCCATCAAAGTCAGAACTTTGATAAGAGTGTTGGTGTGTCATATTAGATGCTGAATGATGCTGCTTTTGTTGATTGACAGAATTTTTTCCAATTTTGTGTTTTACATTTTAGAAAGCCGTAAAACTGTTCAGTAGTTATTAAAACTAACAGCAAAGATTCACTCTTCACTCTTGGGTTTTATCTTCCAGTCTGAGACGCATCCGTCCTTCATCTGATGGCTTTTCAGGGTTTTTGTTCATGTTCCAGGAGGACCTGTGTGTATGGTCAGTGTGTGTGATGAATATAGGCCAAACCACCTCTGTTTTCAGTGCTCAGACGGTGTGTCATTGAAGAGCGATGTAGAGAACAGAAGAACCAGCATTCGTTTTACCATTTCAGCAGTATTCCCATCTCATACAGTGGTATAACTGTTGTGTACAGTTTTATTATTGTAAGGTGTATTTATTATGTCAGATCTATCCTGATCTTTTGCATTATGCATACTTTCTTGCCTTTCGGTAAAGTGCTGTCAAATGATTAATTGAAAGTTATTCACATTCAGTTTATATTTGCATATTATTTCCATATTAAAGTTTATATTTACATATAATATCCATGCAAATTTTCATTGTGTATTTAAAATGTATAAAGAATAACAATATAGTTTTCAACTGTAAATATATACATCACCTTTCGAATATATAACAATATAGAAAGCAAAAATATTTGTATGTGTGTATACATGTACAGGCATATGCAGGCAGGCCTTCTATTATATACATGTATTTTGTATATACTTGTAATGGAAATATTTTCTCAAATATGCTGTGTGCATTCTTGTGCGTTTAAATTTACTAAATAATCATTAGGGATGCACCGTTCCCGATACTTGGATCTGATATTGGGTCGATACCGAATATTTTTGCTGGATCAGGTATCGGCCAGCTAGTACAGATTCAAATCCAATCTTGCACGTGCGCTATATTCTGTCTTTATAAGCCAACAAAAGCCATGAAGGTAGCCTATCATAAGGGTTTTAGAAAGCCTACTATATCCCAAATGTTCTGAAGCCATTCTATAGTTTACTGTGAAGTACAGAGGAATATTTACATGGTTAAATTCATGGTCACTTCAGCGCTTCCCGCCGCTGCGCCTGTCAATCATTCTCCATTCATTTACAAGTTAAACTGCATGCCGCAATTATGACAACACAAAAAGCTTTCGCCAAGACTATTTGTTCCTGTTAGTTTAAATAATCAGTGGAGAAATACATATACCTTTGCATTACATTGCTTCATTTTGACCTGCAGCATGGAGTTGGTTGCTGTTTCTAAATCATGTTGCACTTTGTCTGTTAGATCAGCAGATCGCATTCACAACACTGGAGTAGAGAGGGTTATTACCTGCTTTTCACACACAAAGTAGGCCTACCTAAAATGTTTAATTAGAAAAGGCTCAATAATAAATTGTACAAATCCTCAACGCGCTGATTTCTTCCCTTTGTGCTGCTCAGTTTTGAAAGTGTCGGCAGATACCAGAGGGCTGTGCGCTGTCTCAGTGATGCATCAATCGCTTGATTCACTCACCGGCTGCGCAGACGCGACAAGTGCCACTGCGTAAGATTGTTCTGTAGGCTAATATTAAACGTTTCTGTTTTCTCATCCTTCTGATTAAGTTTATTCTTCCAAGGGGAATACTTTCAGTGCTGTGAATAGTTTGTAAAGCCTGGCTCATTGTGGTCAAAGTTGATTAAATTAATATTCAGTATTAAATTAATAATCAATACTCCCGTTGCAAGACGAGAGGGGAGTTTGAGCTCAGGTAGATCTCGAGAACTCCCCTGTCATGGTGGCTGAAGAGCAGATAGTAGTTGCTCTTTAAAGATATAAGTACTAGGTAGGAGCAAGTCTATGGTGTTGATTTGGATTAGTCAAACTTAGGTTGCATGTTTTTGGTCAGTGGGAGGAAACCACGTGAACATGGGGAGAACATGCAAACTCACAGAAACATTGGCTGGTTTGGTAAAGCCTGGAACCAGAGGCGTTCTTGCTGTGAAGCAACAGTGCCGCCCATCTAGGAAGGAGGAGAAGTAGGGGTGGAAGGGGGGATTCTTCAAAACGCAGATAACGGTAATGCATAACCCAGGGTATTTGTAGTAGCTTAGGAATTGTCTGATTGGTGCTTTGTGAATTGGATAATGCGTGTCCAGCTGCTAGCAATCATAAGCATGTGATCCTCTCGAATTTAGTTTACAAATAAACTTCACAAAGTGAAACTAATGTAGGCTACTCTGAAACTGTGAATATTTCACTCTCATTTTATATGTATATTAATATTTTATGTAACACAGCAGTTTGTGTTTTGATAAGGGTCAATAGTGGTAGCCTATTTCAGATTTCAAAGAAAAATCTTAATATTAAAAAGAAACATGATCAATGTCATAACGAATGCTCAAATAATGTAGCCTAGTTTACAGAAAGCAGCATGTTTTTAGTAGATTTGTGTGTCTGTCATGTATAGGCCTGTAGGTCTGTTATTTTTACTAAAGAAGATATATTATTTGAGTTTATCACCACAGCTATAGAAACTGTATGTTTAAAACAAAAAAAAACAAAAAAACTGCAAAATATCTGTATCGGATCTGTATCGGTCGATACTCAGAATTTTGGGATCGGATTGGTTCCAAAAAATTATTTCAGTGCATCCCTAATAAATATGCACTATATATATATTCAAACATAAGCACACACATTTATTTTGGATGTGATTAATCATTTACAGTGTCATTTATATTTTGGTTTTATGCAATTTTTTGTATATTGCGATGTGAAGGATGACTTGATTAGCTCTATTTAGACAGACTTCATGAATTTAGATGGATTGGAATGATTTTGTAGGAGTATGAATCATGCATAAAATATAATACACAAATTACAAGAATAGTACAACAAAGCAAATATAAAAGTGAAATATACAAAATGTTCATGTGCCTGGATGCCTTACACTCTTAGAATCGCACATTCACAGGCTGTAGAAACGCATGCAGAAGATGAACTCTTACTATATTATGTTAAAATTTCGGGGTGTAAGATTTTCCATAAATCTTAGGAACTGTGGAGCTGCTCAAATACACTATATTCCAGACTCAACATTGAACATCATGCAATGTGAATATTGTGGATGCACACATGCCGATATTGATGCTAAAACAATATATTTTGCAGCCACACGCCTAAAGGTCATTTATAGTGAGAAAAGTTCTTTAGATTTTAAAGATGTTTTTCACATTTAAGCAATCTTTTGAGGTTCTCCTTTGGCATTGCTGTACGCTGGATTTCTAGTTGTAGTTCTCCTAGTTATCTCCAGACTAGTTAATCCAGTCTGTCCCAAACTTCTGCTCATCTTAAGCTCTTCCTAATTCTCAGCATTTCCTCACATGACGTTTATCTCATGCCTTTTATCAGTGGATTTCCCTGCTGATGTTTATCAGAGCCACTTCTCTTCTTCTGCTCTTCATTTCGTTGCTCTTGAGTTCATCTTCATTTGAGAGCTCATATGCATGTGATTTGTCCAGACGTCACTGCTCTACGCTTCATCTGTGGGTATGTGACACAATTCGGCCTGCTTTTCCTCAAATATCTCAGTAAAAGCTTCTCCATCTGCTTGTAGAAGAGCAGAGAGAGTTAAACATCATTAAGTTTCCCTTGCGGTCATTAGCAGAACTCCAAACACTGAAATAGTCCAATATGGAGCCCTTTACCATGTGCGTGTTTCTCAGCAGCAGAAGTGCTCATAGTTGGTAAACTCAGGACCTGTTCACATAAATACGTTTTAGTTTTAAAACACATAAGTTTTGCAATGGTTACGCCTTCTGTCCGCACTACCCTGGAGTTTTCGAGCGCTGAAAACTGAGCATTTTGAAAACGCTGAAAAGGCTGTTTTGGTTTAAAATGCTGCTCTGTCAGTGTGGATGGGGAAACGGAGACATCTGAAAACGGAGGTGCAGCTGCAGACATTCACCTCTCTGATTCGGGCATTTTCCTCAGTATTAAACAGCCCCTATTATGGGTTTTTGGGAATGACCTTCCATGTAGTGTGTAACACAGCTCTGAGTGAAGTGAAATATCCAGCTAAAGCTTAAATCTGAAAGTGGACAGTGTTTAAAACTATTGATTCATCTATAAGAGTCGACTCATAGTGGTTTAAATGAATCGTCTTGATAACGAGTTTTAGCCGTTTCGACATGACGTGGATACGAAACATAAGCCCCGCCGATTTGTTGCACGCGCAAACCCGGGAAAATTTTTACCTGTTGTCCCGCCCACTAACACAGTAGCAAAGAAAAAGAGGACGATAAACAGATCCCAGTTGAACCAAGTCATGAAGATGCTGTGCTCAGCTGGATATTATTGGAAGTGTCATTGAAAGTTAGTCTTATTTTCTTTACCGTCAGCCGTTTGTTAAAGGAAGGGTCAGAAAAGACTATTGATGTAAGGTGTCAGTACATGATCAGTCCATCATGAATCAGTTTCTTCCTCCATTTCACAAGGGTAAGTGCATTACTATGGTCGCCTCCTTGTTTTCTCCAGCTTGCAAATTATTTATTTAATTGTGTTTTGTCAATTGTAAGCGTGTGTACTGTATCTGGTTAACTCTTTATAATCCCATATCGCGTCTAATGCCACGTTAAAAATACGGCGCGTGCCGATTTGTTTACGGATTTAAATGCGTTTGTGAGCTTGCAATCCTCTGCCGTTTGTCGTTGCTATGGCCACCATCAGCTGTTCTTACACACGGTTCAAAACGGGGTGAGGTCGGACGCCGCCCTCACTATTTTGCCTCCCAAGATACGCGTCGCCCTGATAGCACTGTTGAGAACCGGGTACTGTGTTCTATGGTGTTAGTAACCATTTTACTCTGTCTCGTGCTGAACGCTGTCAACCAATCGCAACAGGCTGTCATCTGTCCAATCAGCGCAGATTAGCTTCACGCTAAGGAGAGGTTTTGGAACGAATGAATCGCTGATGACCGATAAATGGATCATAACAGTCTTGTGGAAAGGGTCCATTGTGACTTGAGACTGTGAGGTTTGACATTTGTGAAGTTTGACACACACACACACACACACACACACCTTTGTACAGCTATCCTATAAATGTAATTATTTCTATACTGTACAGACTGTATTGACTTTTATTCTTTTTGTACGAGTGGACGCAGCCATAGGCGTCTTTTTGGCTTTTGACTAGCGCTCTTGTTCACTTCTATTGACAGCTCGTTCTGCTGCTTAATGTTGTAAACTGATTTTTTTTATTCTATTACTTTGCTTTTTATGTATAGTCATGAACACACTTGTTGTAGAGTAAGGGCGCGAGTGATGTAACGCACCTTTACTCTCAGAGTTTACTTTTTTCAACTGCGAGCACAAAGGCAAAAACGCCATGCGCAGTAGATGGTTAAAACTTGAGGCGCACAGGGCACAAAACACTCGACGCCGTTAGTAAATCATTCAAAAAAAGGCACCTCTCAAAGTGCCCCTAAGTAGTTTGACCCTTTTTTGCTGTTTATTATTACTAGTCATTTTTCCCGTAAGCAAATCAATCAGAAGTTCTAAAACAATCGCTAAATGTTTTAGCTTATTTCCACATTGCAGAAAACGGTAAATATTCTCTCCTCTCCCCAACCTGATCCCTAAACTTAACTATACAGGAAATAATCTGCGCTTTTACATTTTATAAAATACTTCATTCTATATGATTCATGAGCCATTTTTTTCATGGCGACCAAAAATATGTGCCCATGAGGTCATTTAGTGGTATTGCTATACTTATGGGGGACATTTGTTCTCCACAATGTAAGGCAAGTTTATTTATATAGCACATTTAATACATAAGAAAATTAAAAAAATAAAAAATAAAAACAAAGAATAAAAGCGATTAAAAACATATTAAAATGTGTAAAACAGGTTTTAAAAAAGAATAAAAAGAAAGGCACAATAGTGTGATCTGTGGGCTGTAGCACAGTGCTCATTCAGTAAAGGCACAGCTAAACAGATGTGTGTTCAGTCTTGATGTGAATGTGCCTAATGTTGGAGCACATCTGATCATTTCTGGAAGCTGATTCCAGCAGCAGGGGGCGCTGTTAGTAGCTGAAAGCCGATTCACCCTGCTTTGACTGAACTCTTGGAATTTCTAGTTTATATGATCCTAGAGATCTGAGTGATCTGTTAGGTTTGTATTCAGTGAGCATATCTGTAATGTATTGAGCTCCTAGACCATTGGGAGCCAGTGTAGGGACCTGAGGACAGGTGTGATGTGCTCTGATTTCCTGCTTATGGTCAGAATCCTGGCCGCAGTGTTCTGGATGAGCTGCAACTGTCTGACTGTGTTTTTGGGAAGGCCCGTGAGGAGGCCGTTACAGTAATCCACCCTGCTGCTGATAAAAGCATCAACAAGTTTCTCGAAGTCTTCACTGGAAACAAAGCGTCTGATTCCTGATGGTATGCTGATGCTTTGACATGACTATTGAAACTCAGATCTGACTCCAGAGTCACACCAAGATTATTGACCTTATTTGTTGTTGTTTGACCTTTAGTGCCAAGGTACACATTCACCTTGAGAGCCTCATCTCTGTTCCCAAACACAATGACTTCAGTTTTCTCTTTGTTTAACTGAAGACAGTTTTGGCTCATCCAGCTGTTCATTTCATCAATGCATTGGCAGAGGGTTTTGGTAAAGATTGTGAATTGTGGGGACATTCCATTCCATAGGTTTAGATTAGATTTAACTTTATTGTCATTACACATGTACAAGTACAAGGCAACGGAATGCAGATCAGGTCTAACCAGGAGTGCAACAGCAGTTGTGGGTACATCATAAAGTGCAATTATAGAAAAACTATGAGTGATATTTACAAATGGATGTACTATGAACATTATTTACAGGTTGTATTAACTATGATCAGAGACCTAAAATAGATGAATATATGTACAGGTTGCGATTAATAATCAGAAGCAGATACATAAATATAACTGTATATGTGCAGTGGATATGTACAATTCCTTTCCATAGGGTTCCGTAGATGTATACTGTACAGACTGTGTATTCTCTTCCCTTCCTCACTTCATCCCTAAACCCAACTCTCAGGAACATGTGTACAGTTTTATATTCTGTGTGATTTTTATTTTTCCCCAATAAGCTTTTTGCGAAATGTAGACGTTATCAATGTCCTCAATTTACCATCTTCTTCTAATCCCTGTGTCATACCCATGATACCATACACAGTTGTGTCCTCAAATCTCTCTCTCTCTCTCTCTCTCTCTCTCTCTCTCTCTCTCTCTCTC
>CAIGQZ010032630.1:928261-938676 GCA_903798205.1 Danio tinwini
GTTTAAATCACTCGCTCCTGTCCTCAATCTGGCAACCCGCGCTTGCATTTGTTTTGATCCAGGAGTGCAATACCTAGTTCAACCCCTGGGTGTCAAACTTGCATACTGTACCTTTAAGGCTGCTGTCTTGTGGGCTGTTGTATTAGAGTTTGAGGATGGGTAGATGGTAGATGATAGTGTTCATGTGTCCTCTAAATACATATTTAAAAAATGCATGGTTGACTTTTTATTATACAATATTTTTTCTGATGATTTTGAATCTTACGTCTAGCAAATATGCTCATTTAGAAAAAAAACTAAAACTAATACTGAAACTAATAAACATTATTAGGGGATTAATTAAAGAATACAAGCATTTTTAAAATATCTTTTGTTAGTTTGTTTAATAGAAGAAAGAAACTTGTTAAAGTTTAAAACCACATGAGGGAGAGTAAGCAATGGGGTCATTAAAATTTTTGTGTGAACTCTCCCTTTAAATATACAAGTATGTATTGACAGTATTGTTTATGTGTTCTTTCATTAACAGGTTTAACACCATCAGTCAGATCACAGACGCCTCTTTCAGTTGGCTTCGAAAGCTGGAGCTGCTGATGATGCACGGAAACAATTTGCAGAAGATACCAGACGGTGCTTTTCGAGATCTGGTTTCATTACAGGTAAAATCACTTGCTGAAGCTCACAGGCACTAGTTTACTCTGAATCCTCCAAAAGATTGTACAAGTGACACTTAGAGGGTTAGTTCACCCACAAATAAGAAACATAGCTTATGATTTACTCTTAAAGGAGAGCTATTATGCAGAAATCACATTTATAAAGGGTTTAAACACAGCAGTGTGTGAATATGGTCAGCCTCTAATGGTAAAAATGAATTAATTCTATAGTTTATAATCAGACTTGATCTGCAGGAGCACTTTGATTGACATTTTCTCTTTGTACGTGTCATCCGAGGAGGAAAGCCCCGCCCACTAGTGAGCATCTCTCTCTCATTAGCATAAACAGCAGCCCTGAGTGAGAAGCAGCCGTCTGTCCATTAGCCATTAGAGTTTTGATAATGGATAATGTCAGCAACTTTCAGTCACATATTCCAAAATATTTTCCCAAAATATGTGTCAAAATAAGATTTGTCACCAAAAATCATCCCATTTGCTGAAACACAGAGAAAGTTGTGGCCAAATTAAGATTTAAAATCAGCCCAGAGTGAATAAAAACGACCCAACAGCTCTCAAAGGTTAACTAATATGACCTTATTGTAAAATCTGACCATAATAACTCCTGTTCACTCTTGTTTCTTTCTGCAGGTTTTAAAAATGAGCTACAATAAGTTGACAGTCATCACCGATCGCACCTTCTCTGGTCTGACGGGCATTATCAGACTCCACCTGGACCACAACCACATCTCCTCCATTCACCCTCAGGCATTCCTCGGCCTAACGTCTCTGCGTCTGCTGCACCTTGAGGCCAATCGGCTCCAGCAGCTCCATCCGCACACCTTCAGCACGTTCTCTGTGCTTCAACGGTTCCCCGTGTCTACGCTGAAGCACCTGTACATCTCTGATAACCTGCTGCAGACGCTGTCCCGGAGCGTGCTGGAGAACACGCCTCAGCTGGAGACCCTGCTGCTGATGGGAAATCCCTGGAGCTGTGACTGCCGCATGCGCTGGCTGCAGGACTGGAGTGCACGACATCCAGGTCAAACATCACTTACATACAGTCCACACACGGGGGCTGCACAATATATCAGGGTGTCCACGAGATCTTATTTACCATTTTTACTAGATTTAAGGTCAGCCTTTGGTGTCTCCAGAATGTGTGTGTAAAGTTTCAGCTCAAAATAGCCATCAGATTATTTATTGTTCAATGCTGAATATGCCCAATTTGGTGTCTGAGTACAGTGTAGTTGTTTTTGTGTTCCGTGGCTTTAAATGCAAATGAGCTGCTTTTCCCCGCCCACCGCTCCCAGAAGTGTGTGTTTCTCCTGCGTTACAGCAGATAAACAGCAGTCAGTGACGGAGACAGACACAGATGAAGCAGAGATTCAGTTTAAATGTCAAAGTACTGATTAAGGTTATTGGATGTATTTGTGCTGGAGTTTATTCAAGCCTTTCTGCAATGATGAGTCCCACACAAATGCCATTTGCAGTACACACATGCACACACACAAATGCACGTTTCCTGACACCGTGCGGCCGTGGTTAAGAATTGTTGTTGTTAAATATCAATTAATTCATAACAAATTAATTAATTGTACCCTACCGTTTTCACTACCTGACCCACATGGATTTTGCTTTAGCCATAACCAAACCATAAATAAATAAAGTTACACACAGATTACCACCTGTCAATCACTTTTTTTCTATGGGACTCTGGCATGAATAGGCGGAGTGATCTGAGTCGTTATAATGGCTTTTTCCCACAGCTGGTGGAGGAGGTGAGAGTTGGTTTGGAGTTCACTGTCATTTGTATTGTGATTGATGATAACTTCCTTATTTTATTATTATTATTATGAGGAAATAATAACAAGTAAAGATTCTAGGGCTCGACCGTTTTTGTCGCATATGCGCCTGAAATTTTGTGTGACCTAAAAATATATTTGGAAGCATTTGTGCGAGTGTATAAATTGTTGCCGTGCGACCTGTTTTCACTGCAAAATCCTCACCGCGTGCGCAGATTTAGGAGACATTTATGCAGAATGCATCTTTGCACCTAAAGACGCCAAACGCAGTGCTCAGGACCAGATTAAAACAGTTGTTATTTGAACTTGCTGAAGTCAAAAAAGCCTGCAATGCTTGCCCCACCTTTGTGCTCTTCTTATTGGCCCACTGCTCTAGAACTGACCATGAATGGATTGGTTAATATCAGCTGTCAATCACTCAGTCAATGCCTTCTGCCTTCAGATGACAGGAGCTACAACCGCAGAAATGTGAAGTGCTGAAGATGAGAGAATGAAAATAACACTGACAGATTTCGTTTTAGAAAGCACCTAAAGTTACTAATAATGGCACATCTTATTAGTGATCATGTGCTGAATGTTAATCCACCATTTACACTTTTCTAAAAGTGGATAAAAGACTTCCAGTGGCTTCAAGTCTACTATGAAGATAACTAAAGCCATTCACTGAAAAGTCTGTGGGACGGGGTTTGCAGGTAACAGCATTTGTCACTGAATCTACACATTTTAAGCGTGAGAGGTCCTGTATAATCCTTCATTTAATCCTCACGATGCTGTCAGCCGTGCAAGCGGCAGCTATATGTAAAATTTAACACAGCTCATGAAAAGACCGTTATTGCTATTATTGCTACATGCCAATAATAAGTTATATATCAATATTAACGTGGGGCGGGGCGATGGATCGCGATGCCGGCTCAGCATCGTGAAGTTTATCGGCCCTCAGCGATGGACGATGGCATCGTCTATTGGGCCAACACTAGTATACATGTTATTATAGAAACATGGTGCCTGTCAATCAACTCGGTGGGCAGCGAAAATTGCACTTCTTATGTAACGTTGTGGTGGGCCTCAAAATGGGAGGAATTTAGATCCTATTTTAATGTCAGGAAATTTTCTAAAACAGACTTATAGTCTTTATATTCCTCCAGTACTGTGGACAGACTATACTACACACACTTCTGTTCAAACAGCTTACAAAAGATGATTTTGCGTCATAGGAGCCCTTTACAAAGTCCTAAACCTACTAAAATATTGTCTTGTAGGTCTTAAATCATTTTAACAGGTCTTAATTTTCCAATCAGGCCAACACTCATTCAGTCACCAACATTACATCTTAATAAAACATTTAGGAAAATAGAAATATCAAAAATAGAATTTTTTATATATAAGTGTGTGTCTGTGTCTGTGTGTCTGTGTGTCTGTGTGTGTGTGTCTGTGTCTGTGTCTGTGTGTGTCTGTGTGTGTGTGTCTGTGTCTGTGTCTGTGTGTCTGTGTCTGTGTCTGTGTGTCTGTGTGTCTGTGTGTGTGTGTCTGTGTGTGTGTGTGTGTGTGTGTGTGTGTGTGTGTGTGTGTGTGTGTGAAGAGTTCAGATGCAAAACCTCTAAATGCCGTTCGAAATTTTCTTCTAAAATGAGCATTTTTATCAGACTCCTGTGTGAAGGTTCAGTAATGTCACTTTTATGGCAAAGGATAAGTAATTTTTCATGGTCTTTAAAATGAAAAAACAAAGGAGGCTGAGAAAAATTGTCATTTTTGATGGAAATTTCAAATGGCATTTAGAGGTTTTTGCATCTGAACTCTTTATATATATATATATTTATATATTAGGGCTGTCGATTGATTAAAAAAACTAATTAATCACACCTTTTTTGTGATTAATCGTGATTAATCACGAAAGTAATTAATCATGATTAATCGTGATAATCACGAATAAAAAAAAATGCAGGCATTGCAAATATGGAAATTGGAAAATAATAATAATAATAATAATAAAGTATTAATTACAAACAATTGTATTCATTGTAAAGTTGTATTGCGAGTTGAGAACATTAATTATAAAGTAGAAACAATTTAGCTTAGTCCCCCTTAACATTTAGCCAGTTGCTAAGACAGTCCAGTCTATTGATATTATCGGGGCACAATACGCACGCACGCACGCACGCACGCACGCACGCACGCACGCACGCACGCACGCACACACACACACACACACACACACAGAGAGAGAGAGGGGAGAGAGAGAGAACGCACAGTACAGCGCACTCGCTTCAGGTGATACAACCTTAGTTGTTTTATACTGCAACTCTCCTTCTAAAAGCGCTTCCTTGGTCTTCTCTATATTTCTTTGTACATTAAACACACGCAGAGCTGGAGCAAGCTGAACTGGCTCTCTAGGCGAACGGCAATCATGCCGCCCGCCCCTTAACTCGAAAGTAAAATATAAAAAGTGACCGGTTCGCGGATGAAAGGAAGGACCGGGAGGGAGGGGGTGGGTGTCGCGGATAAAAATGAGAACCGGGGGGGTTCGCTCACTATTCTACAGCCGCCTAGGTCGCCTCTACGGACGCGCCGGCCCTGAACACACGTCGGCCACAACAGGAAATAAAAAATAATTTTTTTTTACGCGTTAAATATTTCAAATTAATCTGGTGCGTTAACGCGCTAATTTTGACAGCCCTAATATATATATATATATATATATATATATATATGGTGGGTTTGTAGCAGGAGTGCAATAAAGCACTGCAGTTAAACACCAGCATATACTCTACTCTTAACCTTAACCCTTAGTAATAACAACTACACGCATTCAGTATTAATCCACACAGTGGCAAAAGTTGAACTGCTTTGAAATTGTAATGGTGGCCATAACAGCGACAAACGGCCAGCGAATCCCGCAGTGCAGGGTAGGTTATTGTATCAATTATCAGAAAAATGACAGGAACAAGCACAGCACATACTGAAATATTGGTGGGAAAATAACTTTAACCCCCACAGCTGCATATCTGGCCATCTCTCAGTGATCGTAATCTTCGTGTCATGATCAAGCCCATGATCCCTCGCAGGCGCCTTCACGTTTTACTGGAACCGGCAGTTTCGTATTTGGCGATGTCTCGTATTGACGTGGACTCGTTCAGACGAAAGATCTGAGCAATGGACGAGTCATTCATCTGACTCCGAGTCGACTCTAAAGAATCAATAGTTTTAAACACGGTGCACTTTCAGATTTAACCCTCAGCTGGATGTTCACCTAGAGCTGTGTTACACACTGCATGAAGATCATTTTCAAAAACCCATAATAGAGGCTCTTTAAAATCAAAAATAAAGTCTTCTGTATTGTTCTGTATTTACAGGTGTGATGAAATGCAAGAAGGACAGAACATTTACCAGCGGTCAGCTTTGTCCACTCTGTGCGTCTCCTAAACACCTCAAAGCAGAAGACATGTTGGATCTAAAGCAGTTCATCTGTTCTGGACCATCAATAATCTCTCCAGGAAAAAACATCTCTGAGGAGGACACCAGTGAACTCCTGCCCATCGACAGAATCCAACCAGCTTTCGGGAACGTCTCCTTTACACTATCTGATGAGCATGGCACTAAAGTAGACCTGATCTGCCAAATACTACAACCACAAGACTCCACTGCAATCAGCTGGAATTACACTAAATCTCTGCAGATCGCAGCTAATGTGACGCTAGTGTTAGACGTGAAGTGTCCAGTGAGCAGAGACGACTATGAAAGCTTCTGGAGGCTTCTTGCATATTACAGTGAAGCGCCTGTGCATCTCAGAAGAGAAATCATGCTCAGCAGAGAGCCGGAGTTGAGTTACCGATACAGGCAGGATGCTGAAAAAGACAGGTTTTTTTACACCTCGCTCAAAGCTAACATTTTAGCCCATCCGTCCTGGCTTATGCAGTCTTTAATAAGCATCAAGCTAAACAGGCCGTATTCCACATCCAAAAGCGTGAGGCTAATCCTGAGCACGCATTTGATGACAAACGCAGATGAGGAGAATGTCAGCTCTTGGGTTATGATTAAAAACAATAATGAAACCCAGACGAGTTTTGCGAGTGTTGTCGGTGGCATGGCTGAAATGCACTGCCGTGTTCAAAGCTCTGGAAATGCAGAGATTTATTGGATGTTACCCAATGGGTCGAAGGTTAAATCTGCATTTAATTCAATTGATGGTCGAATTGGCATCTCTAGCAGTGGTAAACTTAACATCAAACCTGTTGAGCACAGAGATTCTGGTGTTTATTACTGCATTGCTGAAGTTGACGGAGACGTTGATGTTCTGCCTTTTCGTTTATCAGTAATTGAGTCCTCAAATCCTCTACCCAATCAAGAAGTTGGGAATTCTTTAAACAAATTTATCGGTCAGTCCGCGTTTTTCACTTGTCCTACTAAGGCATCCCCAGATGCTGAAATAAATTGGGTATTCCCTGATGGAAGTGTGCTGAACGCAAAAGCAAACACATCCAAAGCTTTGCTCTTCCCCAATGGGACTTTATCCATTCCTGTTAGCCAGCTTATGAATAATGGATATTATAAGTGTGTGGCGATGAATAACCACGGTGTGGATGTGTTTTCAACCAAGCTAACAGTCATGAGGCGGAAGTTAATCCAGCCGCTGAGACAGGATCCCATCATCAGGCCACAGTCGGCCGCAGGAGTCTCCACTAAAGTAAAAGCATTTCTGGAGGACATGGAAGAAGCTTCTGGAGATATTTCTGAAACGCAATTAACACCTAATCGAAGAAGGCGTCCGAATGCACGTAGGTTTGGGAACATTCGACATAGACGGCCCTTTAGAAACAGAACTGGTTTACCAAACCAAAGATCTGTTAATACCAAGAATAAAATAGACCCTCAGAAATGGGCTGATCTTTTAACCAAAATCAGAGCCAAAACATCAGAAAACAACAAAAGTCTACAATCGGGTTTAATCGACAACACTGAAAGCTCTTCAGGAGACTCCAGACCACAGGAGGAGTCGAAGACTTTCAGCACGGATGTTTACCACACACCTCAAATTAAAGGACGTGATGATGGTGATAACATTTACCAAACCACACCTTCACAATTACACACTACAAGATCAAACCAAGTGCTTTACATCTCACATCCCACATCTGCACCTCATTATGTTACGACACATGTACAAGACAGACACGCCAGCACTGTCAATGCTGAAAATAACCAAATATACTCTGAGTCTTTCATCAAACCTGAGTTAGAGACAGAAAACAAGCTTAATTCGTCTGGCGTCAGGTCTCAGATTGGCTGTTTTGATTGTGGAGGGATTGACAGAAATTTATTTGCAACAGCAAGCAGCGTTAGATTGACATCCCCACCAAATCCAACACAATCAAGAGGGAGGGATCGATGGAGATTTGGAGGTAGGCTTCGAATAAAATTTCGAAGGCCAATCACAAACCTTCCTACAAGAAGAGTATGGTCAACATCTACAACTGCAAGAGTAACTCTGAAAACAAATGACCAAGTTGAAGATGCATTAATTCATCCAACTACTCCATCCAAAGTTCTTACTGAAAGCGCATCAGTCAATCCGACTATTCCAGTTACATCGCATATTTACTCTACAGCCTTATCTACAGGTATTTTAATCAATCCAACTCAGTCTTCTCACATTTATCCTACAGAACACAATGAGTTAACAAATGCAATTGAGGAGAATATTAATGACAAAGTGAAGGAAAGTAACTTTTATAAAACTGAAGTGATGCCAAACTCTAGATTTCAACCCACAATATCAACAAATGCAGCTGCGGTTTTGAAGATAGCAAATGAAGACATTAATTATTTAGAGAAAGAGGAGCAGGACAGTAGCTTTGCATCTGCAGAGAAGATGGATGAGTATATAGTTCCCACGAGAAAACATCCAACATCTCAACTTGGCGCTGAAACCGTCCCACTGACAACTCCTCGGCTGGAGTTCACAAGCAGGCTTTCTGCAGACATACCGAAGATGGATCCAACAGAGATCAGCTTTACTGTACACACAGACAGACTGGATGACTTCCACTTACCTGAATCACATTTTGGAGATGTTTTGAGAGAGAACAAATCTTTGGACATAACTAGTGCAAGAGAGAGTGTTACTTCTACTGAAGAATCTGTCGTGTCCTCCATACTACAATCTCAAAACTATCCTCTTTCGAACCCAAATCAAAGCTTCAAAGAAGAAGAATCAATACCTTTGTTAACAACGTCAACTCCAAAGCGATCTATAATATCTGTTCAAACTCAAATCAAGACTTTAGATGCAAATGTGCCAAACGTGTTATATGAAAGTGTTACTTCTACAGAAGAATCTGTAGTCTCCTTCATACTACAAACTCAAAACTCTCCTCTTTCAAACCCAAATCAAAGCTTCAAAGAAGAAGAATCAATACCTTTATTAACATCAACTCCAAACCCATCTATAAATTCTATTACAGCTCAAATCAAGACCTTAGACACAAGTTTGCCAGTTAAAGTGTTAAATGAAAGTATTACTTCAGAAGAATCTCATAACTCTCCTCTTTCAAAACCAAATCAAAGCTTCAAAGAAGAATTGATATCTTTACTCACTTCAACGTCAAATCAATCCATAATATCTATTGGAACTCAAACAGAGTCTTTAGATGCAAGTTCTCCAATGCCCACTTTTATTACTCCTAAAGAAACCAATGAGATTTCTTTCTTACAGCCAGACTTGGTTTCTAAGGTAGTCCAAAGGGAAAGATTAGTCCCCGGACTTGTACTTACAACATCAGTTAACACTTCACCTGCAATTGCATTACCAGCAACTACCAGCATGATTCCCAATACAACCCTATTCATTAGAACAACACCACCATCAACTACATCCACATTATATTCTAGTATTACTACTACAACTACTACTACTCCTGTTGTAAAGTTAGCTCCCAGGTATCCCTTACCAGACAACCGAATCCCAATTTACTCCAAAAATCCTGCAACAAGCTACATAGGGGGAATAATTCCTAGTACTAATCATAGGTATCCATACTATCACAGTAGAAATATTAAACCCAGTATTGACAGAAAGCCATCTCTGACCACTTTACCTGTGGATTTAAGTATCATCAAATCAACTATAACACCTAAAACACTTACTAGATCAACGATTTCAAGTGTCACAATTGCGAGGACCACTCAGCCAAACAACCAAATTCAGATCCAGGATTCAATGAACAGACGGCCGAATCTTCCAGTCCTGCAGATGAGACCCAGGATCACAGCTGATAAACTTCATACAGTCTCTGTGAATGCTGGGACAGATGTGCAGTTACCGTGCAATTCTGTAGGGGAGCCCAAACCACTTCTGATTTGGACCAAAGTCTCAACAGGTAATAGAATGCATAATATTCATCTTATCATGTAAAAGTGGGTCCCATATAGAAATGGGAAAAAATCTTCTGAAAAATGTATTAAATAAGCTTTCTGATAATGTGTACTGTCAGGATAGGATATTTGGCAAAATTACAACAATTTGAAACTCTGAAATTGAAGGGTTTGTAAAAAACCTTTTTACATTTTAACCCATGTATAGTATTAATCAAATATTCTGTTTTTAACAATTAAGGTAATGGGAAGTTATAAAGATGCAAAATATCTTCATGAAACATAATCTGTACCTAATAGTCTAATATGTACCAAGTAAGTACATATTAGTAAATCCAATGGTTGAAAAACAGTGTAAACGGCGATTTTTACCAAGTGTATCCGTCTGTGGACTGCAAGACAGGGGCTTGACATGAAGGGGCATATCTTGTAGTAAGTTAGAGGTGTAACTTGCAGTTATCGAAATCCCATTGAACCATGAGAGATGTCACAATGAGATTTTGTTGGCAAGATGATGGAAATACTTACCAGAGAACGTTTTCACCAATTGTGATGGTTGGGTTTAGGTTTGGGGAAGTTGTAGACGTTAATAACT
>CAIGQZ010032630.1:966911-980131 GCA_903798205.1 Danio tinwini
AAATATGTTTGCGCTATTATAAGCTTGAGGAGGAACATGAAGGAAATAAAGCTCAGAAAGCTCATATAAATGATATGTTTTATTGAACAATTGTATTGCACATCAGATTACAGTGTATTGTAAAAATCAAATCCCTCAGTCCAGTGTGTGTGTGTGTGTTATCAAAACAGATCATGGACTTAAAAATGATTAATGACATTTATCCCTGAAAGCCCTTCCTCAGGCACAGATTTAATATGGATTATAATGAAAACATGTTTTGTGAAGTCTTTTATTTATGCTAATTCACTAAAGAATTTAATGCTTGGACTAATTTAATTTAAATTATGTGGTATTTTACATACTTTACCACACACACACACACACACACGTTTGTTTTTGTAAAAAAGTGGGTACATTACATATGTTTCCATTCATTTTATACAGATCAAAGCGTATATGATATTGCCCTCACCCCACCCTACCCCTAAACCCAACCATCACAGCAGACAGTGTACAGCTTTACTCCCTAAATAAACTCATCCTGTGTGATTTATACGTTTTTTGAGAAGTGAGGATGTCACCAATGTCCTCATATTTCACCTCCTTTTTGTAATACCTGTGTCATACCCATGTCATTATCCAGATTTGTGTCCTGATGTCACAAAAACACGTACACACACACACACACACTTTATTTTTTAATCGTCTTCAAATCCCTGACGCTTATGCATCATAAGCAAAGTCATGACACTAGAGTATGTCATCTTCTGAAGCTCTTTGTTATAGAGGGAGCCCCTTGAATTGTGTGTAATTTGTATTCTTTAAATTATTATTATTATATTCATTCATTCATTTTCTTGTCGGCTTAGTCACTTTATCCGCCAACTTATCCAGCACGATTTTACGCAGCGGATGCCCTTCCAGCTGCAACCCATCTCTGAGAAACATCCACACATTCATTCACACTCATACACTATGGACAATTTAGCTTACCCAATTCACCTGTACCGCATGTGTTTGGACTGTGGGGGAAACCGGAGCACCCAGAGGAAACCAACATGCAAACTCCATGAAAATGCCAACTGACCCAGCCCAGCCGAGGTTCAATCCTGCGACCCAGTGATGTTCTTGCTGTGTGGCGACAGCACTACCTACTGCGCCACTGCGTCACCTATTATTATATTTATTTATATTATTATATTATTTTTATATTTCTCTCACTATTATTAATTTAAAAATATCAGATTTGGTCCTTTGTGTGTGTGTGTGTGTGTGTGTGTGTGTGTGTGTGTGTGTGTGTGTTTGTGTGTGTGTGTGTGTGTGCGTGCGCAGACACACACTCTTGCTGCTGTCTGATCATGGTGCTCAGAGATAAAGGAATGTTGTACAGTAACACAAGCTGAATGATATCAAATGTAAGCAATAAAAGAAACTGAAGCACGCTGATAACATTACTGAGGTGTGAACGCTGCATTACTGTGACGTCATCTAACAGGATTAAACTATCAGCTACTGGGTTATTGACAACACTATCAGGTGCTGTGAGTTCTCACCGCATTAGTTTACTGTATGGCCATGAACATGAGTAAAAAGATCAGGACAGAGCTTCTTTTAAGCAGTACTTTCAGATGGGGCACACTAAAAATAATAATAATAATAAACGTTGGGGTGTTGTAACCCAACCATTAGGTTAAAAATTATCATTACATTCATTCACTCATTGTCTTTTCAGCGTAGTCATTTTATTTATCTGGGGTCGCCACAGTGGAATGAACCACCAGTGTCATTTTAATTTAATTAAAACAAATAACCCAAAGTTGGGTTTGTGCAAATTTGACTCAATGTTGGATTTAAAAAAAACAGCAGCATTTCTGTTTAATGTAAATGTGACTTCAGTTATACAATCTATTATTTACTGAAGTCATTGTGTTGTTGTGAAGGTGTTATTGCTCCTCTCCAGCATCAGCTCAGTCTAGAAGATAAGCGCGGTAAACACAGGATGATTTTAACCTCTGTCTCGGTTTTCAGTCTCATTCTGAACTCCTGACTGATGAATCCTGTTTCTCATGCTGGGTCAGGAAAGATCTTCTGCAGTGTCCAGCCTTCATCCTGCAGTGTGTGTGCGAGAGAGAGAGTGTGTGAAAGTGTGAGCGTGTTAGAGAGGGAGTGTGTGTGCATGAGAGCGAAATTTTATGTGTATTTATGTATTTATGTGTGAGTGTGTGTGCGCATGAGAGGGGCAGTGGTATGTCTGAGTATCAGGGTGCACTCACACTAGGCTATCCCAACTGTTTCCCAGCCGTGTTTCCTGGTTTGTTTGACAAGTGTGAGTTCTCTGATTCCGACGCAGTTCAGTTGGCCGGTGTCATGAGAAATTGAGTCCCCCCCCATCCCCCCTGACAATTGGGTTCACTTAGGACGCTGGGTGATCCTATTGGTTCACTGGAGATGTAAGAGGAATAGTTTGTAGCGCCTGATTTTATATATATATATATATATATATGTACCAACATCTTGTTTAAAGTAATGTAATTTAAAAGAGCATGGGCTGCTGGGTGGCGCAGTGGGTAGCACATTCACCTCACAGCAAGAATGTCACTGGTTTGAGCCTCGGCTGGGTCAGTTGGTGTTTCTGTGTGGAGTTTGCATGTTCTCCCCGTGTTGGTGTGGGTTTCCTCCGGGTGCTCCGGTTTCCCCCACACTCCAAACACATGCACTATAGGGGAATGAGTATGTATGGATGTTTCCCAGTGATGGGTTGCAGCTGGAAGGGCATCCGCTGCGTAAAACATATGCTGGATAAGTTGCCGATTCATTCCGCTGTGGCAACCCCTGATTAATAAAGGGTCTAAGCCGAAAAGAAAAAGAATGTATGAATAAAAGAGCGTTATAATGACATAAAAGTATTTTAATGATGTATTTCGTATACTGATGTACAACTAAAGGCATGTGTTGTGGCATGGAGAACTTCTCTTTCGTGCTTCTTTATGTAAATATATAACGTTACATATAAATACATAAAAACATCAAAAAGACATCATTAAATGTTTACAAATGTTTCAACTATTTTAACTATCCGTGTCTTTAACTTGTAGGTACCGATTATAATGTTACTAATATGATAAGTCTTGTTAAAATCTCATTTATGAGCATCAAAAGTGCTGAATCTGTCACTAAAACCATATAACTGCAGCAATGTCCACTGCTGAACTGAACAGAGCATGATCCATGACGGAAACGTGCTCAGGTTAGGAGAGTAAAAGCAGTGAGAGTGCAGGCCGCTGGGAACTGTACATAATGTGAGTACAACATTAATGTTTGTCTAGGAGATGTGTGAGAGAAAGTGAATGAGTGTGAGTGGACTTGTTTGAGTATTTGTGTGTGTGTGTGTGTGTGTGTGTGTGTGCGTGCGCACAAATATGAGGGGGAGTAATATGTCTGAGAATCAGGGTGCACTCACACTAGGCTATCCTAACCATTCCCCAGGAGCGTTTCCCGGTTCGTTTGACAAGTGTGAGTTGGCCGGTGTCATGGGAAATCAAGTCCCCCCCTGACAATTGTTTCATTCATTTTCTCTTCGGTGTAGTCCCTTTATTAATCAGGGGTCGCCACAGCAGAATGAACCGCCAACTTTACCAGCATATGTTTTACACAACCCAGTACTGGGAAAAACCCAAACACTCTTGCATACATACACTAGGACTATGACTAATTTAGTTGATCAATTCCCCTACAGCACATGTGTTTGGACTGTGGGGGAAACCAGAGCACCCGGAGGAAACCCACACCAACACGGGGAGAACATGCAAACTCCACACAGACATGTTAACTGACCCGGCCGAGGCTCAAACCAGCGACCTTCTTGCTGTGAGGCGACAGCACTACCTACTGCGCCACCGTGCAGCCCGTGAAATCTCGTTTAAATGTAGGTAATTTAAAAGTGCGTTATAATGACAGAAAACTACTTTAAATGATGTGTTTCCTATACTGATGTACTGATATTTCATACACAACCTTAGTGTTGGTCTGGGAGATGTGTGTGAGCATGAGAGGAAGTGAATGCATGTGTGTGTGTGTGTCCTCATCCAGCAGTGTGTGTGTCTTCCTCAGCACAGGTGCAGTATGGGAAGGTCCCGCAGCAAGGTTGCAGCCAGGGTCTCCAGAGCGTCCTCCTCCAGGTGAGCTGCATCTCTGCGGGGGTCAGACTTCTCCTGTGCTCCTCCACCGCGCGCTGCACCCTCTGCAGGACCTCCGGGACCCGCAGATCTGTCTGCTTCGTCAGCGGGACGCTCTCTGACGGGTCACTGCTGATGCGAAACACCAGTGGGGGGCTGTGGTACGTCACATGCGGTGTGTGACACATGCAGGTGCCCGTGCTGAAGCAGCCGCTGGAGCCCGCAGGGGAGAACACTGGGCTGAAGAACACCACCTTATAGATGGAGGAGCCTGACGAGGAGGAGGAACAGAGTGAGTGAGAGTGTGTGTGTGTCTGTGTATGTATAGTGAGTCAGTCTGTGTGTGTGTATGTATATTGAGTTGTGTATGTATAGTCAGTCTCTCTGTATGTTGTGTGTGTGTGTGTGTGTGTGTGTGTGTATTGAGTCTATTTGTGTAAAGCTAGTCCATGCTTTCATGACTTCTAGGCTGGATTACTGTAATGCTCTGTTTGCTGGTTGCCCAGCATCCTCTATTAACAAACTTCAGCTAGTACAAAATGCAGCTGCCAGAGTTCTTACCAGGTCTAGAAAATATGATCATATCACCCCAATTTTATCCTCCTTACACTGGCTGCCTGTTAAGTTTCATATTAATTATAAAATACTGCTTCTTACCTATAAAGTAGGGCTGAGCGATAATTTGATATTGATAATTATCACGATATACTGATGAGGATAAACTGATGAGGACAGTTTGATAATTGTTCTGTGCACTATGCGTAAAACTGCGCAGGCATTTTGCAGCCTGTCCTTCTGGATGCCGCACGCAGTACAAGTGTACAGCCATACAGTGTTAGCTGCACTTTAAGTAAGAAAAAAAAAGGTAAAAAATGTCACAGACATTGTTGACAAGAAAAGTCACTAAAGTTTAGTCTGGAGCTACTTAGTTTTTTGCAATCCGACACAAAACAAAGCAACATGCACTGCAAACTGCAGACGACTCGTGCCATCGAAAGCAGGCAAAACCACAAACCTGTTTCATCATTTAAAACACTACCACCCTTATGAAGATGCTAATAAAATTACAGACCCAAACAAGTGTTGGTAAACCAGCGCAACTACCCAGCAGAGCTTCAGGTCATCATTTTCGAAAGCCATGCGTTACGAGAAAATACCTCCCTGAAAAGACAGATGAAAGATGTGACAGACAACACAATCTCAATGAACACATGATGCTTGCTGTAAACTACAGGCTGCGTTATTTAAGGGCATTTATTACGACATTGATAGAAACTTGTTGGTTTCCTTTTTAATATTAGGATATCTTCTTTGAAATCTGTAATACCACTATTGTCCCTCATCGACGGTAAAATAACCAGCCTTTATATAGTTAAAGGACATCATCACCGAGGAGAAATCAGATGCTCAGGACATAATCTTTAAAATAATGACGTATTAAAAATGCAGGAAATATATGACAGACGTTTATAACTGCAGTGGATCATTAATTAAATCTTTATTTTCCACGGGAGTGAAGCATCATCCACTCGCAGTTGTGTAAGATGGGCACGAACAAAAACTACATACACTATATGTATTTTTCTTTGAAAATTAATGCAACAAATTTCGTTATGTATAATGTGCAACTTAACTCTAATGTATTTTTGATGGTCAGTTATCTACAACATAAACAAGAACAACAAATAACATCTGAGGTGAAGCGCTTTAAAACAGGTCAGCATATGCTTTAGCGCCAAAACAATCCATTAAACTATTTTCACAGTTTCAGTTTAATTCATTAACGAAGCACGGTTTTTCTTTGAAACTATTCACAGCACTAATAATATTCTGAGGTTACCTCAGAAGAACAAACTCGGTCTGAAGGATGAGCTCAGAAAATCGTTGTGTGAATGGAGAGGCTTCCTGCATGCCTCGCCGTGATGCGCGATTTATAAAATAAGAGTCTACATAGGCCTATTCGTGCCAGTCTTTCATTCATTCATATTCTGCCGCTTTTCCGGGGCCGGGTTGCGGGGGTAGCAGTCTTAGGAGAGAACCCCAGACTTCGCTCTCCCCAGACACTTCCTCCAGCTCCTCCGGGAGGATCGCGAGGCGTTCCCAGGCCAGCCGAGAGACATAGTCCCTCCAGCTCTACTCCGAGCTCTTCTCGAGTGACAGAGCTCCTCATGCTATCTATAAGAGTGCGCCCTGCCACCCTTCGGAGGAAACTCATTTCAGCCGCTTGTATCCGAGATCTTGTCCTTTCGGTCATGACCCAAAGCTCATGACCATAGGTGAGAGTAGGAATGTAGATTGACAGGTAAATCGAAAGCTTTGCCTTTCGGCTTAGCTTCTTCTTCACCGCGACGGACCGGTACATCGACCGCATTACTGCTGCCGCTGCACCAATCCGCCTGTCAATCTCACGCTCCATCCTTCCCTCACTCGTGAACAAAACCCAGAGATACTTAAACTCCTCCACCTGGGGTAAGGACTCTCCTTCAAACTGGAGATGGCAAACCACCTTTTTTTCGGTGGAGCACCATGGCCTCGGACTTGGAGATGCTGATTCTCATCCCAGCCGCGTCACACTCGGCAGCAAACCGTTCCAGTGCATGCTGAAGGTCCATGCTCAATGAATCCAACAGAACAACATCATCTGTGAATAACAGATGAAATCCTGTGGTCCCCGAACCGGACCCCCTCCAGCCCAAGGCTGCTCCTTGTAATTCTGTCCATAAAATTATGAACAGAATTGGAGACAAGGGGCAGCCCTGTCGGAGTCCAACATGCACTGGAAACAAGTCCGACTTATTGCCGGCAATGCGAACCAGACTCCTTCTCTGTTCATACAGGGACGAGACAGCCCTTTACAGAGCGCCCCTGACCCCATACTCCCCGAGCTCCCTCCACAGAGTGCCACGAGGGACACGGTCGAACGCCTTCTCCAAGTCCACAAAACACATGTAGACTGGTTGGGCATACTCCCATGAACCCTCGAGCACCCTGGTGAGGGTATAGAGTTGGTCCAGTGTACTATGGCCCGGACGAAAGCCGCACTGTTCCTCCTGGATCCTAGGTTCAACCATTGGCCGGATCCTCCTCTCCAGTACCCTGGCATAGACTTTCCCCGGGAGAAAAGGAGTGTGATCCTTTTCAGAGGGACTTTCCCCTAAGGAGTGTGATCCCCCTATAGTTGGAGCACACCCTCCGGTCCCCCTTCTTAAAAATGGGAAGCACCACCCCAGTTGCCCAGTCCAGAGGTACTGTCCCCGACCTCCATGCAATGGTGTAGAGACATGTCAGTCAAGACAGCCCCACAACATCCAAAGACCTAAGATACACAGGGTGAATCTCATCCACCCCTGCTGCTTTGCCACTGCGGAGCTTGCAAACTACCTCAGTGACCTCAGCTTGGGTGATGGGTGAGTCCACCCCTGCATCCCCAGTCTCTGCTTCCTCGATGAAAGACATGTCGGTGGGGTTAAGGAGATCCTCGAAGTATTCATTCCGACCACATCCCTAGTCGAGGTCAATAGCTCCCCACTTCTGCTGTAAACAGTGTCGATGTGGAGCTGTTTTCCCCTCCTGAGGTTGGATAGTTTCCCAGAATCTCTTTGAGGCCGACTGATAGTTTTCCTCCATGGTCTCCTCGAACTCTTCCCAGGCCCGAGTTTTTGCTTCCGCAACCGCCCGGGCTGCAGCACGCTTGGCCTGCCGATACCCATCAGCTGCCTCGGGAGTCCTGCAAGCCAACCAAGACCTGTAGGACTCCTTCTTCAGGTTGACAGCATCCCTTACTTCCCGTGTCCACCACCGGGTTCGTGAATTGCCGCCCCGACAGGCACCACAGACCTTACGGTCACAGCTCCTCACGGCCACGTTAACAATGGAGTCGGAGAACATGGCCCACTCAGTCTCCATGTCTGTGTGATAAAATTGGTTGAAACACCCGCGAATATAATGGAGATCTGACATAACAGGGTTTTATGTGTCCCGCTATATGTGATGTCAAGAGAGTGACTCCATAGTAAGATAAACTGCACACACTTGATTATGTAATGCATGAACGCCTCTCACAGCGCAAAGCATAACTAAACTTTTAAGGGGTAGTTTCCTGGACCAAGATTAAGCATAGTCCTAGACTAAAATGGCCATTTAAATCAGTCCAACAGAAATGTGCTTTCTCTGTCATGGTTTTAAAAAGTCTAAGACTTAGTCTAGTCCAGAATTTAATAGGCTAATTTCCTGGAGGTAGACTAGAGCAACTTCAGGACTAAATTGAGGCTTAAATTAAACCTACCAGGAGGCAGGTTTAACTTCAGATTAATTTCATTTGGAGGACACATGGATTACTTGGACTATGTCAATGATGATCAGCGCTTTCCACCAGCCAGGCAAGTTCTTGCAGACAGAAGTGACCCATTGCCCTGTTTTGATTAAAATAATTTTTCAAGACCGTTTCCGCATGCATAAAGTAAATGCAGTGAAGATCATTTCACTCTTAGAACCCAGGCTTTCATCTGTGACCCAAAGAGGACAGCCTATTCCAGTTTGTCTCCAGGTGCTCATAACTTTAAGGTTCTTGGCATGTGGCACCTTTCATCGAGAAACTGGTGATTTATGTGGTGTCAGTGAACCAACAGTACATAAAGTCATTCACAGAGTGTGCAGGGCCATTTGTAAATTGAAAGCACATTACATAAACTTCCCTGATGCTAGAACCCAGGCTAACTACAAGGTACTATTCTATGAATATGGAAATTTCCCAGGAGTCATAGTTTGCATAGATGGAACCCATATTCCCATCAAGTGTCCCTCTACTCTAGATGCTAAGGAATACAGGAACTGAAAGAACTGGTTTTCCATAGGGTTGTTGTATTGTTCTTGTGTGTTCAGTTGCATTAAATTAATTACAAATAGATGTCCAGGCATTCCTTTTCTTTGATTTAACAGCTGATGTGTGCAGTTTATCTTCGATAACAGGATGTCTCGAAACTATTTGCTCTAAAAGACTTTTCTCATGTTCAGAAAAGTTCTTAGATCATACTCTCTTTTCAACTTCCATTGCCATTTGCTTCTCAGTTGCATACAATTTTAACCTTTTCTTGGTTCATTCCATGTTTTATAGGCAACCTCAATCCAGCTAATCCTGATTTGCACAGATGGTATTAAATTAATCGAGTGCATTTTTGTTGAGGACTCCATAGTCCAGGCGTTAGTAATCTGTACTTAATCTGTGTTTTAAAAAGCCATTTTTTAAAACATGATTAACTATTCTAGATTAAGGCCTACTCCTGTCTTAACTCAATCTTGTAGTCCGGGAAACCACCCCTAAATGTCCATGCTTAACTAGTCATCGATAAGGTCTATCTATTAAAGTGTTACTGACAATCAATAGATCATCAATTAATCGTTAGCATTCCTTAATAAAATATATTAAAGGATATTTCACCCATAATTCACCATACTCGCCATTAAAAGGGGAGTTCATCCAAAACTGAACATTCTGTCACCATCAACTCACCTCTTACTTGTTCCAAACTTGTTTTTCAAAAAAAAAATGTTTCTGATGTTGATGTCTGATGACAATAATATCCAATAACCTGTAGGTAATGTCTTTGTTTGCTGAAAACTTGAACAGTAAATGCTGAATTAAGATAGTTCTTTTGTTTATTATTATTTTATTTAAATTGTCAGACAGCTAAAACATTTCACAAAATGTGCTAAATCAGCTGCACAAAAGGACTGGCATGCTGAAACTTCTATAAAATTGACAGATATAAAGACATTTGTCATGATAATTATTGATATCGATTGATATGAAAAAAATAATCGTGATCGCCCAGCCACTACAATAAAGCTTTAAATAATCTAGCTCCTGTTTATCTAACCAACCTTCTGTCTCGCTACAATCCAAGCCACTCTTTAAGATCTCAAAACTCAGGGCTTCTGGTAGTACCTAGAATAGCAAAGTCTACTAAAGGAGGTTGATCCTTCTCATTTATGGCTCCTAAACTCTGAAATAGCCTTCCTGATAATGTTCGAGGCTCAGACACACTCTCGCAGTTCAAAACTAGATTAAAGACTTATCTTTTTAGTAAAGCACAGACTCAATGCATCCCATAATTGTAGGATGCACGACACATGCATTTATTATTTTTACATTGATATCGAAACTGGGAATTAATAAGAATCGAAATCAATAAGCGGAATTAAAATTGGAATGTGTACAATTCTGACGATACCTTACCCTAGTGTGTGTGTGTGTGTGTGTGTGTGTGTGTGTGTGCGTGCGTGCGTGCGTGCGTGCGTGCGTGTGTGTCACTCACTGTTCTGTGGGTGCCAGCGTACAGCATTCAGATACATGCCGCAGTAGTGGAACATGAACTCATGCTGAGAGCGGCTGCTGCTGCCCTCTAACAGCGGCATCAGATCATAACCATCCAGGAGCCTACACTCACACACAAATACACACAAACAATTACACACATCACAATCACATCACACACACACACACACAGGACATTGTTGGGGTCAATGTTAGGATGTCTGCTAGGGTGTTGTTAGAGTGAAATTAAGGCTGGCCACTGGTTGGTTGCTAGGGTTAAGTTGGGATGTTTTTTTTTTGCTCAGTGTTGTTAGGGTAAAGTTTGATGGGTGGTTTGTAGAGTGTTTCTAAAGGCTGATTTATACTTCTGTGTTAAACACACACGTATGGTCTGGTGCAGCCTTCGCGTGGGCTCACAGCCCTCCCTGTAGCCGAAGCTGACGTGCACCTCTCAAAAAATGTAACTACACCACGCATAGCTTAAATTCAGGAGTTTAACAAAGTTTTGATTCAGCATGTTTTTACCGCTCGCGCTCTCTCTCATAAACACGCAGCTCATGTACGCACAAACGGCGGAGCTGCATAAAAGCCGGTGCACAGTTCTTCAAATCTGCATTTGCTGACATACGATTTGAGCTACTTACCGAAAGATGTCGGCCCGACTTTAATTGGATGAACATTTTTTAGTTTTATGCCTCAGCCAGAATATAAAAACACATATAAACACATTTAGATCATTTACTTTAATCAGTACTATTGGACTGTGAAGAGTCTTTCAACCAGCTCAACAACACACGTTTCTGAACACGATCATCTACTGCACCCTTAAAGTGCGGTTAATAGTGAAATCGGCTAATCATTGCATCCCTATTAATGATATTATCTATGATATCTCTATCCAAATGTTTTCAGCTGCCTGCACCACTCACTTAATTAATATCAGGTGACGCACGCTTTACTGCAGCTCATGCTATATTGAACAGACGCACGTCACTTCATCACTATAGCGGCCGTTTTTCTACTGAACTAAATTGATTTTTGATGTCTTGGTCACACTATGTGGAGAGCCGGAACGAATTGCCTCGGGGGCTGGGTTCGACCCACAGGCTGCCAATTGAATAGCCCTGCTATTTTTTTCCGTAACGCGTAATAGCTTATACAGTATATACCGCCTTGATGACAGGCAGATATATTTTAGTTCAGTAGAAACCTCAGCCCTCTTCATGATATATGGATCATGCCCAACATATGTGCTTATTTTCTATTTATATCTCCTTTGAAATGTGGTATAAATCGCAAAATCACGGACTTTCCTCTGTGTCTCTTATTCAGTTTTTTACTTCAAGTCTATTCAGATGGAGAGCAGGAGGAACTATGACGTCAATTTGTATGTAAAAACCCAAAAGCAAGTTAGCATTTTAGCAGTTTTGGTTCTCTCGTCCCAAAATCAATGGCTATTTTAAATAGGATTTTGATTAAATCACTTAAATAAGGTTCGTGGCTAACACAAACTCAAGATACGTTCACGTTTTATTCTACGACATAAAACACATCAGTTACAGCACACTCTTGATCATTTAAATCGGTTTCGCTTCTTTAAAAATACGGCTGCTATCAAGTTGGGTATTTGGATTTGGCTGCTATTTAAGTATTTTCATGAATAGCATTTTATAGTTTGTAGTATTTTTCTAATTGGGAATTCATATTGTGTTAGATAATGCCTTCACTTATAAAGACCCCCAAGACAGATTCATTTGTTGATCATTTATTTTAATTAAACAATATTATGAAGATACTGCTTACCAGTGCAGCCTGTCTCTCTCCTGCTCTCACTAATGCAAACGTGTGAATAAACGTGCAAAAATACATACATGTTACCTGTCATTTTAACCTGATTTCCATCACATTATGTTCATATAAGCTGTTCGGCATTTCTTATTTTGGCTGATTTAAACTGTTATAAACAGCATAAAACAGAAACATTTTGATGTTCTGATAGTGATTCCTATGTAGAAGAACCACTTCCTGCCCTCTATCTGAGTCTTGCGCATCATCAATGACGTCATGTGAAAACAACCTATTGTAGAGCAACACAAACAGTGCGCAGAAGTATAAATGCACGAATATGTGCAAGGCAGGCACCGTGGATCACGCCGATCACTCGACGGAGAAGTATAAGCCAGCTTTTAGTGCATGCCACAGAGTTTTAGATGTGTATATATAAGACTGTAGTATGTATTATTTGCAAAGCATGAAGTGCTCAAAGAGTTATGATGTGTTTCTGCAGCACCAGTTGAACACTGAGTGTTGCTTGAGTGTGTATTATATGAGTGCAGGTGTGTGTGTGTTTATTACCTGTCTTTCGGCAGCTCTCCTCCGGCCAGCTTTACCACTGTGGGAAAAACATCCATCAGGCTGGTGGGTTCTGCCACTTCTCTTCCAGCAGCAAGACGCCCGGGCCAGCGGAATATACCTGGCACACGGATCCCTCCATCCCAGCCACCCATGGCTTTACCACCTGCACACCAGCAAAGTCCCTTTAAGGCAAGTCATTTCACTCGGTGGCCATCTTTGAAATGCCTTACGGGCAGTATGCTCAGGCATTCTGTTTAAATGGGGATTTCATTTCTAAATGTTCGTAGCACACAAAGTCTGCAGAAACTCACGTCTGGTCCAAGCCCCTCCTCCAGAGAATTGTCATTCTATAGCGATCGCCGATTAGCTCCTGTACTAGAAGGCAGGATTTATTC
>CAIGQZ010032630.1:994958-1006366 GCA_903798205.1 Danio tinwini
TATTATTATTATTATTATTATTATTATTAATAGAAAAGAGCAAATGCAGTAATATCATAGTAAAAACATGGTAAAATGAAAAAAGTCTGTGCTAACTCTCATTAGTCATATTTACAAAAATAATTTTAATTACTCATACAAAACTCTACCAAAATACTCATTAATTGTCATCTGAAATCAATTAATAATCTTTATTATTTGCCACTATACTTCAAACCACTGCTTTAATCACTTCACAAGTATATTCATTGCATAAGTACATCAATTATGTTGAATGACTATGATCATTATATCGTATTCCAACATTTCAGAATTGCATAAGTTTGGTTTCAGTGAATATATATATATATATATATATATATATATTTGATCCAGACATCAAATGTAATGCGTTTGATCTGTATGCATTAAATAATTGATGTGTCTATTTTGTGACACATTAAATATTGCATTTTAAAATACTGATTTATTTTAACATGCAAACATATTAACAACAGAACACCTGCAGTGTTTCCAACAGCATAGAAATAAAGAATAAACTAAATGAAAAGAATAAAATTAATAGGCCTGCTCTAGATGGAGCATCGATGGATTTGCTCTTCAGTGTTTGGACTCTCAGTAGTGATTATTAACCCACACTGACCTGAGCTAAACTGAACTGAACTTAAACACTGAAAACTGAACTGACACTGTTTACATTCACTATAAACTTCCATGTGAAGCTGCTTTGACACAATCTACATTGTATAAGCGCTATACAAATAAAGATGGATTGAATTGAATTGAATAGATATTTTTACTTAAAAGACAAATTTAGATTACAAAATGAAAACACAGACTGAATCCTCTTTAAGAACTGGCATAGGCTATTTTTACCAATCATGATTTCTTTCTTCCGTTAAATAAAACGCTGTTATTATATCACAAACCTCTGTTAACATTTTTAATAGAAGTCATTAGTTTAAAGTTTATGTCTCATGATTATGACTCATTTCCTCCGTCTCACTCGCAGTTCATGTGTGCTCGCTGCATGTGATGAAAGATAATGACAATAAACCGTACGGCTCACTTGTTGACTATGTAAAGTATAGGCTACTATAGCATATAACAATTTTGCTGTTTACATATGATATTGCATTCATCTGCATACATGTTTTATAAGCTGTAAAACGAAAGCTCCAGTATGGTGTGGAGTTTTCATTAAGAAAAATCAAGAAAATCTTTGGATTTGATTCGTAGATTTAACAAATAGCTATGTAGGCTATTTTTAAAACTGATAATATATAAGAACTATTAATAACTGTAATTTCCCAAATGGACAAAAGGTTGGTTTGTTGGTTGTATACTAAATCATCAATGTTAAGTTTATGACACGGCTCCAGGCAGCACAGAGGCGATTAGCATCAGCGCTGGTTTGTGTCAACTCGTCTGTGTCAAACTGTGACCAGAAATATCCGCCTTTCATTTTGCTACTAAAATATGTTTGTAGGCACGTGTGGTTGCATGTGTTACCATACTGCAAGTTAACAAATATGTGTTGCAGTCACACATTTAGGGGCCGATCACAGCAAACACGCTTTTCCAATCTAAAGATGCGAGGCACACCTCACCGCCTTAATGTTTACTAGAGAAAAAAGAAGCGTGGTGCTCTTTTTTTATGCCACTAGGAAACGACTGAATCAGCTGACCTGTATTGTGCACGAGTGTTGCTGTCCATGTTGTTATAATTGTAATATTTAATAACATTGTGATATTCAAGATTTGTAAAGTCATGCAGCTCTGGATAACATAACAGGGACCACTAGTCTGTCCTCCATCATTAAAATGTTTCCATAGTTGTTTTGACAACACAAACACTGCAGTCACCTCAATGGAAACCCTTCCTCTGCTTTCATTTGATTGAAGAATGAAACAGACGCGACTGACGAAACATGCTTTTACCACTCAGGGTTGACTTTTATTTCAACTGCGAACACACAGCATGCAATGGCAAAAACGTGAGGCGCGCAGGGCGCATAAGCAGCACGCAAAACACTCACAGCCATTAGTAAACCATTCAAAAAATGCTCCTCTCTAAATATAAAAAAAAATTTTAGCGTTTAACTGATACTATTAATCGATTACAAATGCACCCTGAAACTGTTAAGAAAGTAAGTTATGGTTTTATTAGGATTACCTGATGGTGGTGTTCCCGTAGCAGCCGATGTCTCCAATGCCCAGATCATCCACCATCATCAGCACAAAGTTTGGTCTGGATTTCTGATCTCCATCTGAGAAACATGAGCAGAACTGGAGGAAGAGCAGCAGAGCAGAGAAACTCCTGCAGAAACACAGCAGAGAAGGTCAGTTCTGAACAATCGAACTAAGGATCTGATAATCCTTTAATCAGAATTATTTGCCCCTTCCTGTGAATTTTATACATTTTTTTCTTAAATATTCCCCAAATGGTGTTGAACAGATTCAGGAATTGTTCACAGCATTTCCTCTAATATTTGTTCTTCTGGAGAAAGTCTTATTTGTTTTATTTTAGCTAGAATAAAAGCAGTTTTTAATTGTTTTTAAGGTCAATATTATTAGCCCCCTTAAGCAATATTAGTTTTGGATTGTCTCCAGAACAAACCACTGTTATACAATGACTTGCCTAATTACCCTAACTTTACCCTAATTAACCTAGTTAAGACTTAACTTAAGTATCTTGAAGAATATCTGGTCTAATATTATTTACTGTCATCATGGCAAAGATAAAATAAATCAGTTATTAGAGATGAGTTATTAAAACTATTATGTGCAGAAATTTGCTAAACAAAATCTATAAAATATACTGGAGGGCGAATAATTCTGACTGCAATGTGTGTGTGTGTGTGTGTGTGTGTGCCCTCAAGATATCACATGTCTGATGTGTCAGTATTGTGTGATGTTGTGTCATGTGATATGTTGTGCTGTGATTCATGTGCTTGTGTTTGTCATGTGACCCCTTTTGTTCTGTTTCCCGCTGTTTTCTAATGATCATGTGTTACACCAGGGGCCTGTTTCAGTAAGGAGGTTCAACCAACTCAGAGTTTAAACTTGATCTATGAATTAACTTAATGAGGGATTAAAAACTGTAGCTGCGACCCAATTCGCATACTATCCGTCCTAAATAATATTTGAAAATAGAATTAGTATGTGCTAAATCATAGTATGTCGAAAAGAGTATGCCAAAGGTTCCCGGATGGTTTACTATTTCTGGTCGAAATTTTAAGTGTAGAAGCGTCCATACTCTGACCACTGATATTGCCCACAGTGCATTGTGCGTTGGACGTGAAATCGAATAGAACTACAAACACAGGTGAAAAGTGTAAACAAACTACAAACATGATGGACGTGCTAGACCAACTGTCAAGTAGAGAGACTTTGGTAAAGATGTTTGAATGACTGTTAATTAATATCTTGCCCACTGGAAAATATTTTAATGGTGTTTTCTGTGTTATATTTCATCTGCAACAACGATACTGAACTTCTATAAAGACGTGTTTGGACACTAACGTCTGAATGCAGAATTATCCACCTGAGGAGATTTCTCTGCATGAAAGACTCGTGAATGGCAGATTAACCTGCTGCTGCTTCTCCAATAAGGTAGGACATTAAATACGACAGAAATGTGGACGATGTGTGGAGGACTGACAGGGCTCATAACTAAGCAACATGACGATCTGTTAACCTCCTTACACAGAGACTGTAACATCATACATCAGTTTCTGTGAGGACTTATGCATCCCAACCAGGACCTACTTATCATTTAACAATGATAAACCATGGTTTACACCAAAACTTAGACAGCTTCGTCATGAAAAAGAGGATGCCTACAGGAGCGGGGACAGGATTTTATACAATCAGGCCAGGAACACACTGACAAAGGAGATTGGTGTGGCCAAGAAAAGCTATGCCAAAAAGCTGCAAAACTAGTTTTCTGCCAACGACCCTGCATCAGTGTGGAAAGGCCTGAAAGACATCACAAATTATAAAACGCCATCCCCCAGTATCGACTGCAACAAACATCTTGCAAACGAGCTGAATATCTTCTATTGTAGATTTGACACCTCTGACCAGACACCTCACACCCACCCGGATCATCTCCCTACACAGCCATCAACACCTCCAGCCATCTCCCTCTCACCCCCTGCACTTCAGATCAGTGAGGATAATGAGCATCAGATCCTCAGTAAACAGCCATCAACACCTCCAGCCATCTCCCTCTCCCCCCCTGCACTTCAGATCAGTGAGGATAATGGGCATCAGATCCTCAGTAAACAGCCATCAACACCTCCAGCCATCTCCTTCTCCACCCCGGCACTTCAGATCAGTGAAGATAATGTGCGTCAGATCTTCAGTAAACAGAGGAGACGAAAAGCACCAGGTCCAGATGGTGTTTCACCAGCCTGTCTGAAAACTTGTGCGGACCAACTGGCTCCCATTTTCACACAGATCTTCAACAGATCACTGGAACAGCGCAAAGTTCCATCCTGCTTCAAATGCTCCACCATCATCCCAATACCAAAGAAACCAAAGATCACAGGACTCAATGACTACAGACCTGTTGCCTTAACATCTGTGGCCATGAAGTCATTCGAAAGACTGGTGCTAGCTTATCTGAAGGACATCACTGGACCTTTGCTGGATCCCCTGCAGTTTGCCTATAGAGCAAACCGGTCTGTGGATGATGCAGTCAACATGGGACTGCATTATATCCTAGAACATCTGGACAAACCAGGGAACTACGCAAGGATACTGTTTGTGGACTTCAGTTCTGCCTTTAACACCATCGTCCCATCACTGTTTGAGAACAAACTGACCCAGCTGTCTGTCCCTAGCTCTGTCTGTCAATGGATCACCAGCTTTCTGACAGATAGACAACAGCTAGTCAGAATGGGCAAAATCACATCCGACAGCCGCACCATCAGCACTGGTGCCCCCCAGGGATGTGTTCTCTCCCCACTGCTCTTCTCCCTGTACACAAACGACTGCACTGCAAAAGACCCCTCCATTAAGCTCTTGAAGTTTGCGGATGACACTACTGTTATTGGCCTCATCCGGAACGGTGACGAGTCTGCATACAGACAGGAGGTGAAGCGGCTGGCTTTATGGTGCAGATACAACAACCTGGAACTGAACACGCTCAAAACAGTGGAGATGATAGTGGACTTTAGGAGAAACCCCCCTGTACTCCCCCCACTCACCATCATGAACAGCACTGTGGCTGCAGTAGAGTCATTCAGGTTCCTGGGCACCACCATCTCTCAGGATCTGAAGTGGGACATTCACATAGACTCCATTGTAAAGAAAGCCCAGCAGAGACTGTACTTCCTTCGTCAGCTGAGAAAGTTCAACCTGCCACAGGAGCTGCTCGTACAGTTCTACTCAGCTGTCATCCAATCCATCCTCTGCACTTCAATCACCGTCTGGTTCAGCTCAGCTGCCAAAACCGACCTTCGTAGACTACAGCGAATAGTCCGGACTGCTGAACGAATCACTGGCACTACCCTTCCCACACTTCAAGAACTGTACTCTTCCAGAGTGAGTAAAAGGGCTCGTAAAATCACTGTGGACGCCTCACACCCAGCACACTACCTGTTCGAACTGTTACCGTCTGGTCGGCGCTACAGAGCACCAAGCACAAAAACAGACAGACACAGGAAAAGTTTCTTTCCTCAGGCCATCTACCTCATGAACAGTTAAATATTCCCCTACTGTGCAATAAACGTGCAATACTTTCTCATACGCACTTGTACACAGCACCTTATAACCTGTATATTTACAACATATCTGTACATACATTCAACATCCAGATCTTTTTGACTAACTGCATCTCTGTTTAATGTTTATTGCCTTTTCTTTTCTTGTATTTAATTTTGTGTTGTCACTCGTCACTTTATGTACACTGAAAGCTTCTGTTGCCAAAACAAATTCCTTGTGTGTGTGAAGCACACTTGGCAATAAAACTGATTCTGATTCTGATTCTGATGAGGAAATAGTATGTCCTAAAGCTTGCATACTCTTCTGTTACACACTCAAAAGTGTGTATTTTTCCTTCACAAAAAAGTACATACTTTTAGGGCGTAGTATAAGTATGCGAATTGGGACGCAGCATTTGAGTTTTCGGTTTCAGAACAGCTGATCTGAGTTAGGTCAATCAAGTCTGAGTAGACAAGTTCAGAGTAAAGCTGCGGTCACACTGCACTTTTCTCCCCATAGACCTCCATTCGTACGCACGCGTCAGACCGGAAACGCAGGGTCATGTGACAAGTTTTGCAGTTCGCTGCGATGCAAAGTTCAAGCTTGGTGAACTCTGACCAGGGAATGCATGGAGCAATCAATCGCTTTTTTAAATTTCTAATTATCTTGTTTAATCCCGCCACCTTTACGCAGCACCGTACGACAGAATTTTGCATGCCTAAACTCTAATTAAGTTAATTAATTAAGTTGGCGATTCATTCTGCTGTGGCGACCCCAGATTAGTAAAGGGACTAAGCCGAAAAGAAAATTAATGAATGATCATTAGTCATTTATATAATTATCATTATATTATTTTATTGATTTATTAGTAAATGATTTGATTATTATTGGTCATTTTATTGTTTTTATATTTCATTATTACTATTTTTCTATAATTATTGCTTCATTATTTCCTTTTTTCCATGTTGCTATGGTAACACAACGACATTAATTGATCTGTTGTGTTGATTGTATAGTTGTTATAGTAACACAACTACATTAATTGATATATTGTGGTGCTTCTATAGTTGCTATGGTAACACAAGAACTACATTAATTGATCTTCTCTTGTGATTCTATAGTTGCTATGGTAACACAAGAACTATTTGGATTGGTCTGTTGTGGTAATTCTATAGTTGCTATGGTAACAAGGACTTGTGTTATTATTTATTATGTTTTTTATATATTTTATTATTACTATTTTCCTGTAAGTATTGCTTTATTATTATTTCCTTTTTCCCATGTAGTTATACTCTTCTGACTGTGGATTCAAGTAACACCTGTTTTCATGAGTAAGAGATAAGAAAATGTCTCCATGTCAAGGTCTGTATTGTCACAGGACAATGTTGTGAAGCAGTAATTTTCCATTGCAGATGCTTGATGTGGTATAATAACACTTGTTGGATTTGTTCTGGCATTGAAACATAAGCAACTAAGATTATTCAGTAAACTCTGCTCTTTCTTTATCATCATTGCTTTGTCCTCTGCTTCTGCTCTCCTCTGGCCTATATTGAAAATAGATTGTTAATTCGAGTGAATACTGGTTAACAGGTCTAGGTATTGCGCAGCTCTGCTGGCTTGTTCTCTGGATACCCATCTTATTTTAGATCTTATTTATCTGGCATGGAAAGTGTTTTCTAGCAGTTTCGACAAAACACAAACACTTAAACAACACCAGTGTTGGGGAAATTCCTTTAGTAATGCATTACAATCTTGTATTACTTCTTTAAGTAATTAAGTGTGCTACTTTAGTTACTTCTCACGTGAAAAAATACCTGTTTTTAAACCATACTAAAGTGCATCAATTAACTTGTTGTGGTGATTCTATAGTTGCTATGGTAACACGACAACTACAGTACATTAATTGATCTGTTGCGGTAATTCTATAGTTGCTATGGTAACATACAAACTACATAAATTGATTTGTTGCGGTGATTCTATAGTTGCTATGGTAACACACAAACTACATTAATTGATATGTTGTAGTAGTTCTATAGTTACTATGGTTGCATAAGGACTATATTAATCAATCTGTTGGGGTGATTCTATAATTGCTATGGTAACACAAGAACAACATAAATTGATCTGTTGTGGTGGTTCTATAGTTGCTATGGTAACACAACAACTACAGTCAGTAGTTCAATCAATATGTTGTGGTGATTTAACTGTGTAGTGGTACCAACTATTGTAATATAAACAAATGACCCAATACTGTAGTTTTTTTTTAAGTATAGGGTATATTATAACTTTTATAAAACTATATGTTACTATTATAACTTTATTCTTAAAGTATATTATTATATTATAACACATATACTACAATACACCACAGTTTACTGTAGTAAAAACTACAGTATTTATTACAGTTCGCTATATTATCTGTTCACTATAGTTAATATTACAGTATTCTGGAGCATTTATTACCAGAGTTGTAAATACTGTAGCATATACAGTGTAATAAACTTTACTATGGTACGATTAAAAAACTATTACCAATTTTTAAGGGTTATTTAACCTCTTAGCATTCCTGTAAAATTTGCTTAAATGCCTAAAATATGCATACCCAAAGTAAATTGCATGCTATTTTAAAACATTTTTAGTATATCAGTTTTTTGGTTTTGGTCTCTTTTGAAAAGTTACACATTGAGGTTTATTCCCATTTCTGACTATAAATGTTATAGTCAGAATCACTGTAAATGTTATTGGTATTGAGTAATTAAACTTAAGACACACTGAAAAACAAAATAAATAAATATCTGCCTAAGATTTTAATCTTAGCTAATGCCTGCAGTAGACTAATTGAGAGGTATTAATTTGAAAATACAATTGGATCAAAGCTTGAAGACTTACCAAGCCAAATTTTCTATTTTGATAACCGTACCTTAGAAAATTAGTGTTTTATACATGTTTATCAAAGTGAATGTCGGGACGCTCCACAAAAAAATCCACTTGGAGACTCCAATTGACTCTGACCATTGACACATAAAAGGCTGTGATTTTTGAATGCTTTATTTTACAGTCATTTTTTTTTGGCTCTGATGAAAGGCTACACTTAGAGCTATTCTACCCCTTATCCATATTCACTGTCAATACTTGTTGACATAGTAATTGAAGGAAAATTAAATAACTGATCACTTTGTCATGTGGTCAAAAAATATGTATGCAAATATGACAAATTACTTTTACAGCAAAAGTGAATAAAGCTCAGGCTATTTTTTAAAAGTAAAACGTACTGCATACTTTACTACATTGCGTTACTTCACCGTTTACTTGGAAAGTAATCTGATTACATATCTCGCGTTACTTGTAATGCATTATAGACTGACAGACCTCAGGGTCCTGCTGTCCATCATCTTCATCAGCAAATCCTCATCATATTCAGCAGATTCCCGGATGAGCTGTGCTTTGTGAACACGGAAGTGAACACTTTTCCTGCAAACACTTTCTCTTTTTCTGTGTGAAAGAGAAAGTCTGAAGATCAGCTTATTAATCGATGATTTATTACCTCCAAAGTCACTCGCACAAAAAAAGCGGTATTTCACACGCATGCGCAATGCTTTATTGTTAAGTCGCGCGTTTAGCTTAGATTGTGTCCTGTGAGGATTGTACTCGCTTACCTGCTCTTAACCCCTCAGTTTGATGTGTTTCGGACCGCTTTCTCTCCTCAGAGTTTGACAGGATCTTCCAGATTCCCGCAGTACCTGTGAATGACGCGATTACTGTAAACACCTCAGGAGATGCGCAGGATATATATATAACAACACGCGCTTTATACTCGTATTTAATATGTGATTGTTGTTCTACTTGTTTATCTGCACTTCTATTCGTTTTTTCCTTATAAAATAACAAAAATGTGCCTTTTTTCATACAGTTTAGCTGTGTTGTGTACCGTTTATTTTCGGATGATGCGTTACTATAAATACCGCCGTAGACGCGCAGTCATTATTCAACGCGCTTTCTATTTAATTATTACAGAAAAATAGAAACATACAAACAACAGAAAGCTAAAATAAATAAAAAAATACAGTCAATATAAAGCATAGGCAGTGTCTATGCATACAGTGTTTTAAAAACTACATGGAATATTATAATATTTAATATAAATCTCAGATTTTTTTTGTCTTTCAACAGTTTCACAGAAGAAATAAAAGAGATCAATATAAAACAATATTAAATCTGTTTACATGGGAGGTGACTTGCCAATTTTTTGTTTATATGTGGAAATTTTTACAGAATAGCTACAGAGGATAATAATAAATTTTAGATCTTTATGTTTTCATATATATATATATATATATATATATATATATATATATATATATATAAAACAAGTGCGCGTTTATTCTGCATTATACGGTAGATGAGAACAAAGACTCATTCACAGTTGTGGCTGGCAAACTTCCTTCTGCAGTGCAAACATTTATTAAAACTGTGAAATAACTTCTACACTCCTATAAGTGTTGTTCTCAACTGTTTGATATTATAATATGCATTAAATCATGCATTTCCTTTATTCTTTGGAACTGTGTATGGGATTGAGTATACGGCTTATCGATTTTATTAATCAGCTTAATCTTGATACACTTCCGACTCTGAGAACTTTTAAACATTTTCTGCACAAATTCTTAAAGTATACCTGCAATTGTTTTTTTTATGATCTGATTTTTTATGCATGGTGATTTTGTAATTATGTGGTATTTTTTGTGATTTTTATGTGTTCGCGGCCATCTTGACCAGGTCTCACTGGAAGAAGAGACAGTGCTGTCCCAATGTGATCTCCTGGCTAAATAAAGAAAATATTAATAATAATTAAATCTATTATTATTAAATGTACTATTATTACTGTAAGTCTGATTACTTTTAAAATAAATATTTTGTCATGTAGAACATTTGATATACAGAAAATCTAAATGTGTGAGAAAAGTACATGCTTCAAGTCTTCTAAAGTTTAAAAACTTGTTGTGTTGGTTAAAAAATATTTAAAATGTCTAAAAATATGCAACATTTCTGTCATTTTATGCACAAATGACATTTAGCATTTATATATGAACATAAACTGTATGAAAAATAGAACATTTTGCTTTTATGCAAAAACAAAAAGCTTTAAATGATATTTAGTTTTTTTGTATAGTTTATATTCATATGTAAATGCAAAATGTCATTTAAGAGTTTTTTGTGCATAAAATGACAGAAATGTTATTTTTTTTGCATATGCATTGTAATAATAAATGTTTGCTTGCATGAAAAACAAAAATTTTTGTTTCTTCATACAGTTTATATTAATATTACAAACAACAAAATACAAATATTTTATATACTCACTGTCCACTTTATTAGGTACACCTGTCCAACTGCTTGATAATGTAAATTTTTAATCAGCCAATCACATGTAAGCAACTCAATGCATTTAGGCACTTAGACATGATCTGCTGCAGTTCAAATTGAGCATCAGAATGGGGAAGAAAGGTGATTTTGAACGTGGCATGGTTGTTGCTGCCAGACGGGCTGCTCTGAGTATTTCAGAAACTGCTGATCTACTGGGATTTTCACGCACAACCATCTCTAGGGTTTACAGAGAATGGTCTGACAAAGAGGAAATATCCAGTGAGCGGCAGTTCTGTGGGCGCAAATGCCTTGTTGATGCCAGAGGTCAGAGG
>CAIGQZ010032630.1:1050413-1069528 GCA_903798205.1 Danio tinwini
CTTCGATAAAAACTGTTTTACACTCTCAAAAATGTTGGGTTGTTTTAACTCAACGTTGGGTCATATATAGATAAATCAGTTGGGTTAAAACATCTAATTTAAATTTAATAAAAAATATTGTCCACATATGAGGTTGGGTTAATTACGATGGACTATGTTTTTCAATTAAACTTAAATTACACAGTTTAACCCAAAGGTTAGGTTTGTCCACAGCATATTACGGTGGTGTTTTGCAGTATAACTCAGTAGTTATTATATTGTGATTTGTTTATAGGGTCTTAGTTCATGTGCTACTATAGCAACTTTAGAACCACTACAACAGATTAATCTTGGGTTATTGCCAGGAAATATGCTGGGTTATTGTAGTCCAGCATTCTGTCAAATATGGACAACCCTATCAACTGCGTTAATTTTGTCAATTAAACTTGAATCTGACTTTTTTAACTCAGTGGTTGGGTTTGTCCATATGTGACGGCATAAAACAACCCAGCATTTTTATAGGGATTATCATTAATGAATAATGTAGTACACTCTCAAAAATGCTGGGTTGTTTTAACTCAATGTAGGGTCATATAAGGACAAACCAGTTGGGTTAAAACATCAAATTTAATATTAATTTAAATAATTGTTCATTAATCAAGTTGGGTTAATTAAGTTGGGTTAATTTTTTCAATTCGATTTAAATGAAAATGTCTAACCCAATGGTTGTGTTTGTCCATATTTGACTCACCAATCCAACCTAGGATGTTTTAGAGTGTGCAGTATGGTTCAAAAACAGATGGCTATAGTATTACTCTAGTATTTTTTCATGTCTCTGAGACTGGAGAAGACAGACAGCGTGTCGAGGGGTTTCTGTGAACAACATCTTAATTTAATCCTTAAGCATATCTTTAATCTGTGGGCTAATTGAGCCTCTATACTCAGAGTGAAGCATGCATATCTCCAGCTCTCCATGCACACATTATTGGGCATAATGGCCGATGCGGGATGTGAAGGAGAACCCAAGGGCAGATGCTCATGTGCAGCACTGCAGTGTGTTTGAGAGCAGACTGTTGAACTCTTCTCAGCGGGGTTACAAACGCAGATCTGCACTAATTATCACGCTCACTTATGCATTTACACCAGTCGCGCTGCTGAAGCTCAGCCTGATGACAAAAATACACTGCAGTATTTTTACAGTAAATTTACTATACATCATTTCCTGTGGTAAGTACACCATCATAACACAATCAGAATCTGTTCAGAATCAGAATCAGTTTTATTGCCAAGTGTGCTTCACACACACAAGGAATTTGTTTTGGCAACAGAAGCTTTCAGTGTACATAAAGTGACAAGTAACAACACAAAACTAAATACAAGAAAAGAAAAGGCAATAAACATTAAACAGAGATGCAGTTAGTCAAAAAGATCTGGATGTTGAATGTATGTACAGATATGCTGTAAATATACAGGTTATAAGGTGCTGTGTACAAGTGCGTATGAGAAAGTATTAGTAGTAGGGAAATATTGAACTGTTCATGAGGTAGATGGCCTGAGGAAAGAAACTTTTCCTGTGTCTGGCTGTTTTTGTGCTTGGTGCTCTGTAGCGCCGACCAGACGGTAACAGTTGGAACAGGTAGTGTGCTGGGTGTGAGGCGTCCAGTGTGATTTGTGAGCCCTTTAACTCACTCTGGAAGAGTACAGTTCTTGAAGTGTAGGAAGGGTAGTGCCAGTGATTCGTTCAGCAGTCCGGACTATTCGCTGTAGTCTACGGAGGTCAGTTTTGGCAGCTGAGCTGAACCAGACGGTGATTGAAGTGCAGAGGATGGATTGGATGACAGCTGAGTAGAACTGTACGAGCAGCTCCTGTGGCAGGTTGAACTTCCTCAGCTGACGAAGGAAGTACAGTCTCTGCTGGGCTTTCTTTACAATGGAGTCAATGTGAATGTCCCACTTCAGATCCTAAGAGATGGTGGTGCCCAGGAACCTGAATGACTCTACTGCAGCCACAGTGCTGTTCATGATGGTGAGTGGGGGGAGTGCAGGGGGGTTTCTCCTAAAGTCCACTATCATCTCCACTGTTTTGAGCGTGTTCAGCTCCAGGTTGTTGTATCTGCACCATAAAGCCAGCCGCTCCACCTCCTGTCTGTATGCAGACTCGTCACCGTTCCGGATGAGGCCGATAACAGTAGTGTCATCCGCAAACTTCAAGAGCTTAATGGAGGGGTCTTTTGCGGTGCAGTCGTTTGTGTACAGGGAGAAGAGCAGTGGGGAGAGAACACATCCCTGGGGGGCACCAGTGCTGATGGTGCGGCTGTCGGATGTGATTTTGCCCATTCTGACTAGCTGTTGTCTATCTGTCAGAAAGCTGGTGATCCATTGACAGACAGAGCTAGGGACAGACAGCTGGGTCAGTTTGTTCTCGAGCAGTGATGGGACGATGGTGTTAAAGGCAGAACTGAAGTCCACAAACAGTATCCTTGCGTAGTTCCCTGGTTTGTCCAGATGTTCTAGGATATAATGCAGTCCCATGTTGACTGCATCATCCACAGACCGGTTTGCTCTATAGGCAAACTGCAGGGGGTCCAGCAAAGGTCCAGTGATGTCCTTCATAACAGTTAACGATCATAACAAACTGAATAAAACAGAATAGTTTTATTCAATTTGCCTAAACAAAAAAACTAACACCTTATGAAAAAGCATTCATTCATTCATCCATTCATTCATCCATTTTCTTTTTGGCTTAGTCCCTTTGTTAATCAGATGTCACCACAGCGGAATGAACCGCCAACTTAACCAGCATATGTTTTAAACAGCGGATGCCCTTCCAGCTGCAACCCATCAGTGGGAAACTTATGAAAAATCTTACATTATGATTACATAAAAACTGTGTAGCACAAAATGTTTTTTCATGTAGTCAAATGACATGAAAACTGCTGGCACAAATTGTAATGAATGCTTTAGATTTTACTGGCAAACTGTGATGTATTGCAGTATAATATACCCTTTAGTAATGAGGGCCAGACAGAGTCTGCAGACATGTTTTGCTATTTCTGTGCAGAATTGTGTTAAAAATCTGCGGGTTTATGCAGAATCATTTTGGGAGTATCATAACTAAAACCTTTTAACTTTTTAACTTTTTAAAAGTCATAACTGAACTAAACAGAAATGGAATTAAGACGTGGAGTCTGCAGATATTAATGGCATTATTGAAGTAAACACCGCAGTCAAACTATTACCGTCATGTAGGACTTTTTAACATATTTTCCCACAAGATCCACACACACGGCTGTCAGTAAAGGACCACACACACACACACACACACACACATTGCGAAATGCTGAGTTTTTTCTTTCCATTTGGCGTGCGTTGAACACTCTGAATGAAATGTTCATGAGTGAAAGTGAAACTGCCAAACTGCAGTTAAAGCCACCCAAAATGACAGGAAACTCTTAATGAAAGCACTTGACGTAAACACCTTCATTATATTATTGTCTATTGAGGCGAATAACTAGACTACAGATGTCCATAAGTGTAGTCAGTCGTGTCTTCAATATAAGTGAAAGATCCAGAAGGGCATCCTGCTGATTTGATTCAGAAGGGCATTTGTTTTGTCAGACGGCTCACCGGTTTGACTTTCATTCACCGTCATTCATTTTAAAAAGCATCCGCTCCATTTTATCTGTAGATGTTTTACTGGAACACATAAACTCTACAGGTGCCTGATAGTTAGATGTGGAGCTCACATTAGTCAGATTCACTCTAGTGAACTGCATCCATGTTAGCACGTCACGTTTGATGTGGTCATTTCACAGTAGGAACACACACACGTTCCAAGACTCGTTCTCGCCACCTACAGTGCAATTCGGCCAGGTATACATCCGCGCTAAAATATCAAGGTGAAAGTCAGCATAGCTGGGTAGAATTGATCCAGCTCCCAACCTAACTTCGAGAATAGATTAAAGGTGATATCTTTTTTAATCGCCTGATAAGAGTCTCACGTTAACGGCCCACCACTAATTCATAAACAAGAACACAATCTGTATCAGCTTTGCATGACTAAAATAGTTGAATAAATTTCCATTCCAAATGTTGAATAAAACATACCTGTCTAAAAGCAATACTTTAGCCGTGGTGTCGCCCTTTAGAGCATTGTTTTGAACTGCATAATTATTTCTCTCCAGGTGCAATAGTAACTCTAATATTGATTCAAGGTTTAGAAAAGATCTGATTCTGCATTTTTGGCAAAATCCCAAACAATCTTTTTATGGATGCAAGTCCACGTTGGTCTTTCAGAAAGAACTCTTTCAGGTTAATGCTGATGAGTTTGCCTGATGTCCCTTTCTGTCAGCTGTAGGTGGCCATGCTTCACGTGTACGCGCAAAAATGGCATATCAATCTGCGTGAAGAGGCTGCGCAGAAATATACATTTAGATTTGTTGACAGACAGTTTGAGTTACCTGCCGTAATTGAGTTATTTGACTGCCTGACAAGTTTTAATTGGATGAACATATTTAAGTCTTATGCCTCAACCAGAATATATAAACTAGTGATGCGCGGATTGCGGATATATCCACGGGCGCTGTGGATAATCCGCAGATCGGGTAATAAAAAAATAGATTATGATTAATTGCAGGTGGGTTGCGGATGGAGGACATAAATTATTATAATAATTAATAATAATTGCTTTGCATTTTTCAAACACTCTGTAAAATACATATGTGTATTTTTTTTTCATCAGGCAAACGGGCCCTAATTTGCAGGCTAATTTTTAAAAAAATAATAAACGCGTAGTCGTGGTCCATTTCTTAAAGCAGACATGGAAGTGAAACAGATCAGAGAGAAACTTAAAAAGGAGAATTAAAAACAAAACAAAAGGAAGGAAGGAAAGAAAAGTGCCGTGTGGGAGCGTTTTAGCCAAGTGGGCAAAGAGGATGATTCAAGTGCTGGGTATGTAATATGCAACGGCTGTGATTTGCTGTATGTTTATGACAGCCACAAGACTGGTACCTCTAATATAAAACATCATGTGTGTGCTAAATCGAAAGGTCAGTCAAGTCAAAGTCAGACAAGCACTTTAAGTTCTTACATTCGTCGGGACAGCAAAAAACTACCACTGGAAGTTAAGTCTAGTCTGGTGGATGCATGTGTGGATCTGTGCTGCATTGATATACGCCTCTTCGATGTTGTCAGTGGCAAAGGATTCCTCCAAGTGGCCCAAAGACTAATAAACATCGGTGCCAAGTACGGTGCAGTTGATGCTGATGCTATCATACCCCATCGCCAGACAGTTTGTGACGGGAAAAAACTTTCAGAGGTCATCCAAAAAGTTTTGGAATACAGTGGGATTGTGGCAGACAGATATGTGGACAGACAAATTTAACAAAAGGACGTATACTGCTCTTACATGTCACTACATCGATGAAAAATGGCATCTGCAAAGTTGCATTCTGGCAACAGTCGAATTGGACAGTCATTTTAAAGGGCAGCTATTTGACCCCTTTTTTAAGAGGTAATATTAATATTATGGTTCTTCTGAGTGTGCCAGTTTAGGTTCAGTTCAAAACACAATTCAGATTTTTTTATTATGATGTGTTAAAGTGTCATTTTGGGGGCGTGTACACAGTTTGTTGTTTTAGGGGCGTGTTGCTTCACATGAAAAATAGTTTTGACTTCCCGCCCAACTTAACAAGTGGGCGGAGCCAAGAGCTCCCCCGCTGTGTGTATTGCAATAGACAGGCAGACAGAGAGCAGCAACATGAGAGTACCAGCATTCAGACGTACATGTAGGACTCAGACACAGACCAAGCAGAGAGTACAGAATCATGTGTCTTTGTATAGTTTTACAGCCAACTGTGTGCTAGTTTAAAGCTCCGAACTTGTAGCCTACACCGAGACTAATAAAGCACACTGAATTAACTGTGACTGAAGGGCATCACACACCGGATGCACCGCGACACGGCGCGCACATGACAGTTGAAAGTATCGCACACTTGCAGCGCTGGTGTGTCACCTGATAGAAACATGTTTAGAATTCAGAAATGCATGCCGCTGCGTGGCGCGACGCTGAGTGTCCCCGAGCGGCGCTTCTGGTGTAGGACCTGCTTGAGGCTATAACTAGAGGGTGTCATACACCGGATGCGTCGCTCAGAGCCACGACGCGGCACACCAGACGCGCACATTCCCATGTTATTTAAAATAAAACTATTCAGATAACGCTCTGTGGCGCGGCAGAAATATGAACAGTGTCCTGAGCAGGGCCAGCGCGTCCATAGAGGCGACCTAGGCGGCAGAATAGTGAGCAAACACCACGGTCGTCACTTTCACCCGCGACAACGCGAAATGCATGGTGCTGCGCGTCGTTAGTTTGTTATTTCCAATGCAGGGACGTGCACGTGAGGCAGCGCGCTCACACTTTCCAGCTGCACCTAGTTAAGATGACAGGGAGCTTCTGTGACCGTGGGAAATGCAAACCGCTGAAGTTTAAGGAAGACACAATGAAAAGTACACATGTATGCAAACTCACCAAAACTCACAAACACTGGCGTGGAGGAGAGCGATAACGTGGTGAATGTTGAGCCCAATGAGCCTTACATCTAAACATAGAGCAAGGGTGTTTCTTTGGTGACGTCGCTTTGACTCACACGCTGAAAATGGCGGACGTGAAACAACATACTGAGGAGATGGTAATGCACATCTGTCAATCAATATTGGTGGGCGGGGGGTCCGCACTCCTACGTAAACTTGCGGTCGATCTCAAAACCGCTCCAATTGGTCCACCGTTTTTATGTTGTTAAATTGAAAAAAAAGCACTGGGTGTGTTTATATCAGCCCAATATGACGCTCTATACACTATACCTACACATATGTCTGTCCAAACAGCTTGAAAAGTAGATTTTTCACCATAGGTGCCCTTTAAAAAAAACAGCGAGAACATCTATGACCAAATAACCAATGTGTTATTAAGTTATGGAATAACAGCAGACAAAATCATTTTTGTCAGTGACCAGGGCCCGAACATTAAGGCTGCACTTCAGACCTACCACTGGGTTCCGTGCTCCGCACACATGTTGAATACAGTGTTGAGACATGCGTTCAGTAAGAGGAATGCACCAGAAGGCATCAGAGACGTGCTGGAAATGATAGATAAGTGCAAAAGCCTTGTGACATTTCTGAAGAGAACAGGTGCTGTTGCAAGTTTAAAGCACACTGTCCTTCAAGATTGTGAAGTTCGATGGAACAGTAAAGTCGTACTGTAAAGTGACATCAAACAGCTCCTAGAAGACAAAGGCCAGTTGCATCGTATGGAAGGCATCTTTCAAGACCAGCTCATGCACTTGATCGAATTTCTCACTCTCTTCAAATTAGCCATTAACGAGCTGGAAGGAGAAAAATACCCAACAATTCACATACTACAGTATTCAGTAACTCTATAGTATTTACTGTCAGTTACTATAGTATTTTTTCAGTCACTGAGTGTGCTGAAAGAGACAGAAGGAAGGAGCGTCTCCAGATAAATGATATCACAGTCTGCTGTCGGTCGCGCTGCCACTCTGTCTGTCACTCGGCAGCTTCTGATGGTCATGTTCTTGTTCTGCTGGGGATTCTCTCGCTCACAGCACCTTTATTCAGCCACAGTCATCTAAATGCTTTGCACAAATAGACATGAAATCATCCACCTGTGTTTATATGTGCATAAAAGCTGTCTGAAAATAAACCTTAATACTAAGATAAATAATAACCTTAATCTATAGTGCACTCATTGAAATAGCCATTAGAAAATCCCTGTATGGTTAAGTAAATAAATAAGCAATCAATCAAGTAAGTAAATAAATAAGCAAGTTTGTAAGTAAATAAATAAATAAGCAAATGAATACATATGTAAACAAGCATGTAAATAAGTACAAAAATATGCTAATAAATAAGCACACAAGTAAAAAGTATATAAGTAAGTAAATAAATAAATTAATAAATATAATTCATTCATTCATTCATTTTTTTTTCGGCTTAGTCGCTTTAGTAATCTAGGATTTCCACAGTGGAATGAACCGCCAACTTATCCAGCATGTGTTTTACGCAGTGAATGCCCTGCCAGCTGCAACCCATCACTGGGAAACACCCATACACTCATTCACACACATACACTACGGACAACTTAGCTTACCCAATTCCCCTATAGCGCATGTGTTTGGACTGTGGGGGAAACCGGAGCACCCGGAGGAAACCAACGCCAACACGGGGAGAACATGCAAACTCCACATAGAAACACCAACTGACCCAGCCGAGGCTCGAACCAGTGACCCTCTTGCTGTGAGGTGATTGTGCTATCTACTGTGCCACCGTGCTGCCCTAATAAATATAATAATCAATGTTAATGAAATTACTATATATGGTTCTTCGTCTGATAGGGTTAATACAAATGCTAAAATAATAACAAAATATGAACAATAAAAAACAAATAATAAACAAAAACAGATACTAGTCATTTTAGTTCAGAGGATGCAATGAAAATGAAATATTTAAAGGTCTTTGGTGTCTCCTGAATGTGTCTGTAAAGTTTCAGCTTAAAATACCCATCAGATTATCTATTATACAATGCAGAATATGCTAATTCTGAGGTCTGAAGAAATTGCAGCTGTTAATAATATGATTTTTTGTTGCCTTTGCCTTTAAATGCAAATGAGCTGCCCCCCAGCCCCCAACCATTCTGACATACTTCTTTTGCATTACATCAGATAAACTGCAGTCAGAGACAGACATGGATGAACCAGAGATTCAGTTTATGAGTCAAAGTACCAAGTAAGGTCATTTGATTTGTGCTGGAATTTATTCAAGCTTTTCTGCAAAGATGAGTCACACAAATGCTGTTTACAAAGTTCGCAGTACACACACACACACACACACACACACACACACACACACACACACACACACACACACACACACACACACACACACACACACACACACACACACACACACACTTAACTTGTTTTTGCACATCTACTTGTGGCAAGTGTGACAGGATGCAAGTTAAGATGCTGTATGGATATCTATTACGCTACTATGCAAAATGAACCAGATTTAACGTCCACAAACTGGGATTGAAGCATCCTTGTATATAGTTGTACTGACACTATGCGACTGTGCTGATTCCAGTGGTTATGAAGTGATTTAACAATCTTTATTCTTCTTTGGCTCTCGACGAAAGCGGTCGCACTTTTTCCCTCTCCGTCCCTTATCTTCCCTGGCTGGCTCTTCTTGTCTCGTCTTATTCTATCTCTGAGGCTCTCCGTGCCCTGCTATCCAAACGAATAAGGAATTATGGATTTAATCAACTGGTCTCTGAACACGATTGACACCATCTTCTCAACGAGAAGTTTGGGCTCGGGAGAGCCCACTTGTCCTGCCGGGACGTTTGCAGCTGGATACGTGATGGACGGGTGGGAGAAGTGGCGTGTCGTGTGTCTGGCTGCTCTGTCCCTGGAGGATATTGAAGATATCTACCTATTCGGAACTTTGATAACAGGGTTTCTGCTGATGGGCTTATGCGGGGCCCTTGGGGTATTGACGATTGATAAAAGCGGTCAGTGCTGCTCAAAACCCCACCAAGCTGGCCGGCTTGATTGAAACTATAATGGGCAGGTATGCTGCTAATCAAACTGCTGTATTAGACCGCAAATTTGAAAACATCAGTGTGAAATTAGTGGCTTTGCAACAAGATTTGGCCAGGACTGGAGACCAGTGATGGACATTAAATATCTGTGAAATTGGCAGATATTGACCTAAATTTAAAATAATTTCTTCTCTTTCGGCTCCCAGTGTTTTCCCAGCCAGACGGCCTCGGCTGGAGAAAAACAACTTCTCCCGGATAGCAAGATAAGGAGACGCTCTGAAATTCCTGCTCCCTGTCAAGGACACCTGTTGGACTCTACAGGCTTACACACACACACATACACAGCTACAGATAAGACTTTCATTACCGAGCCCTTATCCAAAGCCTTCGTGTGCTTTCACCCACTGGAGGGGGTAGGCAGGTCTGTGACCAGCGCTTCTTACAGCTGCAGGACGGATGGCTGCCCGCCCTTACCGGACTATATCCACATCCCCTGTTCCAATTCCCTGTTGCGATGTTTTGTCTTGTCTATGTGTTTATGTGCTACTGCCAAGGCTTTTTTAATTCCCTGGTCACACTCTGCCCTAATTTAAGAGCAGGATGAGAGGGAGTTTTTTTTTGCCTATCTTTCCTTATGTATCTTGCTTCCTTTTTTTCTTAATGCTACCTCCCGTTGACCTGTCTCTCCCTGAAATGTGATGTCTGTGTATGGTCGGGGGGTCCAATTTCACTATATGTCAGTGTATGTGAATACATGGAGGTATATGTGACAAATAATAAAGGCTTGATTGATTATTATAAACTTGCTCTGTTTCAAAACCATTTTCAACATGTAAAACTCATTGTTGAGCTGCAGCTGATTACAGAGAGCCGAACAAAACTTTTAATCCCAGTTTCTTTGCAAATCCTGTTCTGTGGACAGGTTTATATGTGTTACTATGGAGACATGTTAATATGCGCCTGTCAGTCAACTGAGTGGGCGGGGAAAACCATACTCCTACGTCCCGTTGTGCTGGACCTCAACATTGCAGGATTTTGGATTCTATTTTTCTCTCATGAACTTTTAAAAAAGAGCCTTATTGTGCTTCGATCACTCCAGTATGGCTGTGGACACACTATACTACACCATACCTGCCAACACTCCTGTTTTTCCTAGGAGTCTCTCGTATTTCAGACCTATTTTCCACAACCCTCCCATTTCGTTGTTTCTCCTGGAAAACTCCTGTAATTTCACCCCACCCCCGGTCCTCATCTTTTTGGTAGTCTGTAACACCCCTGGGTCTACCAACTTTGGTATAGCATCTGATCACAGTGGCCACTCGAAACACACACTAGTTATGAGACTCCCAAAATAATTCAGCAGAAATCTGCAGATTTTTACCAAAATTCTCTGCAGAAATTGCAAAAAACGTCCGCAGATTCTGTCTATCCCTACTCATTACCATAAAGTTGACTTGATTTTAACTCTCCTTGATGCCCACACTGGCAAAGTAAGTCTGTGTGTACAGTAAGTCTGTGTTCACACAAATTGCACAAGGTTTCTGTCTGCCCGGTGACTCTAGCTTCATTGCTAAATGGCTAACATGGATTTTATTGAGAGAATAGCTGTGTTTATGTGCTTTATGAAGGCTGATAAATAGCGTCGATTGCTTTGGAGCCGTGTCTGAGTCCACTAAATCCATTCAGAGGTGCACCCAGCTATGTGAGTTCATCAACTCTAGAAACTGTACCTGGATGATGAAGGCTTTCAGCGGTGCTTCAGACTGAGCCGAGCCCAGTTTGATGAACTGTTGTCTGGTGTCGGCAGGAGGATTTCCCCCCGGGACACCAGCAACATGCACTACGTCATAATCACACCCCTACAAGAGCAAGCTCCTGATTGGTTAACGGGGCGCGAACGTCTAATGAAATTTAGATTTTCCAAATCCAGCGATTCGCACAATTTACCGTGTAGATCGCCTAAAACTCTTAACTTGCGCCGCTTTATTCATGTGAATCACCACCTCATTTGCGCGAGCAAATGATATATGATATATGTTTGTTTTCATCCGCTTCTGGTGTGAACGCAGCATTAGAGTTTCAAAATATCTTCTTTCGTTTTCAACAGAAGGAAGAAAGTCATCTCTATAAAGATGAGAAAATCTTTATCTGAAATCTTTAAAACCGCATGACGGAGGATAAATGAAAAAAAGTTTAATTTATGGGTGGAAAACTAAACACAAAACAAACAAATAACCATTAAAAAAGGGACAGTTCACCCTAAAATGAAAATGTACTGTAATGTGTGTTTTCATATAGTGCGTTTATTGTGTATGGCCATACACCCGGCAGCTACCTCTCTGCAACTCTCACATGGTCGCCCACTGAGGCTAAGCAGGGGTGCGCCCGGTCAGTACCTGGATAGGAGACCATATGGGAAAGCTAGGTTGCTGCTGGAAGTGGTGTTAGTGAGGCCAGCAGGGAGCACTCAACCTGCTGTCTGTGTGAGTCCTAATGCCCCAGTAAAGTGATGAGGACTGTATAAACTGTTCAGTGAGCGCTGTCTTTCAGATGAGATGTTAAACCGAGGTCCTGACTCCCTGTGGTCATTATTTTTTTGAAAAAGAGTAGTGGCTTAACCCCGGCATCCTGGCCAAATCTGCCCACTGGCCTCTGTCCTCCATGGCCTCCTAACCATCCTCATATCATAATTGGCTCCTCTCCACCAATCAGCTGGTGTTCAGTCTGGTGCAAAATGGCTGCCGTCGGTTCATCCAGGTGGATGCTGCACACTGATGGTGGATGAGGAGTCTCCCCCCAATGTGTAAAGTGCTTTGAGTGCCCAGAAAACAGAAAAGCGCTATATAAATATAAGGAATTATTATTATTATTATTATTACACCCAAAGAGCTTCACAATCATGGGGGGGTCTCTCCACACCACCACTACTGTGCAGCTCCTGGATGATACTCCGGCAGCCACAAGACAACCGCACCAGTGATTCACCACACACCAGCTATAAGGGGAGTGGAGAGACAGTGTTAGAGCCAATTCAGTGGATGAGGATGATTGGGAGGTTATCATAGAGGGTATCATTACACCCCTACTCTTTACCAGAAGTGCCATGGGATTATAATGAGCACAGAGAGTCAGGACCTCAGTTAAACGTCTCATCTGAAAGACAGCGCTCACTGACCGTATAGTGTCCCCTTCACTACACTGGGGCATTAGGACTCACACAGACCACAGGTTGAGCGCCCCCCTGCTGGCCTCTCTAACATCACTTCCAACAGCAACCTAGTGTTCCCATGTGGTCTTTACCAATCCAGGTATTCAATTCAATTCATCTTTATGTGTATTGCCCTTTTACAATGTAGATTGTGTCAAAGCAGCTTCTCATAGAAGATAGAAGATATAGAAGATCCAGGTACTGACCAGGCTCAGCCCTGCTTAGTTTCAGTGAGGGTCTTGAGCGGCAGGGTGATATGGCTGTGGCTAATGCATTCACTATTTACTCTCCCTCGACTGGTTATAAATGTTTATGAGTCTCTTTCTTCTGTCGAACACAAAAGAAAATATTTTGAAGAATGCTGAAAACCTGTAGCCATTGACTTCCATAGTAGGAAAAACGAATCAAAGTAAATGGTTACAGTTTTCCAACATTCTTTAAAATATCTTCTTTTGTGTTCAACAGGAGAAAGAACCTCATAAATCTTTGTAAAGCAAAGTAAATGCTGAGGTAAGGCTGAACGGTCTCTTTAAGGGTCTTTAACCCTGCTGTATCTGGTGTCTATTATTATTTTTTTGCTCCTGGAAGTGTAATGGAGTGGCAATCATAGAAAGTGGGCCAGGAATGTTCTCTCGGGAGGAGTTTGAAGCGCTCCGTGTTTTTCCTCCTGCATGTGAAACCGGCAAACGCTCACTTTCAGCTGTCAGTCGCATCGCTTCCACTCCAGCTGCTGCGTGACATGGAGATCTAATACAGCCAGACACGGATGAGCCCAAGAAAAGCGTTTATAAATAGACCTTATGAGTCAACCGTTATGTAAAGTTACATTTTTAACTGGCTGCTTATGGAAACGGATGTAATCCAGAGTTGAATTGCATTAAATCGGATCTGTGTGCATCTGTTTCGTCACCCTCAACACTTTTATAACGCTACTGTTCACAGAGAGAGGAAAAGTGGAGGACTGTTTATTTTTTTGTCCATATTTAGTTAAAGCAACCCATAATTGATGAACTAAATTGGCCGTAGTGTATGTAAATGAGTGTGTATGGGTTTTTCCCAGTACTGGGTTGCAGCTGGAAAGGCATTCACTGCATAAAACATGTGCTGGAACAGTTGATGGTTCATTCCGCTGTGGCGACCCCTGATGAATAAAGAGACTAAGCTGAAGGAAAATTAATGACAGAATGATACTATAGTAGTTACTATATCAAGTGTAGTCAAATTAGCCCAACACGTTACCACATCATTGCAGGGTAAAGCAAGGGTCAAAAACACTACAACATTTACTGCATGTTCTATAGTAACTAGTATAGTATTTTTTTCATATGGGGGCTACACCGTGGCACAGTGAGTAGCACAATCGCCTCACAGCAAGAAGGTCACTGGTTTGAGTCTCAGCTGGGTCAGTTGGTGTTTCTGTGTGGAGTTTGCATGTTCTCCCCGTGTGTGCGTAGGTTTCCTCCGGGTGCTCCAATTTGCCCCACAAGTCCAAAAGCATGCAGGACAGGTAAATTGGGTAAGGTAAATTGTCCGTAGTGCGTGTGTATGGATGTTTTGCAGTGATGGGTTGCAGCTGGAAGGGCATCCGCTGCATAAAACATGTGCTGGATAAGTTGGCGGTTCATTCCGCTGTGGTGACCCCAGATTAATAAAGAGACTAAGCTGAAAAAAAAATGAATGAATGTTTCATATGAGTCTATGAGTGTGAATGTTCAGAAGATGCAGCTTGACCGTGTTTGTTCTCGGTGTCGGATCATGTGAGATGTGTGCTCACAAATAAAGAGAGAGGAGCTCATGTTTCTGCTCCACGCTGCTCATCACCAGCAGACAGTGATTCACACTGATAATACACAACTGATAACTAGATTCATGAACTGACCACATGCTGATGATTTCTCATATCAAGCATTTTTCATTCATTCTCCTTAAATTTAATTCTATTCAGCTTTATTTAGATTAGATTAGAGTAGATTCAACTTTATTGTCATCACACATGTACAAGTACAAGGAAACGAAATGCAGTTTAGGTCTAACCAGGAGTGCAATAGCAGCAAGTGCAGGATACAGGCATAAGTTATATTTCTTTAGCGCTTTCACAATGTAGATTGTGTCAAAGCAGCTTCACACAGAAGATTAAAGTGAATGTAAACAGTGTCAGTTCAGTTTTCAGTGTTTAAGTTCAGTTCAGTTTAGCTTAGTTCAGTGTGGGTTAATGATGACTTCAATTCCATCAATGTGCAGCTCTACAGATCCAGAACCATGCAGGCCAGTGGCGACAGCGGCGAGGAAAAAACTTCACCAATTGATGAAAGTGAAGATTAAAAAACCTGGAGAGAAACCAGGCTCAGTTGGGCACGGCCATTTCTCCTATGGCCAAACGTCTTGTGCAGAGCTTGCATAGTCTGAGGGCCTTGTGATGAGTACCCCCAGGTGAAAATAGAGAATAAGAGAATAATTAGTGTAGCTGCTGTTCATAGTGTATATAAACGAGATGCAAAAACCTGCGTGGGGCACATCATGCGTCATACCGCTAAGTGATGCACTGAGTGTATGCTTTGCTAAAAAGATATGTGTTTTTAATCTAGTTTTGAACTGGAATCATATACAACAATGTATTATATAAATAGCCAGTCAGCTGACTCCAATAGAAAATACATAATAAAGCTCAGATCTGATAGACGAGACCCACAGAAGCATCAATATTTAGACCCTCTGTTGAAGTCTGTGAGAAACTCACACCTGAGCAATGCATGAGGCTTCATTCTCCATATGAGAGGAGTCTTTAAGCTGCAGCACCACAACAGCCTTTAATATGCAGTATTAAATACATTTCAGGGAAGCACGGTGGCGCAGTGGGTAGCACAATCTCCTCACAGCAAGAAGGTCATTGGTTGGAGTCTCAGCTGGGTCAGTTGGCATTTCTGTGTGTGGAGTTTACATGTTCTCCCCATGTTGGCATGGGTTTCCTCTGAATGAGTGTTTGACGTTGGCGTGGGTTTCCTTTGAATGAGATGTGAATGAGTGTGTGTGTGTGGATGTTTCCTAGTGATGGGTTGCAGCTGGAAGGGCATCCGCTGCGTAAAATATATGCTGGATAAGTTGGTGGTTCATTCCACTGTGGAAACCACAGATTAATAAAGGGACTAAGCTGAAAAGAAAATTAATAAATGATTAAATACGTTTCAGTAGTTCAGGACTGTCAGTCCATTTTTTCCAGAATTTTTTTTTCCAGTTTTGTTTTATTTTTATGTTTGTATTGTTTGTGTTTTTATCAAAATCTGCTTCAATTCCATGTCAGCAGCTCCTTTAGAGATATTATTCCCCGAAAAAAACACAGCAATGTGTTCAACACTTTTTTACAGACTTTAACAGAGTGTCTAAATCTTGATGCTTCTGTGGGTCTCGTCTATCAAATCTGAGCTTTATTCTGTAATCTCTATTGGATTCGGTTCAGGCGATTGGCTGGGCCATTCTACAGCTTGACTTTTTTTTCTGAAAGCATCTGAGAGTCTCCTTGGTTGTGTTTTGGATCATTGTCTTGCTGACAGGGTTTGATCTTCGTCCTCCTGCTAATGTAGATGTTGGACTGAAGCAGCTGATGTTCATTTACACTGAGGAAGGGCAGAGGGTTGCTGAAGAACTACTGAGAGATTTCAGCTGCTGTCTGGGCTTTCACTGCCCAAATACACTTTGCTTTCTTCATCTGTTCAATACTTTTTCCCTGTGCCATTTCAATTTATTACGCATAACTTCATTTGTAAACTAATTAGATTTGTTTGCTTTCCATATATGGATTAATTTGGTTGTTACCCTCATCAGTGAAAAAATTCAAGTCAGCGGCACCTTTAGAGATATATTTTCTGACAAATATGCTGATGTGTTAAATATTTATATGTATATATATATATATATGCAGTTGAAGTCAGAATTATTAGCCCCCCTGAATTATACATCACCCTGTTTATTTTTTTCCCTAATTTCTGTGTAATGGAGAGCAGATTTCTTCAACACATTTCTAATCATAATAATTTTAATAACTCATCTTTAATAACTGATTTATTTTCTCTTTGCCATGATGACAGTAAATAATATTAGACTAGATATTCTTCAAGACACTTCTATACAGCTTAAAGTGACATTTAAAGGCTTAACTAGGGTAATTAGGGTAACTAGGCAGGTTAGGGTAATTAGGCAAGTTATTGTATAATGATGGTTTGTTCTGTAGACTAAAATAAGACTTTCTCCAGAAGAAAAAAAATCAGACATACTGTAAACATTTCTTTGCTCTGTTAAACATCATTTGGGAATTATTTTAAAAAGAAAAAAAAAATCAAAGGGGGGGTGAATAATTCTGACTTCAACTTAATAATCACTACTGAGAGTCCAAACACTGAAGAGCAAATCCATCCATGCGCAGCTCTACAGTTCCTAAACCGTGCAAGCCAGTGGTGACAGCGGCAAGGAAAAAACTTCACCAATTGGCGTAAGTGAAGGATTAAAAAACCTGTAGAGAAACCAGGCTCAGTTGGGCACGACCATTTCTCCTGTGGCCAAATGTCTAATAAAAACGTGCAAACGTGCAGAGCTGCAGTCTAGGCCGGAGACTGGAAAAGTGGAGAAGCCACCGGCTGGTGTACAGGCTGGCCCTTCAGGATCAATGCGAGGACTCGTCTGTCACTGGGGTCTTACAGGAATCGATCTCATGCTCTCCACTCCTCCATGAACACCACAGCAGTTGCTCAGGATATGGCCTGGTCCAGGATTATGGTAACCTCGGGAATAATAAAAACACTAACATAAGCGCAGAAGCTGTTCAAATTATAATGTCTTTAGGGAAGTGTTCCCGGCTCCGGTTGCCCTAAATAATGCAGACTAACAATCCTTACGAGGATTTGGATTTTAACAGCATTGAGTGTGTATGCGTGTTTCCCAGTGTTGGGTTGCAGCTGGAAGGGCATTCGCTGCATTAAACATATGCTGGAATAGTTGATGGTTAATTCAACTGTTGGGACCCCTGAAAGGGACTAAGCCGAAAAGAAATGAATGAATGAATGAATGAATGAATATATATATGACATGTAATGTGACATGTGATTCTATGTTACTGTTGTATTTCTTTCTGCTATAACAGAATCTTCCCCACTGTGGGACGGATGCTGCTATATCTATAATCTAATATAATCTAATCTAATCGATCTAAATTGATTTGTCTGTTAATTTGCTGTTTTGACAGTTTTACCCAAGCTGAATGGCAGGGTTGCCATAGTGACAGACGGTGCCAAAGAGCTGGGTCAAGAGACGGTCAAACGGCTGACCAATCTGGGAATTCATGTCATAATTGGTAAAGTATATACATATATATATACATTTATCAACATAATGTAATCAGCTGCACTGTTCTGCAGAAAACCTCAGAAAATGACTTTAAGTTGCTCAAATAAGATCACGGCGTCTCTGGCTTTGATTTATGACTGCAAACACAGTTAATATAAGATAAAGTTTCTAGAAAAACATTATTTTTTTAAGTTCTGTAAAGAGTTTCCAATGTTTAAATGTTTTAAAGATGTTAAAAACATTTCAAGAATGCAGTTTATAATGGATAGATAATGCAGCATGAGCAGCATTTGAAATGGTTTAATTAAATTAATTGTCATTTAAAATAATGATTGAATTAATTATTATTGCTAAAATTATTATTATTATTTATTATTATGTGAAATATTACATATTCATATGCTTTTACAATATTAATAAATAACTAAATAAATAACTAAATTTTTTATTATTTTATTGCATTTTATTGAGAAAAAGCTATTATTGTTTAATTTTATATATATATATATATACACTGTATACATATTTGTTTATTATTATTATTATTATTATTATTATTATTATTATTATATTCTTTTTATTATGTATCTATATATTGTTTATATTATTTATTTATTTTTTATTTAATATTTTTATATATATATTAATATTTTATTATTTATTACTTAATTAAATTTTTTAGATATATACGCTGGCGGTCAAAAGTTTGGGGTCAGTAGGATTTTTTTAAGCTTCTCCTTCTCACCAAGGCTGCATTTATTTAATTGAAAATACAGTACACATTGTAAAATTGTAAGATGTTATTGCACTATAAAATAACTGTTCAAATATAGTTCATGATTCAATTAAATTAAATTTAATAATTTAATCCAATGACTTTGAAAATGAATTTTTCAGCTTTGTTACTCCAGTCAGTTATTATTATTTTATTTTATTATTATTATTATTATTATTATTATTATTATTATTATTATTATT
>CAIGQZ010032630.1:1074718-1090523 GCA_903798205.1 Danio tinwini
TTTTTTGTTCATGTTTTTTGCGCATGTTTGTTTTTTACATGTTTTTTGCACATGTTTGTTTTTTTTTGTTCATGTTTTTTTGCGCATGTTTGTTTTTTTACAAGTTTTTTGCACATGTCTGTTTTTTTTTCATGTTTTTGTGAATGTTCTTCTCCTCCATATTGGCTCAGTATATCAGAGGTGTGTGTTGTGTTTTGTGCATGTTGAGTGTGTTCTGTGCTGTGGTTCCCGCTGAGTTCAACAGAGCCGGTTTGTCTGAATCTCAGCTCTTCCTTTGCATGCAGATGCACTGCTGCCAGTTTCAGGTTGCTGTGCAATTCTTCTATATTCAAGCCTTAAAAGATGCAGTTCAGGCTTCAGTCTGGCATAAATCAGTCAGAGAGATGCAGGTGTTTTCCCATGAGCCCCTGTGGCATTTACTACAGCAGACAAGCAGCTGGATGCAGAATGAGGAAGATAAAATCAATACACTGCGTTAAAAAGACATCACTGATTATTGAAACCTTTACTATTATTATTATTATTATTATTATTATTATTATTATTACATATTATTATTATTATTAGTAGTAGTAGTATTGTAACAATAATAATAATAATAATAATGATGATAAACTTAATAATAATAATAATAATAGTAAAATTATTATGTTTGCAAAACCAGTTTATTATAGTAATAACTTACAATGTTAATAATAACTTTTTCATCATTATTAATACTACTACTGCTGCTGCTACTGATGCTGATGATAATAATAATAATTTTTAAGATAAACCATTTTGACAGTGCAGCTTTTAAAGCTCATTAAAGCTGCTGATGAACTTGTTCAGACACGATCTGCTTCTATGAGCTCTAGAGCCTGCAGCCAAACTTTACACAACTGTGTGCTTGTGCGAGTGCAAGCATGAGAGATTGTGTGATATTATTCTGTGATTGTGTTTCCATCGTAGTTTATGCACATTTCTTCGCATGTTATAAAGTTTGTTTTAGTTGTGTGCATATTTCAATTTAAAATTGATGTGCATCTTGGGTAACACGGTGACTCAGTGGTTAGCGATGTGGCCTTACAGCAAGAAGTTCGCTGGTTTGAGTGTCGGCTGGGTCAGTTGGCGTTTCTGTGTGGTTTGCATGTTGGCGTGGGTTTCCTCCGGGTGCTCCGGTTTCCCCCCACACTCCAAACACATGCGCTATAGGGGAATTGATCAACTAAATCAGAATCAGAATCAGTTTTTTGGCCGTAGTGTATGAGTGTGTGTGTGTGTGTGTGTGTGTGTGTGTGTGTGTGTGTGTGTGTGAATGAGTGTGTATGGGTGTTTCCCAGTACTGGGTTGCAGCTGAAAGGCCATCTGCTGTGTAAAACATATGCTGGAATAGTTGGCGGTTCATTCCACTATGGCGAGCCCTGATTAATAAAGGGACTAAGCATGAATGCACATCTTGGAGTTTCCATCAAGCATTTTATTATGCACTATTCCAAAAAGTGCATAAATAAAGATGCGTCTAAACATAATAAGCTAATAAGCACAAAGGAAAATTGTCTGACTGCACGTTTTGCTAGTCATGCCATTTAAATTGTGCATTTCTGAGTGTGCCTAACACAGGTGAGTGAGCTTCACAATCCACCTGTATAAACTTCTCTCCATATGCACCAGACACTTAACCCCAAACGTTTACTTAAACACTTTACTTAAGTCAACAATAAAAATGGCAAATTGTCCCTCTTCCTAACAGAAAACCAGCAACAATCAGGAATGCATGATAATATGCTGTCATGGCTTTGCAATCAATAAATGTGCTTATAATAGAGGTTAATAGAGCAAAAACAGCACCAACATCACCAAAGAGGAGTCAATCTGCCCAGAGTGTATTGAGTTTTTGACATTTTTCAAAGAATTTACCCAAAATATGTGTCAAAATAAGATTTGTCATCAAAAATCATCACATTTGCTGAAACACGGCCATGTCAGCCATGGAGTCAGCCATGGAGTGGATGAAAATGACCCAACAGCACACAAGGGTTAATGTAATTGTAATGTAACTGATCATCTTTGATAAGTAATCCACTCAGAAGGCACTAGTTCACATGTAAGGCACTGGGACTCTAGTAAGTGCTCGGCTGTCGTCTGCATGGGATTCCTCAAAGATTCTGCAGTAATTTCAGAGCGTGAGTCACTGTGAATGATTCATCACGGCCTGCAGTGCTGTAAAACACTGTAAAACGCAGTAAATCTGTGTGAGAGGATTGCAAAAATGCAGATCTGCAGCTGCGAGCTCTTATCTGAAGCTGCAGAATAAAGATCTCCACCCAAAACACGTGACCTGAAGAGATTTACAAGAGCTCACTTTCATTTCCCACACTTAAAGTACATCTCTCTCAGATTAGTGTGTGGAATTTAAGGGGACCTATTATGCTGATTGTTACAAGCTGTAAAATGCGTCTCTGCTGTCTCTAGAGTGTGTGTGTGTGTTTGAGTTTGAGCTGAGAATAGCACACTGATAATGATCTCTAGCGCTCTGAAACAGACCCTTTCAGACTTTGACCCGATCGTGGCGTTTAGGTGACTGTAGCTTTAAATTTAAATGAGGTTGTGCCGGTGGCACGGTGGCTGAGTGGTTAGCGCTGTAAGCCTCACAGCAAGAAGGTCGCTGGTTTGAGTCTGGTGTGAAACCATCTACAGAAATGTTCACGCTCTCCTGTGCCTTACAGTATGCAAATATCAAAAATTAAATAATAATAATAATAATAAGGTGTTGCACTGGTGACACGGTGGCTCAGTGGTTAGCACTGTGGCCTCACAGCAAGAAGGTTGCTGGTTTGAGTCCTGGCTGGGTCAGTTGGTGTTTCTGTGTGGAGTTTGTATGTTCTCCCCGTGTTGGCGTGGGTTTCCTCCGGGTGCTCCGGTTTCCCCCACAGTCCAAACACATGCGCTATAGGGGAATTGATCAACTAAATTAGCCATAGTCCTAGTGTATGTGTATGAATGCAAAAGTGTTTGAGTTTTTCCCAGTACTGGGTTGTGTAAAACATATGCTGGATAAGTTGGCAGTTCATTCCACTGTGGCGACCTCGATATATAAAGAACTAAGCCAAAGGAAAATTACTGAACGAATAATAATCTTTCAATGGGGGTTAGCAAAATAAGTGAAGTTGTATGATTTAGAGATTTTGATATGATTGATCACAGCTGGTCTCTCATCCACAATTATCAATAAACCAATCTGATTCATGCCACAGTCACACTAGAGTTTGTGTGCGAAATTCTGACGTACAGCGCTGCGGAAAGGGGCGGGATTAAACAATATGATTAGGCATTAAAAAAGCGAGTGATTGCTCCATGTTTTAAATTTCTGTTTAGAGAGGTCAGAGTTCACCAAGCTTGAACTTTGCACTGCAGCGACCTGCAAAACTTGACGCATGACCTTGCCTTTCCGGTCTGAAGCATTCATGTGCATATGAATGGAAGTCTATGGGGAAAAGTCCAGTGTGACCGCAGCTTAACTCATCTCACATTACACCCTTATCCTTGTTTTTTTAAGAATCCTCCCATCCATCCCATCTCCAACTTTCCTTTTGTACCAGGGGGAACTACCTGATCTCGTACCTCCTTACATGCTCATTGGCCAGGCAGGAGCCCTGGACTCAAGTATCTCCTAGCTCAGAATTCTCTCCCAGGACAGCATGCCGGTCCTGCTATTAGCATCAAGCAATAAGTGTGAACTCTTGACTCTTATTTAGCATTGAAAACGTTTTCACTTACCCTATACTGACAGATTATTTTGCTTTTCTTTAAGACAAAAATCTCCTAAAGAGCCTCTTTTATGGGTTTTTGAAATGATCTTCATCAGTGTGTAACAGCTCTAAGTGAGGTGAAATATCCAGCTTAACTCTGAAAGTGCACTGTGTTTAAAACTATTGATTCATCTATAAAAGAGTCGACTCATAGTGGTTCGAATGAATCGCTGCAGTAACGAGTCTTTAGTCGTGATGTCGATTTGGAACTCCGCCTATTTGCTTCATGCACAGATCCGGGAACAATGAAACCCCCCCAGCCCCGCCCACAAACACTGCAGCAGATCCCGGCTGAATCATGTGGTGAAGGCGCTGTGCTCTGAAGTGTGAGGGGAAACTTAGGGCTTAACATTAACTTTTTTGATTACCAGCTACTGTGGCTAGTAGTTTTCCAACATTACTAGCCACTCGCCATTTTCTATTTCTATTTCTGTGGTTCACTAGCCACAATTTTGTTGTTGGGAAAATATATTTGTATGCATAAATTTGACTTTGGCATGCTAAAATGACTTAATTTAGACTTTGTGTTATATCCACATGCCTCCTCATTCATTTCACTTTTTTGTGTGTATGACCAGCTCAATGTGGACAGGACTTTTCAGAGCTCAACACTGAGGATTTACCAAATTGATCTCTGACCACACCAAAAATAAATAAATAATTATTTCTTAGCCACAAATGTTAAATAATATGTCAAAACATGCAAAATATAGCTGTATACATGCTCTTTTTATTCAACAAAACCCTTTTTTAAAAAACTATTACATTAAAAAAAAATTATTATTGCCATGCATCTAAAACTATGCACAGCAGCCTTGTCTGTCCAGGCTAAAGGTCTCTCAGATTACTAGTTAACTACACATGCATGGATAGTTAATCTCCTATTAAAGCAATGTTATTGTAACAATGATAATTAAACAATATTAACAAAAACAACTGTAAGCAAAAGAAAGTCCCTACAGTCATCTTCAATTTGAAGAATCCCCCCTTCTACCCCTACTCCTCCACCTTTCCCTTCATAGGGTGGCACGGTTGCCCAGTGATTAACACTGTTGCCTCACAGCAAGAACGTCACCGGTTCTAGTCCTTTGTTGTTTCTGTGCGAAGTTTGCATGTTCTTCCGGTGCTCGCGTTGGTTTCCTCCCTCATTCCAGAAACATGCACAACAGGTTTATTGATCAATCTAAATTTAGCACTACAGTCAAACTCCCATCCAGCAGCATATCTCTTCATAGCAATCGTTTTCTGTCTTCAGCTCTGATCAAAAAAGGGGGATTTCTCGAGATCTACCTGAGCTCAAAGCTCCCCTCTCGCCCTGCAAATGGGAGGGAGCCCAGATCTCAAGAACCTTTTGAGCTCAGGGCTCTCTCCCGGGACAGCAAGCCAAACTTGCTTTATAATCAATCATCAGCTAAATGTGAACTCTTGAAAAGACATATTTTAGAAACATCCGGAGCTTTTGAAAGCAGCAGGACTGTGTGTGCACGAGCATCACTTTTTGTTCAGTCTATTTTAAAGAGAGCCGATCACTGCAGTTATGTTTCCAGGCACGGTTGCTTCGCGCCAGGAAATGGGAGCGCGCATGCCTTTTAAAACAACCGTGCTCATCACATCACCTGTGCACGCGAGTGATCATCCTTTCATTCGAGATTCATCTGCTTTCCTTTGCTCACGCAAACGCTATTTTTGTCAGTCATGCTGCTTCTCGATTCTAAGATGACATTTGCCCATATATTGGGCCATCTCTATTGTCGAACCCTGCCTTTAAGATAACTATAATTTAAAAATGACCTTCAACCAGCCAAAGTGAATAGTGAGAGTATCTGTCTAACCCACCATGGCTGAAATCTTCCCGCATTTGGCGGGTTGGCGGGTGTGAATGTAAAGCCCTGATTATAGCCCAGCCTTGTGCTGTGTTCCTGTCAATAATCTGACGAGTGCTTCAGCAATCTACACTCTTACAATGGGGGATTCATCAGCCGTTTGTAAAAGGAAGGATCAGAAAAGACTAATGATGTATGGGACTGTCAGAGCTAGACAGGAACTTTACAGTACACAGTTCATGGATCAGTTTTTCCTCCATTGCACAAGTGTAAGTAACTTAGGTGTGATTAAAATGGCTGCCACCTTGTGTTCTCTAGCTTGCAAATTATGTATTAAATTGTGTTTTGTTACTTGTAGTCGCTCCACGTGGCTTGAACTGCATACGATTAACTCTATATTCTCATATCGCATCTAAAAACACGTTGAAAATGTGATACATGCCGCTTTGTTTTACTCATGGTACTCATGGTTAAGAATAGAGCAGTATGCTGGTGTTAAACTGGACTCCTGCATTGGTCTCACACACACACTCTGCACTCTGACTACCTCAACAGTGTTGATGAGCCGTGGTGGGCGATTCTCTCGTAGGTGACCAATCACAACAGACTGGGTCATCGGACCAATGAGAGCAGATTAGCATTGTGCTAAGGAGGGGTTTGGAAACAAATGAATCGCTGAACAATCATCTGGCAGTCTTGAGATAGTTAAGTAAAATTAAATGCAGATTATAAGTGTTTTTTGACCTTGCATGCAGATCAGCCTGTTGTTGGAGACCCCCAAAACCAAAATATGACCTTTATAATGCATAATAGGGGCTCTTTAATTCTTCAAATCCTAAATCTTAAATGACTTATTATTTCTGAAATCAAAACAATAGTTGTTACTTGTCTAGAAAATGTTTCTTGGTTTAAGAATGTTTAGACATTTGGACTAGAAGCAAGACAAAAACCCTTAAGTAAGAACAGTATTATTTGTGCTGCATGCTTTATTGTTAACCCAGCTGAAGCTTCTTCATGCTGTCGTACCAGAGTCAGGAATGGATGACGATGACAGCCCAAAATGAAAAGATATTACTTTTTCTGATGAAAGATTAGAAAGACAAGCATGTTTTCCTGAGCAGTAATGTGAAGCAGGTTTTCCTCGGAGCGCTTCAGGATTGAGCTTTACTCTCAAACACAAATCTGAGAAATGTCTGAAGCGGCAGAAGGAAAACCCCCACGGGCCGAGCCGATGATTCCTCCACGCTAAGCTGGACTTCAGTGATAAATGGAAACACTCGTGAAGTCGGATATTTCTCTGCATGCCTCCTGTCTCCGGACAAAACATTTCCTCAATTTTGAAAGCCCTGTTCATTCTTGCTGTCGTCATTGTCTTCTGTGAAGGGTGCATAAAGGTGACCTATTATAAGTTGTTTTACAAGATGTAAAATGCCTCTCTGCTGTGTCTAGAGTGTGTGTGTGTGTGTGTGTGTGTGTGTGTGTGTGTGTGTGTGTGTGTGTGTGTGTGTGTGTGTAAGTTTGAGCTGAGAATAACACACACATAATGATCACTGACTGATCATTGACTGAAACTGACCCTTTCAGGCTTTAATTCTGATTGTGGTGTTTTGGTGACTGTAGCTTTAAATGCAAATAAGATTGTGCTCTTTTCAGAAGAGGGCGGAGCTACAGACGGCTGTGTGTCAGCATAGCGACAGATGTAAAACAGCAATGTGTGTGTTGTGAGTGCTGGTCAGGTGTGCATGTGTGCTTCAGTGTGAGTGTGTGCTTCATGCTTCTGTCAGTCTATGTCGCTCCTGTCGCTGTTTATTTGTGCTTCATCTAAAACTCCACATCTATGATCCTCTTAGTCTATGCTGACATTATCTTCAGCAGCTCAAACACTCTAATTTCTAATGGACAGACGGCTGCTTCTCACTCAGGGCTGCTGTTTATGCTAATGAGATGAATAGATGGGTACTAGTGGGCGGGGCTTCCCCCCTCTGATGACACGTACAAAGGGAGAATGTCAATCAAAGTGTTCCTGCATCAAGTCTGATTAGAACAAACACAATTAATTCATGTTGACCATTCACTAGAGGCTCACACACTGCTGACACACAACTGGGTTTAAACCTTTTTTGCATAATAGGTGCCCTTTTAAGGGATAGTTCACAGAAAACTGAAATCTCTGTTGTCATTGTTTACTTAGTTTAGTTAGTTAGTTAGTTTATTTATATAGCACATTTTTTACAACACAACATTGCCCAACACAATCAATACTAATTCAAATAAAACCTACATCACATACATAACCCTTAAAACATAAGGCAAACATTAAAAAGGCTTAAATGCTGAAGAACAAAGATGGAGTTTCAGAAGCTTTTTAAAAACAGATAGAGTTGGAGCGTGTCTGATGTGGGGTGGAAGCCTGTTCCAGAGTTTTGGGGTGATTACAGCAAAAGCACGATCCCCACTGAGTTTACACCAGGACCTTGGTACCCAAAAGAATAAACTGATCAGAAGACCTTACTGACCTACCAGGATTATATAGGAGGTCTGCTAAGTAAGGTGGTGCCAGATCATTTAAGGATTTAAAAACAAAAATTAATAGTTTAAAATCAATCCGTGACCTGACAGGCAGCCAGCCCAGAGAGGAAAGAACTGGGGATATGTGCTCATACTTGCGAGTCGTGTCAGAAGTCTCGCAGCCACATTTAGGCCCAATCCCAATTCTACTCCTTAGCCCTTCCCCTTACCCCTACCCCTCAGTTTTGGGGTAGTGGTGTCCCAATTCTCTTTAGCTTGAAGGCGTAGGGCTAAGGGCAAGGGGTATACACCCCTTCGATTGAAGATTTTTCAGGAGCACACTTGAAACCAAGGGGTAAGAAGTTTCCCAGAATACACCTGCCACAACGGCAGTATTGCTGAACCCGGAAGTAAGGAGATCCACAAATTAGTATTTTTTGTCATTATTACAAATTTTTACAACAAACAAACACATGTTTTAATATATACATAACCGCGCTCGTGTTTTACTGTCATGCTTAAAAAAAAGCAAAAAAACCCTGCTAAATTTGGTAATCTAACCCCTAATCATAACTCCTGTACAGCAGTCCCACAACATTCTGTCACTCGATGACACTCGAACACCCTGTCTGAACAGTCTAGTGTCTGAGAATGAGCGTTTACAGTGTCTGCTATAATGTTAGTGTTGTTTTCGTGTGTTTACACAGATGAATATGGCCACGGTGTAAATACACAGTACAGTTATGATCTTATTGCCACATTAGATCATTATGATAACATAATATCTGCCTTCAGTGATTTCCTGAAGATAAACACCAAAAAATAACACAACTGGAATAACTACAGCAGTCGCCATCGTCTGATCTCATATGAAGCAAGAGATCGTGATGACGTATGATGATGTGTGCAGGTGCTGTAGTGCTGTCCTAATGCTTAGGGGTAAGTTTTAAAGCCCTTCCCCTTCACACTCGGTTGTAAGGGCCAAGGGGAAGGGGTACAAAAATCGAATTGGGATTGGGGCTTAATTGCAATCTATTCAGGGCATTTTGACTAATACCCACATATGGAGAGTTGTAATAATCCAGTCTTCCCAAAATAAAAGCATGGATCACCTTCTCAAGGTCATTAAAAGAGAGAAATTACTTCACTTTTGCCACAAGTCATCAACAGAAAAAACAGGATTTAACAACTGAATTTACTTGTTGGTTAAATTTCAGATCACTATTGAAATAAAACCCTACACAGCAAAGAAATCAGTGTACATTTAACTAAATTTGAGTTTAACTTAACACTCTTTGGGTGAACATATGACTCCCTCCATTTTGGAGTTAAAATAACACTTTCTGAAGTGTGAAATTTGTACATTTTAACACAGTAAGAGTTTATTCTTACATCGAACTGGTGTGTGTGTGTAGGACCCTTTAAAGTGTTAATGTATGACCTTTTTTCTGATATTATCAATTGGTGTGTGTGACAGATAACAGTGATCAAATATGTTGACAAAAGTTTTAATTTATTAAATGTTTATTGATCTTTTCAGAAATAATTTCAACACATTCCACTCTTTGCATTTTAAAATGCAACAAGACTTGTTTCAAGTTTGAGTAAAACATACTGGTTTGATCCCTGTTTGTCTGAAAGAACCAGTTTGAGTGCAGTGGACTTTCCATCACTAGTGGGAAATACACTGCATATTGGGTTAAAAGTTTAACACTGAAAAAAAAAGACTCTTAAATCTGGTTTTAACACTGAACGACACCAAAAGAATCACACTGTATATTTAACTCTGGAATTTTTCCTGTGTAGCTTTCCAACAACAGGTTTTTGATAAGTTGATAGCTCACCAAAACCTAATAAATGCAGAGGGGTAGGATCGCCAAACCAGACCAGCTTAGTTTTTTCTTCATTGAAATGTAAAAAAATTGACGACAGCCAGGTCTTAACCTCGATTAGACATCTCATAAGGGAGTCAAGGCCATTCTTTATCATTATTTTTAAGAGGGACATAAATCTGAGTGTCGTCAGCAGAAATATGAAAAGTCACCCCATATTTACGAAAAATAGATCCTAAAGGTCAAATATATGAAGAAAATAAAATAGGTCCAAGGAAAGACCCTTGTGGGCACTCCACATGTCAGGGGTCTGGAGGATGAAAAAGTCTGACCAACATTAACACAAAAACGAATAAGATCTAATCCTTTTAAGAGCAGAGCCCTAAATGCCCACCAAGTTCTCAAGACGGGAAATAAGGATCTCATGGTTACTTAGCATTATTTAAAACCTGTTTTAATTTCTTTCTTCTGTTGCACAATATATATTGTATGAACAATTTGTTTTAAGGTTTGTTTGCTTGCTTTAAAGAACAACTTTGACTCAATATATTTGAAAACAAGACAATATTTGTGGCTTGTATAGAAAATGCTTGTTGATTTTTAGATATTTGGACTACAAACAAGACAAAAAAGAAAATTATTAGAGTATATACTTTAAATGTAAAAAATGACCTCAATGTTATCAGTTTATATAAACTATTAATTAACTGAATTCACTAAAAATGTACTATATTAAGATATATACACTTATCGGTCACTTTATTAGGTACACCCGTCCAACTGCTCGTTAACACAATTTTTTTTCTTTTTTTTTTCACCTCCTCACTATTATCATTAATATTATTACTTCTACTTTTGTTACCATTATTATTATTATCATTGTTCAGACTTTTCCTCGTGTTATCTCCTCATTATCATTATTATAAGTTTTTCTACCATTGTCATTATTCAAGTTGTGTTTGTTGAAGTAGTAGTTGTAATAGTAGATGTCGTTGGTGTAGAAGTATCAAAATTAGTAGATGTGGTAGTAGCAGATGTTGTCGATGTAGATGTTGTAGTAGCAGTCGTTGTTGTATTAGTATTACTAGTAGCAGTGGTAAATGTTTTAAGAGTATCAGTTGTAGTAAACATTGTAGTAGTAGTAGTCTTGATTGTGGCTGTAGTAGCAGCAGTAGTAGTTGTAACATTAGTAAGTTGTTGCTGCCAGACGGGCTGGTCTGAGTATTTCAGAAACTGCTGATCTACTGGGATTTTCACGCACAACCATCTCTAGGGTTTACAGAGAATGGTCCAACAAAGAGGAAATATCCAGTGAGCGGCAGTTCTGTGGGCGCAAATGCCTTGTTGATGCCAGAGGTCAGAGGAGAATGGCCAGACTGGTTCCAGCTGATAGAAAGGCAACAGTAACTCAAATAAGCACTCGTTACAACCGAGGTCTGCAGAAGAGCATCTCTGAACACACAACATGTCCAACCTTGAGGCGGATGGGCTACAGCAGCAGAAGACCACACCGGGTGCCACTCCTGTCAGCTAAGAACAGGAAACTGAGGCTACAATTCACACAGGCTCACCAAAACTGGACAATAGAAGATTGGAGAAACGTCGCCTGGTCTGATGAGTCTCCATTTCTGCTGCCACATTCGGATGGTCGGCTCAGAATTTGGCCTCAACATCATGAAAGCATGGATCCATCCTGCCTTGTATCAGCGGTTTAGGCTGGTGGTGGTGATGTAATGGTGTGGGGGATATTTTCTTGGCACACTTTGGGTCCATTAGTACCAATTGAGCATGGTGTCAGCTCCACAGCCTCTCTGAGTATTGTTGCTGACCATGTCCATCCCTTTATGACCACAGTGTCTCCATCTTCTGATGGCTACTTCCAGCAGTATAACGCACCATGTCATAAAGCACCAATCATCTCAGACTGGTTTCTTGAACATGACAATGAGTTCACTGTACTCCAGCAGACAAATCAGCAGCAACTGTGTGACTTACCAGTTTTCAGCATTCCTCAAAATATCTTTTGTGTTTAACAGAAGAAAAGAAACTCATAAAGGTTTAAAACCACTTGAGGAAAAGTAAATATTGAGTCAATTTTCATTTTGGGGTGAACTATCGCTTTAAACAAAACATGCTGCCATCATTGTCCTCTACGAAGGGCACTTAAACACACAGCCAGACACCCTTCAGGTCCAGCCAAACATCTCATTCATGCCCAGAATAATAATAATCATGGTAATGCAAGTCAGTGTGAAATAAATAAGGAGCATTTTGCCTCTGCTAATGGTTTGATTATTCACTTTTGTCCTGAGGTCAAACTGATGAAGCTTAAACTTTCAGAAACACATGCTGCAGCTCTACTTTTTATTTCTGCATTAAGTGCTCAGCATATATGAGTGTACCCTTCACAGATCTCCCTTTTACAGTGATATTCTTTACAGGATGCTTTACAGTAATATATGTGTGCAGATACATTATATTACTCAGCACCAAGGACAAAACTGATCAACTCATCTAGCAAATAAAACATAAACTACAGTTTAAAAATCAGTACACCAAAATTAGTACGTTAGAATAATAATAAATAAAAGGTTAATAAACAAGAAAACTCAAAAGCGACATAAAAAAGAAACAAGTTGTTGAATTTGTTTTGCGAAAACTGGTTTGAATTTAAATGCATTTTATTTCTAAATATGTTCTGTGACCAAACTCTTATTTTAATGGATACAACTGTTAAAACAGTTTTTATTTTGTTTAATTACACCAAAAATTATTGTCTGTATTCACTGAGAAAGAAGACACAATTATGTACAGTTGAAGATTTTATATGAAAATAAATGTTTTTGTAAATGCAGTGCAACAGTTGCAGAACGATTAGGTAGTCCTGTAATGTCAGCTGTGTGTGTGTGTGTGTGTGTGTGGGGGGGGGGGGGGGGTCTGTCTGTGTTCATCACATCAGCTCATCCAGCACACACACACTGTCTGGTGTTTGTGGACTGCAGGCATTTCTGAATAGCCCTCGATCCTCTCTGAAACACAATCCAGAGCGTCACATCAAACCCAACAGACGAACCCACTGTTTATCAACACTTTACACTGTAAAATCTGAATCAACTCTAAACTGATCTAAATCTCCTCTGAAATGATCTGAATTATCTATGAACTGAACTGAATCAGTCAGCTTTGAACTGAAATGAATCAAGTCTGATCTGATCTGAATCATATCAAATCAAATCTGAATCAACTTTAAACTGATCAGATTCAACTCTGCTTTAATCTAAATCACCTCTGAACTGATCTGAACTAACTATGAACTGAACTGAATCAGTCAGCTCTGAACTGAATGGAATCAAGTTTGATCTGAATCATCTCTGATCTAATCAGAATCAACTCTAAACTGATCTGATTCAACCCTGCTCTAATGTGAATCACAGCTGAACTTAACTGAATCAGTCAGCTTTGAACTTAACTGAATCAGTCAGTTCTGAACTGAACTGAATCAAATCTGATCTGATTTAAATCATCTCAGATCTAATCTGAATCAATCCTGCTCTGATCTGAATCACCTCTGAACTGATCTGAATTATCTGTGAACAGAACTGAATCAGTCAGCTCTGAACTGAACTGAATGAAATCTGATCTGAGTGGAATATTAGATCTAAACTGAATCAACTCTAAACTGGTCTGATTCAACCCTGCTCTGATCCGAATCACCTCTGAACTGATCTGAATTAACTGTGAACTGAACTGAATCAGTCAGCTCTGAACTGAACTTAATCAATTCTGATTTGATCTGATCAACTCTGATCTAATCTGAATCAACTCTGAGCTGATCTGATTCAATATTTTCTTATCTGAATCACCTCTGAACCGATCTGAATTATCTATAAACTGAACTTAATCAAGTCTGATCTGATCTGAATCAACTCTGATCTCATCTGAATCAACTCTAAACTGATCTGATTCAACCCTGCTCTAATTTGAATTACCTCTGAACTGATCTGAATTAATTATGGACTGAACGAAATCAGTCAGCTCTGAACTGAACTGAACTGAATCAAGTCTGATCTGATCTGAATCAACTCTAAACTGATCTGATTCAACCCTGCTCTGATCTGTATTAACTGTGAACTGAACTGAATTAAGTCTGATCTGACCTGAATCAGCTCTGATCTAATATGAATCAACTCTGAACTGATGTGATTCAATATTGCTCTTATCTGAATCACCTCAGAACTGATCTGAATTATCTATAAACTGAACTGAATCAAGTCTGATTTGATCTGAATCAACTCTGATCGTATCAGAATCAACTTTAAACTGATCTGATTCAACCCTGCTCTAATTTGAATCACCTCTGAACTGATCTGAATTAATTATGGACTGAACGAAATCAGTCAGCTCTGAACTGAACTGAACTGAATCAAGTCTGATCTGAGCTGAATCAACTCGAAACTGATCTGATACAAGCCTGCTCTGATCTGAATTAACTGTGAACTGAACTGAATCAAATCAGCTCTGATCTGAATCAACGCTGAACTGATCAGATTCAATATTGCTCTTATCTGAATCACCTCTGAACTAATCTGAATTATCTATAAACTGAACTGAATCATGTCTGATCTGAACCATCTCTTATCTAGTCTGAATCAACTCTAAACTGATCTGATTCAACCCTGCTCAAATCTGATCCACCTCTGAACTGAATCATTCAGCTCTGAACTGAACTGAATCAGTCAGCTCTGAACTAAAGGGAATCAAGTCTGATGTAATCTGAATCAACTCTAAACTGATCTGATTCAATCCTGCTCAATCTAAATCACCTCTGGAGTGATCTGAATTTACTATGAACTGATTTGAATCAGTCAGCTCTGAACTGAACTGAACCAGTCAGCTCTGAACTAAAGGGAATCAAGTCTAATGTAATCTGAATCAACTCTAAACTGATCTGATTTAATCCTGCTCAATCTAAATCACCTCTGAAGTTATCTGAATTTACTATAAACTGAATTGAATCAGTCAGCTTTGAACTAAACTGATAAAGCCTGATCTGAATCAACTCTGATCTAATCTGATTCAACTCTGAACTGATCTGATTCAATCCAGCTCTGATCGGAATCACTTCTGAACTGATTTGAATTATCTATGAACTGAACTGAATCAATCAGAGAATATATATCATAGACAGCTCAATTAATTATAATAAACATTATATATTTTTTATTTTAATGATCGTCCTCTACAGAAAGCATTTTAATTTCTGCCATCAGGACATCTGTTTAGAGTGTTGTTGCAGAACACAGTTAAGAGTTTTGTTGTATTTCAGTGGCTATTAATTTGATCATTTTTTAAATTGGTGCAATGTCCTGACTGCTTTCTACCTCATCTTTATAACTGATCCTTCTCTTCAGCAACAAACATGCTGTTTATCGGAAACAAGCTTTCAATGCAATATTATGTGCCTAGCAACCATCCAAAGTACCCTAGCAACTGCATAGCCGCACCAGGACAACCACGAGAACATGCTAGCAACTGCACTGCAGCAATATGACAGCCAGTCAGTACACCCTAGCAACTGTATAACAAAACATACTAGCAAATGTTTAGCAACACTCTGACAACCATTCAGAAAACCCTAGCAACTGTATAGCAACACCCTGACAACCATCCAGAAGACACTAGTAATTACATGTCATCACCCCAGCAACTCTATAGCAACACACTGACAACCACCCAGAGCACCTTAGCAACTATATAACAACATGCCATAACAACTGCATAGCAGCAATCTGACAGCTATTCAGTACACCCTAGAAACTACACAGCAACTCCCTGACAACCACCCAGAGCA
>CAIGQZ010032630.1:1090533-1105759 GCA_903798205.1 Danio tinwini
TATATAATACACCATAGAAACTTCACAGCAACTCCCTGACAACCACCTAGAACACACTAAAAGCTCCATAGCAACACCCTTACAAAAACCCAGAGCAACTTAGCAACTGCATAACACACTCTAGTAAATGGAAAGCAACACCTTAACAACCACATGGAGCACCCTAGCAACTGTATAACAACACACCCTAGCAAATGTATAGCAACACTCTGACAACCATCCAGAGCACCTTAGCAACTGTATAACAACATGACATAACACCTGCATAGCAACAATCTGAGAGCCATCCAGTACACTCTAGCAACTGCATAGCAACACCCTGACAACCACATGGAGCACTCTAGCAACTGTATAATAACACACCCGAGCAAATGGCAACCATCAACACTCTGACAACCGTCCAATACACCCTAGCAACTGCGTAGCAACACACTGATAACTGCCCAGAGCACCTTAATAACTGTATAACATACCCTAGCAACTAAATAGCAACACCCTGACAACCATCCAGAGACCCTAGCAACTGTATAACAACACACCCTAGCAATAAATGAACCACTAACTATTCCAGCATATGTTTTACACAGCACATGCGCTTTCAGTTGCAACCCAGTACTGGGAAACACTCATACATACTCATTCACACACACACTCATACACTACAGCCAATTTAGTCAATTCCCCTATAGCGCATGTGTTTGGACTGTGGGGGAAACCGGAGCACCCAGAGGAAACCCACACCAACACGAGGAGAACATGCAAACTCCACACAGAAATGCCAACTGACCCAGCCGGGACTCAAACCAGCGGCCTTCTTGCTGTGAGGCCACAGTGCTAACCACTGAGCCACCGTGTCGCCAGTGCAACACCTTATTATTATTATTATTTAATTGTTGATGTTTGCATACTGTAAGCGCACAGGAGAGCGTGAACATTTCTGTAGATGGTTTCACATGAACTTCTCCTGAAAGCAGTTTAATGCATGACTGACTCAATAAAACATTAAATCATTAGCGTGACACAGAACAGAGCGTTTCACAGTTTATTACGCCTGAACTACAGCAGGAATGTGATGTGCTCATGATGGTTTCTACTGTTCGTAGTCTGACATCCTCCTGAAAGATGAATCTGACGACATACAGCAAATGTTTCCTTATTAGAGTAAAATAATGACATGTTTTGGAAATAAAAAAGGGTTGCACAAAATGAAAACAAATGTATTGCATTGACAGTGATTGCACTTTGTAATTTCCATGCCATGCATTTTTTGTGCATTAAAGAGACCCTATTATGCATTATAAAGGTCATATTTTGGTTTTGGGGGTCTCCAACAACAGGCTGATCTGCATGCAAGTTCAAAAACACTTTCATTGTCTTATAATCTGCATTTAATTTTACCTAAATATCCCAGCGACTCCCATATGATTCCTTCAGTGATTCATTTGTTCCCAAACCCCTCCTTAGCCTGATGCTAATCTGCTGTGATTGGTCTGATGACCCAGTCTGTTGTGATTGTTCGCCTGTGTTCAGCACAAGACAGAGAGAATTGCCCACCACGGCTCATCAACATTGTTGAGGTAGTCAGAGTGCAGAGTGTGTGTGTGAGACCAATGCAGGAGTGCTGTAAAGCAGTGCAGTTTAACACCAGCCTACTGCTCTATTCTTAACCAGGAGTGAAAACATCGACACACATTCAGTATTAATCCACACAGCGGCAAAAGCTGAACTGTTTAAATACTTGACCGCCGCACGTGTGTAGGAACAGCTGACAGAGGCCAAAGCGATGACAAACAGCAGAGGATCGCGAGCTCACAAATGCATTTAAATACGTAAACAAAGCAGCACCCGTCACATTTTCAACGTGGTTTTAGACGTGATATGAGAATATAGAGTTAATCATATGCAGTACAAGCCACATGGAGTGGTTACAAGTAACAAAACACAATTTAAGAGTTCACACTTAGCTGATGATTGATTATAAAGCTGGTTTGGCATGCTGTCCTGGGAGAGAGCCCTGAGCTTATGAGATCCTCGGGCCCAGGGCTCCCTCCTGTTTGCATGGCGAGAGGGGAGTTTGAGCTCAGGTAGATCTCGATGAACTCCCCCCGGCTTATTCTAGCAAAATGATGGATATGAATGACTGAGGAGAGGTGTACTCGCTAAGAGCTTGCTTATGGTATCAATTTTGTGTGCTCAATTTACTTAGGGTGCATGTTATTTGGACTTTGGGAGGAAACCGATGAAGGCAACAGTGCTAAGGGAGGGAAAGTAGGGGGGTTGGTGGGGGGGGTCTTCAAGACGAAGATATTGAGATAAGAAAAGTCTGGTTATTTATTGTGAGTTAGGAATAATCTGATTGGATAATCAATTAAATACATAATTTGCAAGCTAGAGAACACAAGGAGGCAGCCATTTTAATCACACTTAAGTTACACTTGTGAAATGGAGGAAGAACCAATCCATGAACTGTGTACTGTAAAGTTCCTGTCCAGCTCTGACAGTCCCATACATCGATAGTCTTTTCTGATCCTTCCTTTAACAAATGGCAGATGAATCCCCTGTTGTAAGAGTGTTGATTACTGAAGCACTCGTCAGATTATTGACAGGAACACAGCACAAGGCTGGGCTATAATGCTGAGGTATTTCTGCAGAAACTGATGACTCTTCACAGCCTCATCTTTGGGTAGAGAAAACAACACTAAGTTTCCCCTCACACTTCAGAGCACAGCGTCTTCACCACATGATTCAGTTGGGATCTGCTGCAGTGTTTGTGGGCAGGGCCGGGGGGTTTCAATTTGCGCATGCAACAAATGGCGGGCCTTGAGTGCCATGTCGACATCACGGCTAAAGACTCGTTACTGCAGCGATTCATTCGAACCACTATGAGTCGACTCTTTTATAGATGAATCAATAGTTTTAAACACAGTGCACTTTCAGATTTAAGCTGGATATTTCACTTCACTTAGAGCTGTTACACACTGATGAAGATCATTTCAAAAACCCATAAAAGAGGCTCTTTAAATCAACAAGACAGTATATATAACTACGAATATCTCAAATTAAAATGATTTCATTCATTACTTTACTTTCATATTTTCTGGCTGATAATGATCAGGAGATTGTGACAGCAGTGTGTGACCTGTCACAGCAGACCTGCGTCTCATTTTTGGGTGGCGGTGTGTGTTATTCTGGATTTGGACATCATCACCTTAGGCAGTCATTAATGACGTTAGTCTGTCATTACTAGACCCCATGTCTGATTAAAACACTATTTATATCAGTTTAATCCCCATTACACACTCCTCAGTGCGTCTGAACAAGGAGGAGCGCTACTGACAACAGGAGAGGAGATGAATGTGCTTGATTAGTTTAAAAGTGTGTGTGTGTGTGTGTGTGTGTGTGTGTGTGTGTGCATGCGTGCGTGCGTGCGTGCATGCGTGTGTGAGTGCGTGCATGCGTGCTCTGAACACCTCAGTCTTCTTCATAAGTGTACTGTAATTGGTCTGATTGATGATAGCACTGTAATGAGAGTGAGCAGTAATGGGGTCAGTGTGATCAGATGTGCTGAACTCCATCAGACGTTCATTTGCTCCGATTATAATCAGCACTGATGCTTACAAACACCTTTCTGATCTTGACAGCCAGAACACACTAGCAACTGCATAGCAACACCCTGACAACAACATAAACATTCTAACAACTGCATAGCAACACCATGACAACAACATAAACATTCTAACAACTGCATAGCAACACCCTGACAATGACATTAACATTATAACAACTGCATAGCAACACCATGACAACAACATAAACATTCTAACAACTGCATAGCAACACCCTGACAATGACATTAACATTATAACAACTGCATAGCAACACCCTGACAACCACATAAACATTCTAACAACCGCATAGCAACTCCCTGACAACCACATTCAAACAACTGCATAGCAACACTCTAACAACCTCAAAAACATTCTATAAACTGCAAAGCAACACCCTGACAACCACATAAGCATTCTAATAACTGCATAACAACACCCTGACAACCACATAAACATCCTAACAACTGCATAGCAACACCCTGACAACCTCATAAACATTATATCAACTGCATAGCAACACCCTGACAACCACATAAACGTTCTAATAACTGCATAGCAACACCCTGACAACCACATAAACATTCTAGCACCTGCATAGCAACACTCTAACAACCTCATAAACATTCTATCAACTGCATAGCAACACCCTGACAACCATATAAGCATTCTAATAACTGCATAACAATACCCTGACAACCACATAAACATTCTAACAACTGCATAGCAACACCCTGACAACCTCATAAACATTCTATCAACTGCATAGCAGCACCCTGACAACCACATAAACATTCCAACAACTGCATAGCAACGTCCTCACAACCACATAAACATTCTAACAACTGCATAGCAACACCCTGACAATCACAAAGAACATTTTATCAACTGTGTAACGTTATTCTAGCAACTGTATAGCAACATCCTGACCATTACCCGATAACAATGAATAGCATTAACATAATTAACAATAATTGTTGTACTATAATAATAGTATATTTACTATTATTATTTACTGTTTATTTTTATAAAATAATAATAAAAAGTGTTATGTGAGTTATAATTCATCAAATAACAGGATTGCTTATTCTTTTAAATGACTATTATTAAAAATCAACATATTTTTCAAATGATAAAAATCTTCCAAATGGTTTGATTATGTTAATAAATGGAGCCTTGCTAAATTAGAAGACACTAGGAATGCACAATACTGGACAAACATGCAATATTGATGTTGAGTGATGTGATAACAATATTTATTACAATATATCAAAGAAAAAAAGATGCTCTATTATACTTTTTTATATATAATTTATTTATGTAATGATCATATTAAAATAAACAGCATTCGGCTTACAGCAAGAAGATCACTGGTTTGAGTCCCGGCTGGGTCAGTTAGTGTTTCTGTGTGGAGTTTGCATGTTCTCCCCGTGTTGGTGTGGGTTTCCTCCGGGTGCTCCGATTTCCTCCACAGTCCAAACACATGCGCTATAGGGGAAATGATGAACTAAATTGGCCATAGTGTATGAGTGTGTGTGTGAATGAGTGTGTATGAGTGTTTCCCAGTACTCGGTTGCAGCTGGAAGCGCATCCACTGTGTAAAACATATGCTGTATGTCAGACTCCTGTGTTTGTATCACGTGATCCCTTTGTTCTGTTTCCCGCCATTTCTTAATGTTCATGAGTCCCACCTGTGTCTTACCCCTGTTTGTAATCAGTTCCATCCTGTCATGTGTGTTTATATCCCTGTGTTTAGTTAGTCCATTGTCCGGTATTGCTTTGTCAAGACCCCATGTTTCCTGCGTGTCCATGTTCCAGTGTTTGTAGTAAGTGTTTTGTAAATAAATTTGTGTTTAGTATGAGAATTCCTGAGTCTCCATCGTCCATTATCAAAGAGTGAATGTGACACTGCAATACTTGGGGGTTCATTCCACTGTGGCGACCCCTGATGAATAAAGGGACTAAGCTGAAGGAAAATGCACATAACAAACTATTGCATATAGAATTAAAGTCAAAATTATTCACCCTCGTATGATTTTTCTTTTTTCTTTCTCAGATATTTCTCAAATGATGTTGAACAGATTCAGGAATTTCTCTCAGTATTTCCTCTAATATTTGTTCTTCTGGAGAAAGTCTTATTTAGAATAAAAGCAGTTTGTAATAGTTTTAAAGCCATGTTAAGGTCAATATTATTATTTCAGCAATATTAGTGTTGGATTGTCTCCAGAATAAACCACTGTTATACAATGACTTGCCTAATTACCCTAACTTTACCCTAATTACCCTAGTTAAGCCTTTAAATGTCACTTTAAGCTGAATACTAGTGTCTTGAAGAATATCTAGTCTAATATTATTTACTGTCATCTTGGTGAAGATGAATAAATCAGTTATTAGAGATGAGCTATTAAAACTATTACGATTAGAAATGTGTTGGAGAAATCTGCTCTCTGTTAAACAGAAATTGGGGATTAAAATAAACAGGGGAGCTAATAATTCAGACTTCAACAGTCCTGTTATCATGATATAGATCATTTTTCTATCTAATTCTTCTCTATATTGTAAAGACACTCTCTCACAGTCAGAGTTACTCTAGTGAATCTGTGTTTTCAGCTGTTGTTATGCTGGTTCCTGAAGGCCGAACCGAAGATGGATTCCAGACTCATTTTGCAAGCAACTTCCTGGCCCACTTCCTGTTGAGCCGCCTCCTGCTGGACAGCCTGGTGCATTGTGGGAAGGATGAGTCCTTTTCTCAGCACACGTGAGTGGAAAAACACCGTAATCTGGCGATCTGCAGAAACTGGAATAAATCACAGATAAGAGGAAACTGCCTGTGGGAGATTCATACGGAGGAAAGATTCCGGCCTCTAATTGGTTACTGAAGGCGTGACTCATATGTTATATCATAAATACTGGAGAAATGTGTAGTGATGCTTTATGAATAGAGAGATAATAAAGAACCTGCTCCACTGCAGACCTCAGAGCCTTCACAATCACTTATATAAAATAACCCAACCCTGACCCAACTCTAAACGGGGTCAGTGTGACACTGGTGGACACTACAGAACCATCCTGCGGTGCTGGAACATGAGTGTCAGAAAACAAAGATAAAAATTAAATGACTTATTGGTTGCTGCTGCATATTTGAATATTTGATGACCCTTTCTTTCATCCATACTTCTATCTATCTGTTACCCAGTCATTCATCCATTGATTCATTCATTCATGTATCATCCTTTGGTCCTTCTATCATACACTGATTAATTCATTAAGTTATCCATACATCATTTGGTCCATAAATCCATTCATTATTTAATTCATTGATTAAACCATTTATTTATTTATTCATTTATTTATTCATTTTTTCATTCATCCATTCATCCATTGACCAACTCGTCTGTTTACCCTTCCATCAATTGATCTATGCTTTTATTCATTAATTTATTCATTCAATCATCTTTCCATGAATTCTTTCATTCCTCCATCCAATTATTCATCCATCCTTTGGTCTGTTCATCCATCTATTCGTACATCAATTGATTAATTCGTTTACTCATTCATTCATCCATCCATCCATCATTTGGTCAGTCAATAAATCCATAAATTATTAATTTGTTCATTGATCTATTCATTCATTCATTCATTCATTCATCCATTGACCAATCTGTCTATTCATTCTTCCATCCATTCATTCATTTATTCAGTCATTCATCTATTGACCAATCCATTAATAAATTAATTCATTCATTCATTGATCCATTGACTAATTCATTCATTCATTCTATTCATTGAACCATCCAGCCATACATCTGTTCATCCACCATTCAATCAGTCAGTCTATTCAGCCATCCATTCATCCATTGATTCCTTCATTCATTCATCCTTTGCTACATCTATCCATCCTTTGATTTATTCTTTAATTTTCCATTGGTCCATCAATACATTTATTATTACTTCATTGAGGCATTTATTTATTTATTCATTCGTTCATTCATCCATTAACCTACTCATCCATTCATCTATCTGTTTACTCATCCATTAATTAATCCATTCATTCATTCATTCATTCATTTATGATTTTATCCATGCATTCTCTTTGGTCAATCAATCAATCAATCCATATATTATTAATTTGTTTATTGATCCATTTATTAATTAATTATTTAATTAGTTCATTCATTCATTTATTGACCAATCCATCCATTGATCCATCCATTGATCCATCCATTCATTCTTCCATCCATTCATTAATTCATTAGTTCATTCATCCATTAACTAATAATATTCATTGATCCATCCAGCCATCTGTTTGTCAATTCACCATCAGTCAGTCAGTCAGTCAGTCAGTCAGTCAGTCTATTCAGCCATCCATCCTTTCATCCATCTATCTATCCATCAATCAATCTATTAATTAATTCATTCATGCATTGATCTATCCATTCATCCATCCAATGATTCATTCATTCTTTGGTCCACTGAGCCATCCATCCATTTGATCATCTATCTGTCCATCCATCCATCTGCTGAACCATAAATTCATCCATCCATCCATCCATCCATACATCAATTAGTTCATTCATCAATACATTCATTGATCAATCTAGCCATTCAATCATTCGTTCACCCCTCCATTCATCCATCCATCCATCCATCCATACGTTCATTCACCCCTCCCTCCATTCATCCATCCATTCATTCATCCATCCATTTATTCATTAATCAATCTATTCATTCATGCATCCATCCACTGACCCATAAATTCATCCATCCATCATCTATCCATTCATTCGTTAATTCATTCATCAATCCCTTTATTGATCCATCCAGTAATCCATTTATTTATTCATCCATCCATCCATCCAACCATTAAACTATTTATTCATTGATCCATCCATCTGTTCATCAATCAGTCCACCCACCTTCTCATCCATCATTCATTCAGTCAGTCTATTTAACCATCAATCCATTGATTCATCTATCCTCCCATCCTTCCATCCATCCATCCATCCATAATTCCATTGGCCATTTATTCATCAGTCCATCCATTTATCAGTCTGTCCGTTCATTCATCAATGCATTCATTCATCCATTTTCATCAACACATATTTGTGATATGCTAATATAAATGTTCCAGCCATTGTGTTTATACTGTATTGAATATATTTGCAGTGTGGGCAGGACTGCCTAATGTTATTAACACACGAGTGAAGAATAAACATGCAGTAAAGGGAAAACACAGAGACCACCAAACAAACAAGTCATGAAGAAAGAGGAGGAAGGGCATTATTGACAGTTACAACATCATTTGCATGATTAATATCCAGCTAAAATAATGATATAGTGTTATATACACCGAACGGTTAGTCATCTTGTGGTTTAAGACTTTTCTCTACGTCTCTCAGTATTTGCTTAGATTGATTTTGCATTATTATTTCACCCTGCCGACAGTTGCTTTAGCGTTGTTTGTTTTTTCAGACAGGCTCCGTCTGCTGCCTGTTCAAAACACACACACACACACACACACACACAAACACGCACACACTCGCACAGACTCAGAGACAGACTGTTATTGATTTCATGGTGTTATGAGCATCATGTGATATGGACATCCCCGGGAACATGTAATAATGAAATCAAGTAAAAAATAAAAAGTGACTGAATAGAAACAGTGTTTTTTAAAGGGCACCTATGGTGAAAAATATACTTTTCAAGCTGTTTGGACAGACATATGTGTAGGTATAGTGTATAGACCGTCATGTTGGGGTGATATAAACACACACAGTGCTTTTTTTTTTTCAATTTAACAACAAAAAAATGATGGACCAATTGGAGCGGTTTTGAGACCGACTGCACCTTGACGTAGGAGTGCGCTCCCCCCGCCCACCAAATTGATTGACAGCTGCGTATTAACATGTCTCTGTAGTAACGTGTATAATCATATCAACCAGACAGGATGTGCTCAAAGCAACCGTAAATAAAGGTCTGTTCAGTTCTCTAGGATCATCCATCATCATCAAATGTGATCAAGAGTGAGTTTGACAAGTTTAAAATGTTTTAAAACAGAGCATGTTAATGAATTACAGCCATTTACTTCAGCTTTACTTCATCAGCACAGCCGCGTGTCAGAACAATTATACAAGAAGACGCTTCAATCCCGGTTTGTGGACCATAAATCAGGTTTCAAGAGTTCACACTTAGATAATGCTTGACTATATTTGCTAGTTTGGCATGCTGTCCCGGGAGAGAACCCTGAGCTCAGAGATAGATGAGCCCAAGGCTCCCGCCTGGTCAATAAGCATTAGGAGGGATACGAGATCAAGTAGTTCTCGATAACTTCCCGAGAATAGACCGCTGATTATGTTCGTTTGTACTAAGTAAGTGCTAATGACTTTAACTGTAGTTGCATGTTTTTGAGTGTGGGAGGAAACTGGAGTACCCGGGGAAAACCCACGCGAACACAGGGAGAACATGCAAACTCTGCACAGAGAGTGTTGACTGGTTCAGCTAACGAACCAATTTGACTTCCTTGCTGTGGGACAACAGTGTTAACCACTGAACCACCGTGTTGCCTGAAATCTAAACTGAGGAGGAGAGAGAGGGCATGGATGGGGGGGGGGGGTTCATATAAAAATTCATATGAATTCAAAAAAAAATCAAAAAATTCAAAATTAATATAAATGAATATTAAATTCATATAAAATGAATTTAATATTCATTTATATTAAATTTGAAATGATCTGATTGGCTAGTTAGTGATTGGTGATAGGGATCAGCTGTGTGAAACTTCACTTATTTTGCACATTAACGTAACAGATCTCCATACAGCAGTGGATATTAACCTGTATCCTGACACATTTGCATGCAAAGAAAAAAAATGTGTGTGTGTGTGTGTTTGTGTTTGTGTTTGTGTTTGTGTTTTGTGTGTGTGTGTGTGTGTGTGTGTGTGTGTGTGTGTGTGTGTGTGTGAACTTTGTAAGGACATTGTGTGTGACTCATCGTTGCAGCTCCACAACAAATGCATCAAATACTCATTGGTAAAGGTCTTACTGTAATATTTCTCACAGACGTTATGTGAGATCTGCTTATGTGAGACCAGCTTCATATGGAAGTTTATAGTGAATGTAAACAGTGTCAGTTCAGTTTTCAGTGTTTAAGTTCAGTTCAGTTTAGCTCAGGTCAGTTTGGGTTAATAATCACTACTGAGAGTCCAAACACTGAAGAGCAAATCCATCCATGCGCACCTCACAGATCCAGAACCATGCAAGCCAGTGGAGACAGCGGCGAGGAAAAAACTTCACCAATTGATGAAAGTGAAGATTAAAAAAAAACCTGGAGAGAAACCAGGCTCAGTTGGGCACGACCATTTCTCCTATGGCCAAACATCTTGTGCAGAGCTGCAGTCTAGGCGCAGGAGACTGGAGAATGCTGGACCTCAGCGAAGACTCGTCTGTCACTGGAGCATCACAGGAATCCGTCTCATGCTCTCCACTCCTCCATGACCACCACAGCAGCTGCTCAGGATACAGCCTGGTCCAGGATTATGAAGACCTTGGGATCATCTCGTCGCTGGTCTTGGATCGCATCAGTGGCGCTGCATAGTCTGAGGGCCTCGGGATGAGTACCCCCAGGTGGAAATAGAGAATAAAGAGAATAATTTACTGCTTGTACATGCTTAATGCTGCTGAATTTTCCCCATTGTTTATTTAATTTAATACAAAATAAAATAAAAATGTATATAAATACTGCTAAAAGTACTGGTAAATGCAATATTGTGTAAGACAAATGCATTATGGGCAGCATGGTGGCGCAGTGGGTACACAACTTAAACTTATTACAAAACTTTAAAACAAATTAAAATTAAACTATTTTTATATTAGGGTGGCGCAGTGGGTAGCACGATCGCCTCACAGCAAGAAGATCGCTAGTTCGAGTCCTGGCTGGTTCAGTTGGTGTTTCTGTGTGGAGTTTGCATGTTCTCCCCGTGTTGGTGAGGGTTTCCTCCGGGTGCTCTGATTTCCCCCACAGTCCAAACACATGCGCTATAGGGGAATTGCGTAAGCTTAATTGTCTGTAGTGCATGTGTGTGCATGTGTGTGAATGAGTATGTATGGATGTTTCCCAGTGATGCGTTGCAGCTGGAAGGGCATCCGCCGTGTATAACATATGCTGGAAAAGTTGGCGGTTCATTCTGCTGTGGCGACCCCAGATTAATAAAGGGACTAAGCTGAAAAGAAAATGAATGAATGCATGAATGACAGATGCATTATTTCCCATCAGTCTTCAGGTCAGGAGTCTGCGCAGTTTTACAGTGCTTTGTTGTGGTGTTTGCAGGTGGCGTTACAGCGCTTATGAAGCAAACGGATGGAGTAAACCGGCACAGCTTCTGTTCTCCTACTATCTGCACTATGCACTTGTGTCCAGCGGGTGTGCGATGATGTACACTGCGGTTGAACCCTTTCTAGTGGACACTGTGAACCTCAGCATCACTCGACTCACAGAGAGCCTTCTCACGCCTCTTCTTCAAGGTTGCACTTCAATATTTACTGTTTTATAATGTTTCGGTATACATAATACACTGTGGCCTCACAGCAAGAAAGTTGCGAGTTCGAGCCTCGGCTGGGTCAGTTGGCATTTCTTTGTGGAGTTTGCATGTTCTCCCCGTGTTGGTGTGGATTTCCTCCGGGTGCTCCGGTTTCCCACACAGTCCAAACACATGCGCTATAGGGGAATTGATCAACTAAATTGGCCGTAGTGTATGAGTGTGTGTGTGTGAATAAGAGTGTATGGGTGTTTCCCAGTACTCAGTTGCAGCAGGAAGGGCATCCACTGTGTAAAACATATGCTGGAATAGTTGGTGGTTCATCCTGCTGTGGCGACAGTTGATAAATAAGGGACTAAGCCGAAGGAAAATGAATGAATAAGTGAATGTGTAAATTCAAAATTGTTGAAATGTAAAGTATTAATTTTGTAGTCAAAATTGCAAGACGTAAAGACAAAAGTGTGAGAGATGTAAAGTCAAAATCGCTAGACATACTCAAAATTGTGAAACGTGAAAAAATTTGCAGATACAAAGTCAAAATTGCGAGATGTATAGTCAAAATGGTGAGACAACGTCAAAATTGTTAGATGTAATGTTAACATTGTGAAACAGTCTAAACAGTGAAACAACATCAAAACTGTGAGATGTTAAGTAGGGTTGGCCCAATAGATGATGCCATTGTCCATCGCCGATGGCTGATAAACTTCACGATGCTGAGCCAGCATCACGATACATCACCCCGCCCCACGTTAATATTGATATATAACTTATTATTTGCATGTCATCTTAATAGCAATAACGGTCTTTTCATGAGGTGTGTTAAATTTTACATATAGCTGCATAAATGCCTCCTAAATCTGCGCACGCGGTGAGGATTTTGCAGTGAAAACAGGTCGCACGACAACAATTTATGCACTCGCACAAATGCTTCCAAATATATTTGAGGTCGCATAAAATTTCAGGCGCATATGCGCCCAAAACGGTCGAGCCCTAGCATCTTTACTTGTTATTATTTCCTCATAATAATAATAAAATAAGTAAGTTATCATCAATCACAATACAAATTACAGTGAACTCCAAACCAACTCTCGTCTCCTCCACCAGCTGTGAGGAAAAGCCATTATAACCACATAGATCCCTCCGCCTATTCATGCCAGAGTCCTGCGGAAAAAAGTGATTAACAGGTGGTCATTTGTGTGTAACTTTATTTATTTGTGGTTTGGTTATGGGTAAAGCAAAGACCGTGTGGGTCAGGTAGTGAAAACGGTAGGCTACAATTAATTCATTCGTTATGAACATATTGATATTTAATAACAACCACCCCCACCCCCGCCTACGACGACGATGCCATCGTCCATCACAATGTTTCACATTAGACATTGTACGATAGCAAATTGAGCAACATCGCCCAACCCTAATGTTAAGTGGAAATTGTGAGATGTAAAGTGAACATTGTGAAACGTCAAGTCTAAACGGTGAGACGTAACATAAAAAATGTGAGATGTCAAGTCATGATTTCGAGATATAAAGTCAAAATTGCAAGATGTAAAGTCAAAACGGCGAGACAATGTCAAAATTGTGAGACGTAACATTAAAATTGTGATGTAAATTCTAAATTTTGAGGTGTAAAGTCAACATTGTGAAACAAAGTCTAAGCAGTGAGACAACGTCAAAAGTGTGAGACATAAAGTTAAAATTGAGATACATAAAGTCAAAATTGCAAGCTCTTGAATTGTGCAATGTACAGCTAAATCGCAAGACAAAAATGTATAATTGTGAAAATTGTGAGAGATAAAGTCAGAAATGATATTTTAGTGCTAACAAGCCTCTTTAGGCTGAATTAACTTGAAGAATAAATCCCCTGCTGTTTGATTGTGAAGTGAAATATGCTTTGACATGTTTTTGACAGCTCTCAAGTGATTCACTCAGTGACTCTCCTGGAAAAATTTTCCATTATAAAAATAATAATAATAATGTGTACATACTGTATATGTTAGCTAATAAACAACAGTGTATTGATTCCAGCCTCCGCAAAGTCAAGATGTAAAATTTAACATTGTGAGTTGTAAAGTTAATATTGTAAAACATATAAATTACAATGTCTAAATTTGTGAGAAGCAATGTTAAAATTGTGAGACGAAAAGTCAAAATTGTGAAACAAAGATAAAACTACAAAACAAAATCAAAATTGCAATACATACATAAAGTTTAAACTGATATACAAATAAATTAAATTAAACTGAAATAAAAATATTAAATTAAAAGTTTTAAATTAAAAGTTAAATGTTAAATTTGCAGGACGTAACATTAAAATTAAGACTTACGGTCAAAATTGTGAGACATAAAATTTAAGATTGTGTCATAAAGTTAAAATTGCAAAACAGTTAAAATCGTGAGTTGAAAAGTAAAAATTGTGAAAGTCAAAATTGGTGAGAAGGAATGTTAAAATTGCGGGACGTAACATTAAAATTAGGATGTAAGGTCAATATTGCAAGATATAAAGTCAAAATTGTGACAAATCTCTAAATTGTGAGACATAAAGTGAAAATTGTGAGACGTAAAATTCAAAATTGTAAAATGTAAAGTTACAATTATGAGACAGTCAAAATTAGCAAGACTTAGTAGTGAGATGAAAATCAAAGCAAGTCTTAATAGTGAGATGAAAATCAAAATTGCGAAACAAGGTTAAAATTACAAAACGTAAAGTTAAAAATGTGAAAAGTAAAGTTACAATTGTTAAACATAGTTAAAATTGCGAAACGTAACGTTAAAATGGCAAAACAAAAAGATAAAAATTGTGAGATGTAAAGCTAAAGTTGTGAGACATGAAGTTAAAATTGAGAAACGTAAAATTAAAATTGTCAAAGGTAAAGTTAAAATTGCGAATTGAAAAGTTAAAAGTTAAAATTGTGAAGCATAAATTAAAAATTGCGAAATGTAAAGTTAAAATTGCAAATCCTAAAGTTAAAAAAGTTAAAATTGTGAAACGTAAAGTTAAAATTGAGAAATGTAAAGTTAAAATTGACAAATGTAAAGTAAAAATTTCGAAAAGTCAAGTAAAAATGACAAAATGTAAAAATAGAAT
>CAIGQZ010032630.1:1194674-1205275 GCA_903798205.1 Danio tinwini
CCATTACCAGTAAAAACAAAACTTGCTGGTTGAATAAAAGTAACTTTAAGCCAGAACTTGCCCAAAACTTGCCAGGGGTATGAATAGTTTCAAGCTTGACTGTACATATGTGAATACATTCACTAATGGTCAAGATGATTGGTAGTATCAGAATGAGTCTGTGTTATTAGTTTAATCTGTTGTTTGCTACCTGAAAATAACATGCCCTGGAATACCAGAGTAAAGTATCCCAAAGAGCTGTAATTAAGTGCAATTAAGACTATAAACATTCAACAGGCCGGTTTGAGCTAGAACTCAACTCTAAACAGTTTTTCATACCAAACACCAACTGGAGACTCTTCCAATTTTACTGATATTTGAATAATAAATACATTTGATGACACTTTTGCTGAAAAAGAGTAAATAAAAAATAAAAATACTTACAAATCAACATATACATTTTATACATAGAGTATATGTTTGAGAAAAAATAAATGCATAAGTGCATTTATATTATCAACATTTATATTATCAAACTATAAAATATTACTACAGTTTCTATGTGAATATACAGTGAGGTGTCATTTATAAATGTGATGAAAAAGCTGAGTATTTGTGAAAAATCCCTGAAAAGTTCAATAGTGTAACAGATATTATGCTCAAATACGTTTCTTCTAGAAAAAATACAAATATTATAATACTCTGGTTTGAAATTGCATGAATAATAATTAAATTCAATTCATCTTTATTTGTATAGCGCTTATACAATGTAGATTGTGTCAAAGCAGCTTCACATGGAAGTTTATAGTGAATGTAAACAGTGTCAGTTCAGTTTTCAGTGTTTAAGTTCAGTTCAGTTTAGCTCAGGTCAGTGTGGGTTAATAATCACTACTGAGAGTCCAAACACTGAGGAGCAATTCCATCGATGCGCAGCTCTACAGATCCAGAACCATGCAAGCCAGTGGCGACAGCGGCGAGGAAAAAACTTCACCAATTGATGAAAGTGAAGAATTTAAAAAACCTGGAGAGAAACCAGGCTCAGTTGGGCACGACCATTTCTCCTATGGCCAAACGTCTTGTGCAGAGCTGCAGTCTAGGCGCAGTAGCTGGACCTCCGCGAAGACACGTATAATGAATGCATAAATAATATAAATAAAGCATGTATAAATATGCATAATACTGTATTTATTTGAAAAATAATAAGAAAATAATTCAAAAAAATGTAAATATATATAAAAAAATCACAATATGTGCATCCGCAGTAAACTGTCATTTATAGCTATGATTTTCAGCATTATTACTCCAATCTTCAGTGTCACATGATTCTTCAGAAATAAGGATATTTGATTTGTTGTTAATTACTATAAATGCTGAAAAAGAGAAGGAAACAGAAAAGATTGAAAAAGACTTTAATTTACGTATAAATATAATAAATATAATTAATTAAATAAAATTTCTTAAAATTTGTCACAGCTTCCATAAAACACATACAATACATTCATACAAAAAATGTGACTGTACATTGTAATAATACAATATTACCATTTTTCAGCAGCAGATGTTTTTTTTATCATACTTATTCTAGCTGTTGGATCAGTAGTGTAATTGTTAAATATTTCCAAATATTACGCAAATTAGATTATTTTTTGTGTGTGTGATTATTTCAGTCAGTGCAATATGCTAATAAATTACACATTTTCCTAAGTCTAATTTATGCACTTTTCAAGCAAATTGAATTTCTTAAATGTCCAGTAAAGTGTGGCAAATTACATACTTACAAACATATAGATTTATTTACATTTTTATTTGACAGGGCGCTAATAAAAAACACGCTACAGGCACTTGCACAGACTCCAGTTGAGTTTTCCCTTATACAGAAGCAACAACATTTATGTTATTTTATTTAAATAGTAATAAATAGCATTACCTATTTAGTAAGCTGAATAGTTATGAATGCAACCTGATTACATCTTAAGCTCTTCATCCAAAATCTAAGCACTTAAGAATAAAATTCAAGCATTTTGAAGGTCTTCTGGGTAATAAGGAAAGCGTTGTTAAAGCAAATGTCCACAAGAGGGCGCAACAGATGAACACAAATCAAACAGCAGCTGATGCACTACTAATACTATTTACAGTGCAGTAGAACAGTGCACAAGCATGCAATTTGGGATGCACGTATGGTAAAAACTGGCCAATAGATGGATTAATTTTAGGAAATTAAAGTTTATAGCACTCTAATACCGCTGTGTACACTTCATCCAAACTGCTGCCAGAAGTAGATTCTGCATGATAGGTGCCCATTAAAGTAGTGATTGCATTTAGTTTACTGATGATTTGATAGATGATATAATACATACATAAATACATATAAATGTTCATATGTTGGGCGATACGGTCGCTCAATGGGTAGCATGTTCGCCTGAGCCACGGCTGGGTCAGTTGGTGTTTCTGTGTGGAGTTTGCATGTTGGCATAGGTTTCCTCCGGGTGCTCTGGTTTCCCCCACAGTCCAAACACATGCGCTACAGGGGAATTGGGTTTGCTAAAATTGACCATAGTGTATGAGTGTGTGTGTGAATGAGTGTGGATGTTTCCCAGTGATGGGTTGCGGCTGGAAAGGCATCCGCTGCGTAAAAACATATGCTGGATAAGTTGGCGGTTCATTCCGCTGTGGCAACCCCAGATTAATAAAGGGACTAAGCCGAAAAGAAAATGAATGAATGAATGAATGTTCATATGTTGGGCGACACGGTGGCTCAGTGGTTAGCACTGTGGCCTCACAGTAAGAAGGTTGCTGGTTCGAGTCGTGGCTGGGTCAGTTGGCGTTTCTGTGTGGAGTTTGCATGTTCTCCCCGTGTTGGCGTGAGTTTCCTCTGGGTCCAAACACATGCGCTATAGGGGAATTAATGAATGTGTATGGGTGTTTCCTAGTACTGGGTTGCGGCTGGGAGGGCATCCGCTGCAAAAACATACTGGAATTGTTGGGGGTTCATGTCACTGAAGCCGAAGGAACATGAATGAATGAATAAATGAATGCTCAATACGTAAAAATATATATATTAAAAACGTTCAAGGATTTAAGATGCTGATGACCTTTCAGCTGATGATCTTATGAAAGGGGTTCATTCCAATTTCAACATTACGAAAGAGACATTTGCAGTAAAAACTAAAGTTGACATAAATTGACAGAGATTATCATTTCTATTGAAGCATCTGTTTATATGTTCCAAAACATCTAACCACAGAGTTATGGGATCAGACAAATATCAATCTGTAAACTTTTCTTTATATTTTAAATGAGGAAAATAAAGGTGTGTTATAGATGTGACTAAAACGTCTGTGAGTTTACAGTACACAACACACTGTGAATTTAACTGCACCACCCAAAAGAAACAATGCTAATCAAAAAGATAAGAGTCGGCTCACTATAGATCAGAGATGCCCAAAGTATGGCCCGCGGGCCAAAGTTGGCCCATTGTAACCTTTGATTTGGCCTACCATCCCATCAGAGAAGACAGTGAGGAGGATGGAGAGGGTTGGGACGAATGGCTTTAAAAGAGATCCTCATTTCTAATTTGACGTAACCTATGTTGTTTGTTTAATTGCTGAGCTACAAAAAAAGGCTAAAATCAAATGTTTCAAATAAATGTTGTAAATAAGTCAGATTTTTTTAAATTGTAAACAATGTCACTAAACAGATCTCCATTCTGTTGTTAATGAGATTGTTTTTGTATTTGCTGTAATAAGTTCAGTATTAAATGTTAAAGGATTATACGGTGTTGATATAATGCAATGTTTTCTAGTTAATTTTAATATTATTAAAGGTGCTGTGTGTACGTTTTTGACTCTTCTAAAGCATAAAAATACCATAATATGTGTGCAGATATTTAAGAAACATCCTAAGTGAACATACTTGTTTATCTGATGTTGAACGATGCTGAAGTCAGATATTCTGCTTTTTTAACCCACCCAATGCCAGTTTAGCCAATTATAATTCAGCACTCCGGGTTGCCTTGTTGGAAAACAGCGTATTTCATTCATTCAATCAGAAAGACTCTGAAAGCATGCATCTGTGACTGAAATGTGACCACTGGTGGACAGTATCAGACGTTGAAATGAGACAGATTCAGGTCCACATGAGGTTATTAATTATCAAATGATATAAATATTACGAGCGTAAACATTACGTGAGCAGGTGACATTGTAATCTCGTGTCCTAACAACACACTTCATGATGAGATACGCAGTGATGAGCAGTTTGGCTGTTTGCACCAGACGAAACACGACAGAAATGTAAATACAGCCTTTCAGAAGCACAGAATATGCACTCACTCACCAAACGGTAAGGTTTATAATCTATTAATACATGTTAACCCTCTTTAACATCATTAAATGTAGATGCTGAATCACTCATATGTGTTTAGTTCTAAAGTTCAATCTGAACCATCTGCTGCTGCTTTCAGTATATGGCAATAAATGTCCTGTAAAATGGCATTCAAACTCACATTGTTAGCATTTAGCACTGAATAAAGCACACGAGGTTTACCTGAGGTGATCACTGTCATAGGTTTCTGCTAGTGGTGAAACAGATCACTGTTAATTCGAGATCCGTACGGATCACAATTCACGGTTCGGAATGCACGTGACCCGCGGATTAATAATTTATTTTGAATTTGTCGGTTAATCCAACATTTATAACCATTGCAAAGAGATCGCCTCCCGCGTCATTCAAATCACATGCATGAAAGCATTTTGGCTTCCCTGTAAGATATAATAATGACGGGAAAAGTTGTGGTGGGACCTCATTGGGTGGTTTAATGTGTTTTCTGTCACTGCTTGTTTATCCTGCATTAATGCATTCAGTGTAAAGCTGCACAATTAAACATTAAAAGATCATGATCTCAATTCAAACCCGCGCAACATGAAAGATAAATGATAATGATTTGCATATGTTTATTAATCCTTCAAAGCGCTGCATTCAAATCTGCATCGAGAGAGATTCAGTTTTTCAGTGAGTTACAAACAATTAAATAACACAGAAGTGCTGGGAGAACAGTTTATACTTCAGATATTATATAGATTATATATAAGATTAAAATCACCGTTTAATGAAACATGACGCTGGTAAATTTTGACGCTAGTGAAAGCAATTACATTGTGTAACCAACAGATGGCGACAAACAACCATCAAAATTATGTCACTGAATAGGTTTTTAAAGATAATACACATACAGTAAAATAAAACAAGAAGTTTAATGTGTGAATTGTTGAATCATTAATTGAAGATAAATATGATCTGTTGTACAAGATGATAGATTTCTATATTCAGCATTATCAGCAACAGTAGCAAAGCTCATATTTCATATTGAATACTTCTCTTTTTTCAGCTGGTTATTTCTTCATTGTTATTTTTATTAGCATTACAGGTTCTACGTTCTGGTTGTTAAACGCAATGTTTTTGCAGTAATATTTTTATATAAATGAAAAGCAAATGACATTTGTCTCCTCACTTTTTTGCTGATCCGAAAAATGGTCCGATCCGTGACAAAAAAAACGTAGTTTGATCCGAACTGCAGATTTGTGATCCGTTACACCACTAGTTTCTGTTGTTCAGCTGTGAGAAGCCTTGAGACTCAGCTCTGAGCCTTTCTAATATTTCAATTCGAGGTGTTGGTTTTGACAGAAACTCTATTTAAAATGGAGAATATTCCCTCTATCGCGTGTCGTTGCTTTAATTTAGAACACAAGCGGGTCAAATTCATTTAGAACACAAATCTGGCAACCCGCGCTTCAGTTTGTTTTGATCCAGGAGTGCAATACCTAGTTCAACCACTGGGTGTCAAACTTACATACTGCACCTTTAAATACATTAGGAAATTACCCATGGCAATAGTCTAGCTCCTGTTTATCTAACCAACCTCTTGTCTCGCTACAATCCAACCCGCTCTTTAAGATCTCAAAACTCAGGGCTTCTGGCAGTACCTAGAATAGCTAAATCGAGTAAAGGAGGTCGAGCCTTCTCATTTATGGCCCCTAAACTCTGGAATAGCCTTCCTGATAATGTCCGAGGCTCAGACACACTCTCACAGTTCAAAACTAGATTAAAGACCTATCTTTTTAGCAAAGCATACACTCAGTGCATTACTTAGCGGTATGACGCATGATGTGCCCCACACACGATTTTGCTTCTTGTTTATATACACTATGAACAGCAGCTATGCTAATTATTCTCCTTATTCTGTATTTCCACCTGGGGGTACTCATCTCGAGACCCTCAGACTATGCAGTGCCACTGATGCGATCCAAGACCAGCGACGAGATGATCCCAAGGTTTCCGGACCAGGCCGTATCCTGAGCTGCTGCTGTGGTGGTCATGATGGAGAGCATAAGACTGATTCCTGTGATGCTCCAAGGACAGACGTGTCTTCGCGGAGGTCCAGCTACTGCGCCTAGACTGCAGCTCTGCACAAGACGTTTGGTCATAGGAGAAATGGTCGTGCCCAACTGAGCCTGGTTTCTCTCCAGGTTTTTTTCAATTCTTCACTTTCGCCTATTGGTGAAGTTTTTTCCTCGCCGCTGTCTCCACTGGCTTGCATGGTTCGGGATCTGTAGAGCTGCGCATCGATGGAATTGCTCTTCAGTGTTTGGACTCTCAGTAGTGATTATTAACCCACACTGACCTGAGCTAAACTGAACTGAACTTAAACACTGAAAACTGAACTGACACTGTTTACATTCACTATAAACTTCCATGTGAAGCTGCTTTGACACAATCCACATTGTATAAGCGCTATACAAATAAAGATGAATTGAATTGAACTATATTTACCTTTGGCCACTTAGCCTCAATCAAGGTTGGTTTTTGGCCCTTCATAAGTAAACTTTTGGGCACACCTACAGAGAACAAATATTCCTGATTTTTTGCATTAATGAGGAAAAAGCTCCATTATGGATGTGACAGATGTGAAACTGCCACTTGTTTGAGACATTTTTGAGTATATTCACACTACTGTAAAACACAAGCCTACACAAAAAAACTTAGAAAGGGTTCTACTCATTCATTCATTCATTCATTTTCTTTTCAGCTTAGTCCCTTTGTTAATTAGTTCCGCCACAGCGGAATGAACTGTCAACTATTCCAGCATATGTTTTATGTAGCAGATGCCCTGCCAGCTGCAACCCAGTACTGGAAAACACCCATACACAATCATTCTCTCACACACACACACATTTAGTTGATCAATTCCCCTATAGTGCATGTGTTTGGACTGTGGGGGAAACCGGAGCACCTGGAGGAAACCCACGCCAACACGGGGAGAACATGCAAACTCCACACAGAAACACCAACTGACCCAGCCGGACTCGAACCAGCCACCTTCTTGCTGTGAGGCCACAGTGCTAACCACTGAGCCATTATGCCATTCTCCGATTGACATGTTAACTTCCATTAGTTCATTAAAACCACCAAAAACCCATAAACATTCAACTTTAAACCCTTTGAATTTCTATTTGTTTATGAAAGGCTTTTAAAATAGCGTATTATATACGTGTGTGTGTGTATGTTTATTTTACTTGCAAACTCCACACAGAAACACCAACTGACCCAGCTGAGGCTCGAACCAGAAACCTTCTTGCTGTTAGGTAATCATGCTACCCACTGCGCCACCGTGATGCCCTGGTATCTATTTTGGTTAAAATGTTTTTTTTCATGGCAAGGTTGACATTTGCATGGGATTGCTCATTAGTAATGTGCTATTCCAGCTCTGCTCACCTCTCTCTGGATAAAGGCTTGGGTTCGGGCCGGATGGCGAGCGGTGAGGAGGAGCAGGCCTGACGCGCAGGAGGAGAAACAGAGAAGTTCAGATCCAGAGATCCAGATTTGCGATGCAGCGGCTCCAGCCCCGCGGCCCCCTGCAGGTCACTCTCGATAGGGCAGGAGCCGGCGCGGCCCTGAGCTCCCACCGACCGCAGATTCGCAGACAGCACTGCCGGGACACAGGACTCATGTGTGTGTGTGGGCGAGCCGGACGGAGGAGAGCGGGACTTCTTCTTAGCTGCTGCTCCAGACAACAGCTTTAGGAGCCCACTGCTGCGCTTCTCCTTCTGCACACATACACAATACATACACAAGCACAAATCAGAAACAGTTGGGACAGCATGGAAAACGCAAATAAAAAAAGAAAGTAGTGATTTTTTATTTATTTTGTATTTCAGTGCAGACACTACAACAAACTTAATGTGTTCCTCGTGATTATTATTGGTTTTTTGCAACACACTACAGAAACCAGGAGCCAGGATCAGTTTAGGGCTATAATCAGGTAATCTGCTGAATAATGATGTGATGTGACACAGGTGATGTCAACAGGGTATTGTGATTATGATCTGCTACAAAAGCAGCATCAAGAAAGGTCTAGTCCTTTAGGAGCAAAGATGGGCTGAGGGTCGCCAGTTTGACAACAAATACATGAGAAAATAATTGAAATGTGTAAACACAATGTTCCTCAGAGAAAGAGAAGAAGGCATGTAGATATTTCAGCTTCAGCAGTGCAGAACATCATTAAAAGAAGGAATCTGAAGGAGTTTCAGTGTGTGAAGGACAAGAGCGTAAGCCTAAGCTGAACAGCTGTGATCTCCGAGCCTTCAGGGGGCGCTGCATCAATAATCCTCATTCATCTATAAGCCAGATCACCCCATGGGCTCAGTACTACTGCAATAAACCTTTGTCAAGCACCACAATACAGAGTTACATCCACAAATGCAAGTGAAAACTGTACTGTGCCAAAAAGAAGCCCTATGTTAACAGTGTCCCGAAGCGCTGTCGACTTCTATGGGCTCGGAGGAATCTCGGATGGACCATCACAAAGTGGAAACTAGGGGTGTCAAAATTAATTGTTTTTTTGATGCACCACGATGCAGACGCAAACAATTCGATATCGGTTCAGTAATAGTCATCACTGGTTATTACGTACTGACGTAATTTAATTCATATGCGTTATACCGCAGTAGAATACTATGGCGAGGGCGAGAAAATAAAACGTTCTATAAATAAAACTACTTAAAAAGCAGATAATTGTGCACAATGCACTGTTTGTGAGTTTGCTGTACAGTCTTTTACTGACACTGAAAAAGGTACAGCACATGAGCCGCTATTTAACTCCTAGGGAAAAATGAAAGCTGGTGAAACTCCATCTCGACCTCTCTCTCACTTTGGATATTTGACCCGCTGGTGTATTTGTGAGGTAACTTTTCCTCTCCTCTCTGCTGTTAAAGCAATACCTGTGGATCCAGACACAAGCATGCCTGTGGTGTGAGTTTTCTCCACCGCATCTATTACGGGCTAGCTGTGATAACTGCGCATTATAGGCAAGGCAAGTTTATTTCTATAGCACATTTCATACAGAGTGGCAATACAAAGTGCTTTACATAAACAAGAATAAAAAAGACAAGTATAAGAAAATAAAAATACAAATAATAAAAATGAATAAAACTCCTCAGTGAACAGTGCTGACAGTTTTAGAGCCAATCGTAGCCCTTTCTGTTGAGCGGGTGAGGACAATGACCAATCATAGAACTCTCTCGACAGCGCTAAAAAAACAAGCAGGATAATATTTACATGAGTTTATTTGCTATAAATAATTAAACCCAACCGTGAGACCAGTGTAGGTTCACACTTCTAGTGGAAATGTGTACTGTGCTCAAGTGAATTAGTGTTTCAGGTGTTTTGGGGAGAAATGGACATGGTGTGCTCCGGACCAAAGAAGAAAAGGATCATCCAGGCTGTTACCAACAACAAGTCCAAAAGCCAGGGTCTGTCATGGTATGGGGTTGTGTCAGTGCCCTTGGTAAAGGAGCTTGCACTTCTGTGATGCTCCATTAATGCTGAAAAGAACAACCCCAAATCAGACACATACAGTTAGGTCCATAAATATTTAGACATCAACACAATTCTAACATTTTTGGCTCTATACACCAACACAATGGATTAGAAATGAAAGGCCTGGCAGAGCACCTCCAGGGATGAAACCCAGCATCTGCTGATGTCTCTGCGTTCCAGACTTCAGGCTGTAATTGACTGTAAAGAAATTGCAACCAAGTATTAAAAAGTGAATGTTTGATTTATGATTATTATTTTGTCCAATTACTATTGGTCCCTTAACAAGTGGGAGGCACATATGCAAACTGTTGTAATTCCTACAGCGTTCGCTGGATTTGGATGTAAATACCATCAAATTAAAGCTGACAGTCTGCAGTTAAAGCACATCTTGTTTACTTTCATTTCAAATCCATTGTGTTGGTGTATAGAGCCAAACATGAAGAAACAATCTTCATTTAGAAGTTAATATTCTGCCAGATACACAATACATATACAATGACTTGCCTAATTACCCTAACTTTACCCTAATTAAACTAGCTGCACCTTTAAATACGACTTTAAGCTGAATACTAGTATTTTGTAATATGTCTAGTCACTAGTCATCAGGTAAACCTATTCACCTACTAGTCAGCAGGTGACCTTACATACTCACTAGTCAAAAGCTCAGATTGTTAACTCACTAGTCAACAGGTCAATTTGTCTACTCACTAGTCAACATGTTAACTTGTCTACTCACTAGTCAACAGGTC
>CAIGQZ010032630.1:1258871-1278812 GCA_903798205.1 Danio tinwini
TTTTTAGAAAAAATTTAAACAAGTCGCACTGCAACCATTATATACACTCGCACAAATGCTCTCAAATATATTATGAGGTCGCATAGATTAAATTTCTGACACATATGCGACCAAAATGGTCGCAATTTCAAGCCCTGCCTAACAATGCAACAGCTTCACTTATATGACTGTAGATTAGAGGTGTGCCTACACTGGTTCGGTTCGGTTACGATTATCATGCCATCGATTCAGTTCAATTGGATATCTCGGTGCATCACGGTGCACTGACGATGCTTGACGATGCCAAGTTTCCATATACAGTTTTATATTTTCTTCACAGCACAGCAATTGTATTAAAATGTATAAATATATTTAATTTCATATACTATTTGTAAAACAATTTTGTCCTTACAAACAGTCAGATACATAAACAGTACCTTAAAACAACACAAGGATTTATAGTAAATAAACAAATACAAATTTCCTGCTCGCTTTCTGAGCCTTGTCTACCAGGTTCGTTCTTACATCCCTATGATTGGTCTCACGCTCAACAGAAAGGGCTGCAATAGGCTCTTACGGGCCGGCACTCTTCACAGATGAGTGACACTGATAAACAGCAGCAGCGATCACAGCTGATCCATGATAGACATGGAGGAGAAAACTCTGCAGAAGTATCGCTGTAACAACCAAAAGGAGAAGAAAAGTTACGCCAGCAGGTCAAATGGGCCACAGTAAGAGAAAGAGAGAGAAATGGAGTTTACTTTCATTCTCTCAATCGCAGTGAAATATGGGCTTCTGCTGTAAGTGTCAGTGAAAGACTGTCTAGCACACAGCCACACACACACACACACACACACACACACACACACACACACACACACAGTAAAATTGTGCACAGTTTTTGCATTTTTAAGTAGTTGGAGCGTTGTAAATACTCGCGCTTGCATCCCTCGCCATAGTAATCTACGGCAACATAGCGCATATGAGATAAATGACGTCAGTACATAATAACCGGTTATGATTATTACTGAACCAATACCGAATTGTCCGCGTCTGCATCGCGGTGCACCGAAGAAACAATTAATTTTGACACCCATACTGTAGATGTGCATGTTTTCACATTAATTAAATAAAAGTAGTGCATTTTGAAAACTGTATGTTCAAATAAAATGCTTAAGAAAATAAAGAGAAAAGGTTTAAATTTCCCCTTTTCTATTTTACATCTCGACTCAACAGTCTCAACTAATTATGCAGATAATAATTAAGTCAACGCATCTTAATAATTGAGCACTGATAAAGTATTGATTACTTCTGTTTACATTATGCTTGGATTACCAAGGCAACAACACATTTTTATTTATGATTTCTATATGATTTTATTATGATTTCAGAGAGCTCCATTTCACTTATCAACATCGTTATGAATGAAACAAGCAAAGAGAGAGCGTTCGGCTCTTCTCTCTTAATTCAGTGGGAGTCAGGCGACAACAAAACTGTTCTTAGCAGACAGCGGGTAAACAGAGTGAATAGCGGGGAGCGGTCGAGTGTGGAAGAACACCCAAACTGTTGTATTTCTGCGTCTATATGGGAAACTTCTGGGTCTGGACAAGGACCTCGATCCGCCTGTTAGTGACCACTGATCAAGGCTATCTTTACAACAACAACAAAACAAGGCATTAGTTATGTTTTTGTCCGTCTGTTGAAACACTGACAGCAATGCGTTGTGATTTGGCCTCACCTGCGCATTTGCGCTGTATCTCCTTCACTTGCCATGCTGAAACACACAGAAACTCCACACACACACACCGACACATGAGGAAACGTGATGTCAACACCAGATTTACATACTAAGAGGTGATTGGACAGGTCTATGCATGTGCAATGCATGTAAAAGGTAATCAGATGCGTACAAAGGCAGAAATGCTTTGTTGCAGTTGCTTTTTTTAACAAACCAATATTAATGATGCATATTCTAAACCGCAAATCACAGGGCGCACTGAACCTTGGGATATGTTTTTTTTTACGGAGAACTGTTGTATCCCTAGTTTTTACTGTAAATTACTATAGTATAGTATATTTTCATGTGGGTGTCTGACAGCTGAAAGTAGACCTGGCAGCAGATATCACAGCCTTGTTACTCTTTACCTTGCACTTTTTGTTAACATTTTTTTCACATTCTGATTCCAATGCCTCATTATTAAACAGTTAAAATGACTAAAACTAAATGAACTATTCTTAAGAATAAAATATGATGTGTTCTTTGGAAGAGTGTAATTGCATTGTGGTGATATTATATTGTCATTCTGGCATTATATAATGAGTGGCATAAAATGGTCTTAAAATGACAACAATATCATTTATCACAATATACTGTGTTGCAATATATCACACAACAAAAAATAGATATCATGACAGGTCTAGACAATACACCATTACAATTGTTAGTAATGTGTTAAACTGAGAAATTGTTGGTGAAAAACTCACGTTAAAAAAACATTTAATTAGGGTATTTTAGATATAAATAAAAGCAAAGTTCTCAAATAATTACAAAGAAACTGATATACCACTGAATTAATGTGAAACTATAAAAATTGGTATGACTTAGCTCGCCTGACCGCAGTAAAGTCTGTTAAACTTTTCTATACAGACAGTGATAATCCAGATGAGAATTTCTGTAACAGAAATAAGCTAAAGCTAATAAATCCCTGACATTTGAGTTGCTTTGCTGATCTTTAAACTCCCACTAAAATGAGCTTTGGTTCTGTCTCTGTCCAATGACAGTGCACGTTTCATTTACAAGTGGACGAGGGTTTAGGTCGACTTGAGGCGAAAGTTGATTGGTTGTGCCCACGTGTGGACTGTCCAATGGCATTTTTAACTCGATTTATTTTCAACTCCAGAAAAGCATAGCAAAAGGAAATAACAAGAGAAAAGCATTTGTCAAATTTGTCAAAAACATTTGTAAATAAGCTGTTTAAATTGTGTATTTAAATGCATTTTAAATGATCTATAAATTTACTTTTTTTATTATTTAATTAATCAGCGTTTATGTCTTTTTATTTACACATTTAAAGAGCCTCTATTATGGGTTTTTGAGAATGACCTTCCATGTAGTGTGTAACACAGCTCTAGTGAAGTGAAATATCCAGCTAAGGCTTAAATCTGAAAGTGGACAATATTTAAAAATATTGATTCATTTATAAAAGAGTCGACTCCTAGTACTTTAAATTAATCGTTTTGATATCGAGTGTTTAGCCATTTCATCGTGACGTCAATACGAAACTTCGCCCAGTTGTTGCGCTCGCAAAAACCTTAGCATTATAACCCAGCCTTGTGCTGTTCGAGTGCTTCTGGAATCTACACACTTACAACAGGGCATTCACCGGCCTTTAAAAGGAAGGATCAGAATAGACCATTGGAGTAAGGGACTATGTCAAAACATGGAGCAGTGCATCGTGGATCAGTTCCTCTATTTCACAAATGTGAGTGGTTAAAACGGTTGCCTCCTTGCATTTTCTAGCTTGCAAATTATGTTTTTAATTGTGTTTTGTTACTTGTAAACGCTTGTACTGTATGGTTAACTCTTTATATTCTCATATCGTTTCTAAAGCCACGTTGAAAACGCAACGCGTGTCGCTTCGTTTACGGATTTAAATGCTTGTGAGCCTGCAATCCTCTGCTGTTTGTCATTGCTATGGCCATCGTCAGCTCAGCTGTTCTTACATACTTGCAGCAGTCAAGTTTCTAAATAAAACTGCACACACATACCTGCCAACATCTGTCCCTGAAAATCCGGGAGACCGGAGGAGTAGGTTCGGGTTGAGGTGTCTGAATAACAGTCAGGGCTGGAGCAAGCTGGAATGGCGCTCTAGGCGAACGGCCATCACGCTGCCCTTAGCCCGAAAGTGAAAAAGAAAGTGACAGATTCGCGGTTGAAAGTGAGGACCGGGAGGGAGGAGGTGGGTGTCGTGGATGAAATTGAGGACCGGGGGGTGGGGGATGGGGTTGAGGTTCGCAGAAGCCGCCCTAACTATGGACGTTAGGGCGGCCAGCCCTGATAACACTGGTGAGAACCGGGTACTGTGTTCTATGGTGTTAGTAACTATGGTGTTCAACTAGTGAAGTTGTTTCTTTAATATACATTCTTTGTATTCTGTTTTTGAATGTTTCTGTTAAGGACTTTTATTTTGGTGTTGTGTCCTCTGAGAAGGGTAGTGTGTGTGTGTGTGTGTGTGTGTGTGTGTGTGTGTGTGTGTGTGAAGAGCAGGTAGAGTGTGACGGGCTAGGAGACTCGTGTCGATCTCCTCCCCAGTTCTTGGAGTTTTTGCTCAAAAAATAGTTAGTCGTCAGTATTTACATTCACCCACTGGCAGCCAAAATCCACTAATATGAAGCGTGTATGTACTCTGACTACTATATTGTTGATAAGCTGTGCTGGGCATTTCACTCTGTCTCGCGCTGAAGGCTGTCAGTGTCGACCAATCGCAACAGGCTGTCATCGGTCCAATCAGCACAGATTAACTTTGCGCTAAAGAGGGGTTTAAGAACAAATGAATCGCTGAATGATTCATATGGGAGTCGCTGGGATTTTTAGGTAAAAATAAATGCATATTATAAGACCATGAAAGTGTTTTTTGACCTTGCATGCATGTCAGCCTGTTGTTGGAGACCCTTACAACCAAAATATGACCCTATTTAATGTATAATAGGGGCTCTTTAAAAGTTTTTTGAAATGCATTAATTTACTGGTTTAATAAATGACACTTTAAAACACAATTTAAATAAACACATTTAAATATGTCAATTTATTTGTCCATTAATTGTCCATTAAAATTGTGATTTATTTATGCACATTTTTATGCTTCAATTTATAAATTGATAATTTGATTCTTCATTTTATTTCTAACTTTTATTTAAAGTTAAATTTCTTATTTTATTTTAAATAAATGCACAGAAATTCACTGAAACAAGTTCAGCAACACTCTTATTCAGGCTAAGCTAAATGTTTAAGTCATTCAAATGTTTAATGTCATGTCAGCTTCGAAGGCTATACTTATGGCAAACTCAAAGGTGATTACATTTACAATATTGATTATACAAACATAATGTCAGGCGATTGTACACAACTATTTAGTAAAACTATATACAGTTTTACATATTTGCATTTGTAAAATTACAGAAGTTAGTTCAGCTCAATTTAAGTTCAGAATTGCGAGATACAAATATTAACTCACACATTAATAAGTCAGAATTGAGAGAAATAAAGTCCATAAACTTCAGCAATCAAGATAAACATTCATTCATTCATTTTCTTTTCGGCTTAGTCCCTTTATTAATCAGGGTCCGCCACAGTGGAATGAACCGTCAACTTATCCAGCACATGTTTTATGCAGCGAATGCTCTTTTAGCCGCAACCCAACAATGGGAAACACTCACACAATCTTGCACACACTCACATACACTACGGCCAATTTAGCTTATTCAATTTCCCTATAGTGCATGTGTTTGGACTGTGGGGGAAACCGGAGTACCTGGAGGAAACACACGCCAACACGGGAAGAACATGCAAACTCCACACAGAAACACCAACTGAATCAGATGGGGCTCAAACCAGCAACCTTCTTGCTGTGAGGCGATTGTGCTACCCACTGCACTGCCCTCAAGATAAACATATATATATATATATAAAATGCTAGGTTGTCATAACCAACAGTTGGGTCAAATGTAGACATTATGGATCTTCTTTAAAAATCTTATTTAACTATGATGACCTAATATTGGGTTACAGCAACGCAGCATTCTTTAGAGCGTATGATTTCTTTTTTAAATAAAGCATTTAATAGTTTGAGTTTACACTTTTAGCTTGAGTGTGAGAAGCAAGCTTCTACAGTTTCTCATGTGCCTCACATAGACGGATGGTGGTGTGTTTATTATACTAACAGTGCGTGTTAAATTCATGGTTAACCACTCTGATAGTGCTGTGGGTTATCTGAAACTCTGGATCTCTGTGCTCAAAATCAATACACATTACCCACAATGCAGTACTCGAGTGTCCTGGTGACACACAGACGATGCACCTGTTTCTCCATCCTGCTGAAGTGGCTTTTCTTGTGTTTTATGTTATTATCTGTAAGCGATTAAACCTGAAACACTGAGCCAGCAGAATCAAGCAGCAGCCTGCTGTGTTTCTGTACTTCAACCACTCAGAGTGCCCTAGCAACACCTTAGAAACAACCAGGCAATCACTCAGAGAACCACAGCGACCTCCTAGCCTAAGGGTGCTTTCACACCGGTGGATCGATAGTTTTCTTCTGAAACAGGGATAAAATTTTTTACAATGCTGTATTTTGAAACACATTTACGGGTAGGAATGATGACATCCCGCCCTACTCATCATGCTCTCTTCATATAGCCATATATATGCATTACATATCCATAATACATCGGGATGTAGCCTGGTTCATTAGTTCGTTGGATCGTTTGACTTTCTCACTACAATCGATTTGAGTTCTTTCAATCAAGCTGAGACCACCTCATTCCGGCAATCTCGGACCAATTGTTTTGGCGTGAATCCAATCACGATTGCTCGATTTATATGTCAAACAAACTGCCATAACTGGGCAAATGAGCCGTAAAACTGGGCCGTATCATACACCCGGCGCAATATGGTGCAAGACGTGTTTGGTGCGATGTGTTGCTATTTTCAGACCAGCGCAACAGTGATTTTTCTACTTTGTGCCACGTTGTTTAAATAGTAAATCTGTTTGCACCACTTTGTGGACTCATGTGTGTGCTGGCGCAATGTTGGCTTGTTGCTATTTTGAGGAACTGAAATAGACCGCACCATTGACCAACTAAAAGCTGCTCTAAAGTCCAGCAGAGAGCATTAGTTATGTGCCTATGCAGGTCCAAACACTTACACACTGCTGAATATACATAGGATGATCAGCAACAAACAAATATCTTTACAGATGAACACAATTAAAGGATTAAAATGATGCAGAAATTATTATTTTCTACATCAATATAAACACCACTGCCTCCATGCCTTCTTCACCTCGGGGGGCTTTTTCAGTTTATTCATGAAAATCTGCATCTGTATAATGTTATTATTATTAGCAGTATTATTGATTATATGCAGATTTATATCTGTTTTAATAAACACAAGTTTAGATTTGTCCAGCTGTGGGGTTTTGGAGACGTCTGCATCACCATATGGGGCATAAGAACAGGACGTGTGTTTGGATATAACTCAGTTGTTTGAGCACACTTCATTATTATTGTTCATTTATTCCTCTGCTGGAGACTAAAACTGAATTTAGAAATAGTTTTGAACAAATCTTTGTGCTTAACAAAGGAAATTAAATATGTGGGCTAATGGATGTGTTCAGTGGACTGCGTACAACATCGTTTCCTTATTCACAAAATTAAAGAAGCAAAGAGAAAGTAAAGAGGCTGAATGGAGGAGGCTCGCTCTTTATCCTCGCACTGCAGATGCTCTGTTTAACTGTTTTCTCGCTAGTGAAGCGTTCAGTTTTTATATTTAGTTTTTCCAATTACAAAGTCTGCCATGTGAATAGCAAATAGCCATAGCGTGAAGCAACTGACTCTTAAAGGGCACCTATGATGAAAATTCTCTTTTTGTAAGTTGTTTGGACAGAACTGTGTGTAGGTATAGTGTGTCCACACACTATAAAGACAATAAGTCTCTTTCTTTTTAATTTCCTGATGTTAAAATAGGATCCAAATCCCTCCCATTTTGAGGACCACCGCAACTTGATGTAGAAGTGTGTTTTTTTTGTTGTTGTTTTTTATTGACAGCCACGTATTAACATGTCTTCGTAGTAACGCATGTAATCATATCCACAGTACAGGACCAGTGGTGTAGTCGGGGCTATACGCACGTATACTCAGTAAGCCTACTTTTTTCCATGAGCAGTTTGTGTATTACGACTTCTTAGGATCAATAATTGGGTATACCCTCGGTATACTTACTTGTTTTTTTGATTAGACTTCCCTAATTTACGTGTATTCGCGTCCTCTTTAACTGTTTACCAAATGTTTTTTTTTACTTGCATCTTATTTGTTGCAATCAGTGCATTTTTGTTTAATTTCCTCCATTCCCCGCCCCCTGACGACCGCAGCAGCTGGGAGGAAGTTTCGGGAGTTTTTCGATAACGACGACAAGTCAACTAAATGATGTCTCGCTGAAACACTGAGGTAAATTTATTTTTAAAAAGCATGGGCATTGCTTTAGCCCCCTATATTTCTATTCAGTGCCTCTAAATGTTTAGCGATTTCCTCATGAACTGTCCACTACTAAATGATCACCTCAGTCCCCTTTAAATTTGATATGAAAGCGGCGGCAGACTTCCGCTCCTCCGTTTTCAACTTGTTTTTCGTTTAATCAGCAAACCACAGCTTTGCAGAGTGAGAGCAGAAGCTGTGTTTATCTCTAGATTGTTATAATATCTGCATATTTGCAGTTCTTTGCTATAGAAACACTTGTATCACATGTACCAATCGGGTTTCCCCATCTACTGTTTCCTCGGCGCTCCCCTCATCATCACAGCTGTTCCTCCAACAAAAATGCAACTCTTAACCAACATTTATTATCAGTTAACTATGATTATAAAACACATTACAGTGCATGTGGCGTTATATATCATATGCACAGGATTAAACAGTGACAGAAGCACTCAGTGAATGTCCTCATTTTAACTGCATATCAGAGTGAGATCAGAGTGAATATTGTGTTGCATCTTTGTTAAAAATTATTTACTATTATGACATATTATTATAGTGAAATATGTAAATGAGCCTGTACATTTTTAACATGTTTATATTTATGCCATTTTGAAAAAAGTGGTAGTTCTATTTTAAACATGGCAAAAATACTTGAGTATAGGCTAGTGTTTGAGTTTTTGAAGAAAACAACTTTTTATTTTCCTGATATATATATATATATATTTGCTAAGCATAAATCATTGAATAGGATTAGGCTATTAGCATCTCGCTTTAAAATGAACCAATTTATTTAAATATTTTTCCTTTTTAATGGATATTTCATTCAAAAAAAGTAAAATTGTCATCCTTTACTCAACCTTTACTTGTTCCAAACCGGTTTGTCATTTTTTTATATATTTTGAAGAAAGCTGGACACCTGTAACCATTCCTTAGTATTAGTTTTTTCTTATATATATATAGTTTTGTCGTTTCTTTACCTACTTTTAAAATTTGTGTTGAGTGGGTAATAGTACACCACTTTTTTTTAGGACTACACCACTGTACAAGACGTATGCAAAGCAACCGGGATACAATAATCTCTTCAGCTCTCTGTGTTCAGCAGCACCTCAAGAACAAGTTTTACAAATTTAAAACATTTCTAAAACAGTGCATGTTTGTAATAAAGACTGTAAAATCGCTTTATAATTCTGCACCACAGCCGCATATATAGTGTCAGTAGAATTATAAAAGAAGACTCTTCAATCCCGGTTCATGGACTTAAATCAGGTTTATTTTGTATATTAACATAACAGATATCCATACAGCAGTGGATATTAACCTGTATCCTGTCACATTTGGTGCACGTGTGTGTGTGTGTGCGCATGTGTGTGTGTGAGCGAGCAATCTTTATAACAACATTGTGTGTGACTCGTTGTTGTAGAAAGGCTTGAATCAACTCCACAACAAATACATCAAATAATCATTGGTGAAGTTCTTACTGTAGTAAGGGAGATCTGCTTCATTCTTGTCTGTGCTACTTATGCATGAGACGCAGCAGGAGAAACTAAACCCATCATAGCAATAGTGAGCGATCTCTTTGGCTCTGACATGCACATGGGAACAGTGGGCAGGGAGAAGCAGCTCATTTGCATTAAAGGCACAGGCACCAAAACAGCTACAAAGTGAAAACAGCTCTAATGTCCAATATACACAAAGGTATAATAAAAAATCTGATGGCTGATTTGAGCTGAAACTTTACAGACACATTCTGGAGACACAAAAGATTTATCATAAATCTTGAAAAAGGGGTAAACTACGTGCCCTTTAAAGGGAATGTGAGATAACACTCTGATTGGTTTAATACACATTATGCATAAAACACACCCAGAACTCATTAAGACAATAAGCACAGCCTTGATAGACCATGCACCGTGGCACAAACAGTGTTTTTTCGTCCTTAAAATAGCAAAAGTGGATTCGGACACAGCCTTAATGCTTTATTTTTTACTTTAGGCCCCGTTTACACTAATACGTTTTAGTTTTAAAACGCACAAGTTTTGCTACGGTTACGCCATCCGTCCACACTACACCAGAGTTTTCGAGCCCCGAAAACGAAGCATTTTGGAAACGCTGGAGAGGCCGTTTTCATTCTAAAACGCTGCTGCTCCGTCTCAGTGTAGATGAGGGAAAATGGAGACATCTGAAAACGGAGGTGGGGCTGCTCTCATGTGATTGGGGCTTTTCCTCAATATTAAGTAGCCTTCACACAGTTCAGTCCTGCATCTCTCCTTGTAAGTTCAGACTTCGCAAGTTTGATATGGGAAACAAACTTCTGAGTGTGTACTTTATAAAGTCATTCACATCACCCTGGCTATGCTGTTTCACTTTCTTAACAATAAAATGAAAAGATGATGTGAGGAACTCCCTATTTTCATTTTGGTATTAGCAACTTAACAGACAGCAGAAATGTTGAGGCGTCGTGTAGCTGCATAATATGAGCGTCATCTTCATGCATATTTATAACAAAACAGAGCCTATAACATTACTGCCTCCTTTCATTTTCATTGAAAATACAAAACATGCCCTCTCTTACCTTGAATATCAGTTTGAATAAATAATAATGGCCATTATATAAGTATAACGCACAATAAGTTTATATAATAGAGAAAATAAAGGCAAGCAATCAGTCCGATGTGGTGTCCGCGGTTACATAATTAGGATATTATCCTAACATATCTTTGCGCTCAGCCAAAACACGTTACCTGAGAACAATAATAGATTCAAAAGACCAAAGTCAGGGAATATGTAGTTAGATATAGACGACAAGATGAATTAAATATCACGTTTAACAAATGAAGTGAGATTAGAACCAGTGGGAGATCCGTGATGAACAGTCCAACATGCACAGCTCTCATATGGGTATGCGCTTAAAGGACGCTGCACTGCAGTGCATGCCAGAGTGTGTGTGTGTGTGTGGTCATGTGATGTGCGTTTTCGACGTTTTAATGTAGACGGAGAGCTGTTCAGAAACAGTGGGTGAAACGCTAGTGTGGACATGGATCGTCTTTATTCTAAAACGCAGTTTTAAAACTAAAACATACTAGTGTAAACGGGCCTTAGAAATTGCCAGCAGCATCAGATGTGTTTATTTCAATTATTGCTGGACAGCGTATTTCAATACTGCGCAATGAAATGTGTACTATAAAATAATTTTTAATTCTGTGTAGACATGGGAGAACGTCAGAGTGGCTAATTGCTTTATATTTTCAACCGGAATGATCACTTAGTTTCCATATTTACACAAGAATTGTGATTGTTTATATTTTGTATTTTTAAAGGGAAAAACTGTTAAGGGAAAAGGGAAAAATATTTCCCTGAAGTGTTTACTTATATTATCATATTTAGGTTTTATTTCCCTGTTACTTACTTAGAATATGTTTGATATCTGTGAGAAGATGTTACTTAAGAAATGTTTACAATAATAATGTCTGTCCTCATAAAACAGTGAAATGTGTCAAACTGTGGAATTTGTGGTTCATCTAAAGCAGGACTATTCAATTAGTTTGTCATGGGGGCCGGTTCATGAAGAGCATCCCAAACGAAGAGCCGGAGAGATATGACATGCTATATGAGTGCTAACACAACAGCAATATAAGAGCCCATATGCTGTATTTCTGCTCCTTAAGACACTCACATTGGCTTTTTCTACATTTAAATGTTAATATATTGTATTTTGAAACTACATAATATCAGTGAATTGTACAAGAGACTTGTTTTTTGAACTGCATAACAATTAGGGATGCAACAATTATAGAGTTTGGTTGTACGATACACTTCTACATGTCATATATTCTTACATTAGAAACAACAAACTTGCAAGCGGAAAAGACGTGATATGGGAACGGCCGCTGCAATAGTTAATCCGGTGTGCAGGCGTGTTAGCCTCAGTGTACATTCTTGGAACTTTAAACAAGGGCACAGTTGGCAACTTGGCATAACTTTGTTTAATTGCAGCAGTTTCGTTTTGTTCCGTGCATCAGAAATGCGGCTTAGAGAAGCTTTTATGATTAATTGTGATGAATCAAAGTGCAGTTAATAGTGAAATCAGCTAGTCATTGCATCCCTATTTACGATCTCAATGCATAGTACAAAAGGCCTTTTTTACAAACATATCCAAATATTTTCGGCTGCCCACAGCACTATCTTAATGTCAGGTGACTCACGCTCTGCGCAGCTTCTGCAGCCCATGCTCTATTGAACAGACGCACGTCACTTCATCACTATAGCGGCCATTTTTCGACTGAACTAAATCTATTTTTGATGTCTTGGTCACACTATTTGGAGGGCCGAAACAAATTGCCTCGGGGGCCGGTTTCGACCCGCGGGCTGCCAATTGAATAGCCCTGATCTAAAGGCTTAGTCCCTTTATTAATCAGGGGTTGCCACAGCGGAATGAACCACCAACTTATCCAGCATATGTTTTATGCAGCGGATGCCCTTTCAGGTGCAACCCATCACTGGGAAACACCCATACACTCTCATTCACACACATACATACATTATGGCCAATTTAGCTTACACAATTCCCCTATAGCGCATGTGTTTGGACTGTGGGGGAAACCGGAGCACCCGGAGGAAACCCACGCCAACACGAGGAGAACATGCAAACTCCACACAGTAACACCAACTGACCTAGACAGGTTTGGAACCAGTGACCTTCTTGCTGTGAGGCGATTGTGCTACCCACTGCGCCTCAGTGACGCCTTAAAGCCATATTATGTTTACTATATTTATAAGGTTAAAAATAAAATACAAAACAATCAAATAAGCCCTCTTCTTTTCTTATATATTCAAGCCTATTTAATATATAAAGACATTTTTTAGATTTTCTGGAATAAGTACTATTATAAAAACTATATGGTAAAAGATATCATTACCATGAAATAAACCACCCAGCCATATTTTCAATCACACAAACACCCTAGCAACACCTTAGAAACCACTTAGCAACCAGTCCGAGCACACTAGCAACCTCCTAGCAATGTCTTAGCAACAACCTAGTGCCGAGTTTTCAACGTTCATGCTAGTTATTGTTTATAATTATCATCTCCAACGCAGTTCATGTTTACAAGCACTCACCTCCACGTATAAGATTGGAAAAATCCCGATTTTATCTCCCAGCATGCCTTCTGCCCAGTTATCGTCCACTCTTCGTATGACAGTCAGAATCTCATCCTGTGAGAGAGAGAGAACACACATGAATACGTGCAGATTCAGCACTTTATTCTCACATTGTACACGCTCAGAAATAAAGGTATGAGAGCTGTCACTGGGGTGGTTCCTTTTCAAAATGTACAAATGTGTAGCTAAAAGGTCCATATTAATACCTCAAGGGTACATATTGGTACATAAAAAGTACAAAAGTGTTCCTCTAAAAATTTGTAGGTACTAATATTTATTTTTGTGGTACCAATATGGGCACTTCAGTACAAATGGGTACCTTATTAAAAGGTACAACCCCAGTGACAGCTCACGTACCTTTATTTCTGAGAGTGTAGAAATACTCAGAGTTACTGATAAAAAGTCTGATACTTGTATAACACACTTATTTAAGATATTCTGTAAAGAATAAAGGAAACACCACAATATCCTATCAGGTACGATTTCCTTTTTGAATCATTTACATAAGCAAATTAGGGCTGGGGGATAATTTGATAACGGTAATTATAACGATATATCTATTTATAATTTATAATATATTTATAATTATTTTCTTTATTCTCTATTTCCACCTGGGGGTACTCATCCCAAAGCCTCAGACTATGCAGCGCCACTGATGCGATCCAAAACCAGCGACGAGATGATCCCAAGGTCTTCATAATCCTGGGCCAGGCCGTATCCTGAGCAGCTGCTGTGGTGGTCATGGAGGAGTGAGAACATGAGACTGATTCCTGTGATGCTCCAAGGACAGACGAGTCTTCGCTAAGGTCCAGCTTCCTGCGCCTAGACTGCAGCTCTGCACAAGACATTTGGTCATAGGAGAAATGGTCGTGCCTAACTGAGCCTGGTTTCTCTCCAGGCTTTTTAATTCTTCACTTTCGCCTATTGGTGAAGTTTTTTTCCTCTCCGCTGTCGCCACTGGCTTGCATGGTTCGGGATCTGTAGAGCTGCGCATCGATGGATTACTCTTCAGTGTTTGGACTCTCAGTAGTGATTATTAACCCACACTGAACTGAGCTAAACTGAACTGAACTTATCTCTGAAAACTGAACTGACACTGTTTACATTCACTATAAACATGTGAAGCTGCTTTGACACAATCTACATTGTAAAAGCGCTAAAGAAATAAAGGTGAATTGAATTGAATATTTTTTTTTTGATAAAACGATAATGACAGTTCGTTAATTGCTCAATGATGTTTAATACATTATGCATAAGGCTGTGCAGGCATTTTGCAGCCAGCACTTCCGGATGTATCGCTCAGCCCTAGGTGTGGCCTTGGCTACTGTAGTAAACAAAACAGCGTGATGTCAAATCTAGCAGGATTTTATTGATTTCATAAGCTACACAGCAGGCCGATAAACACTAATTTAATTCAGACAAACTATAAAACAACTATACATTGCGAAATCAAAAATTATACAAAATCTAATGGAGCCTTTTGACATGACATGTTTAACGCTCATCAGCATCTTAAATCCTTAAAAAATTATAATATTTAGAACTTTTTTTAAACGTATGAACATTTATATGTGTTTTTGTATGTATTATATCATCTTTGCATTAAATTACAGGTGTGTGTACTGCAGTGTGTATGTGTGCAGGACAGTAAATCTGCCATGAGTCTCTCCTCTAGCTGATGTTATCAGTCTCACACTATTGTTTTCCTCTTTCTGAAAGTCTTGATAACACCATCCTGGAGTTTTTCTCTTATTATTTCAGCTAATAGGATTGTAAAAAGATGATTTGTTACTATACTGTGACTATCTATATCCCCATAAAAGGGTCCATATCTTTTAAGATAGCATTTAAAACTTTGTAAGCACATAATTGACCCTTCACTAAGCCCCGCCCTCCTTAGTTACTGTTGCTATGCCTGTCAAGCTTTCGTGCCTGGCACGTCTATTACAACGTGTATGCGCCGGTGTCAGACATTCCCAGGGATATTATTAGTCATTTTTGGCAAACAGGTGAGATATCCAAGTAAGCCAGACAAAAAAGGACTGCAGTATGCATTACAGGGGTATATTCACGACATAATAGGCAACTGATTAGAATATAATTCAATCAAAATTGAAGCTAGGTTAGCCTAGCCGCTTCATATGCTAATCATCCAACAGCTTAGTTCATGCACAGCAGGAGAGGTGAAATTTAAAAACAATCTAATCTAATAATAACAAATAAAATTGTGACTTTTTTTTTTGCCAAAAAGCCTGATAGACTAATGTTGTGCACTGAAATATAACATTACTAACCGTTGAGAAAGCACGCATGGACATCGCTTCTACATAATTCATTCACAGAAAGAACAGCCAGAAAGGGGATATTGATGGATTTGTACCATATATTAGCATCATTTACCTATAACAATGTACAGTAAGTTACCTATACCTGTCAGTATGTTTGTGTGCTCTGAATTACTGTAAAAGTTAAGTATACTTTATATTTAAAGTATATTGATTGCAAGTGCTCAGTTTGTGATCACATCTCTGTTTTGTTCTGTTGATTTGTAATTTCAAATATTTGTAGCTTGAAACAGATGAAAATATGACTGCTATTAGTATGACTACTATGGCGAAGGCTTAAACGGAGCAGTGCTCATAATAAAGAGCGGAAAAAGAAAAAGACAGCTGTGAAACAGAACCTGCTTTGTATTTTTGTAGGAAACACAGTTAAGATTGTTTTAGGGTAAGGTAAGAGGTGTGTGAGTTATTGTTGTCGGTCTGTCACTGAATGTGTCAGGAATATCAAATACAAAACCAACGTAAATCCACTCTTCTTTAGCGCCCATCACAGAGCTTGATCCACGCTGGCATTTCTCCTCTTGGGTTTTAGGTTTTGAAAAGGGAAAAAATTCCACCACCCTGTCCAAACTATTAGGATACCGGGTGTCAGATTTGCACAATCCATATGCACAATGATTTAGCTTGTTTCCCTCGCTCGAAACCTTGACAGAGCCCCTGCGCGTAGCTATGGTTGCTAAGCCAAGATTGGTGTGTGGCGGTTTTTGGGTGTGGCTTAGGGAAGGGTCAATTGTATTGTGATGCTATTTAAGGCATTTTAAGGGCCTTACATTTCTCTAAATTGATTTATTAACTTTTAATACTATTCACGAGCTCGCGGACACACTGATAAAGATCTCATTTAACTGAACTGAGATGGAGTTTCAGCCAGCAGGAGCTTCACTGCTGGTCAATGGAGAGTCTATGAGCGAGTGTTTTAGTATGCAGATGCTCCAGCTCATCTTCCGGCTGGCCGCTGCTCCATGAAAGACATCTTTGGTGCGGACGCTCTGGTTTCAGGACACATCTTTCCTCTTCCGAGTCGCAACACACACACCCACACACACACGCACTAATGCTGCATGTATGATGACATTGAACACACACTGCAGCTGCACCACTGACAATATAAGACTGACACACATGTTGCGTCCCAATTTGCCTACTTATACTACATCCTGAAGGTATGTACTTTATTGTAAAGAATGTATAACACTGGATACTATATATAAACTTCATTATATAAATTAAATAAAGGTTAAACATTACTGAGCTCTTCAGTCAAGAGCAGAGTGAGTGATTTTATCATCTAATAATCATGTGTAAAATAATTACTGAGACAAAATGTGTATTTTACAAAATTTCTAGTGCACAAATGGTTTAAATTCACTTGAAATATTACTCAGTCACAGGTCTTTAAACATTTTCACACTCTATTATGGTTACACCTTATTCTGAACTGTGTTTACTGGATAATCAGACAAAACAGAATTATTACTCATCGGGCCTAAATCCTGTACACAGCAGATCTCACAACTCAACCTACAACTAGAGGGATCCAAAGCTAGCGTTAGCTCTACTATAAAAGATCTGGGTGTCATATTAGACAGCAGCTGAACCATTTAACATCATATATCCCATGTCACAAAAACTGCCTTCTTTCATCTGAGAAATATTGCTAAATTATGAAGTATGCTATCCATCTCAGATGCAGAACAGCTAGTTCATGCTTTCATGACTTCTAGGCTGGATTACTGTAATGCTCTGTTTGCTGGTTGTCCAGCATCCTCTATTAACAAACTTCAGCTAGTACAAAATGCAGCTGCCAGAGTTCTTACCAGGTCTAGAAAATATGATCATATCACCCCAATTTTATCCTCCTTACAGTTAGTATTTAAGTTTAAGTTTTGTATTGAATTTAAAGTATTACTTCTTATAAAGCTTTAAATAATCAAGCTCCTGTTCTAATAGCACCTAGAATAGCAAAGTCGAGTAAAGGAGGTCGAGCCTTCTCATTTATGGCCCCTAAACTCTGGAATAGCCTTCCTGATAATGTCCGAGGCTCAGACACACTCTCACTCTTCAAAACTAGATTAAAGACCTATCTTTTTAGTAAAGCATACACTCAGTGCATCACATAGCGGTATGACGCATGAATGTGCTCCACACGTCTTGTTTATATACACTATGAACAGCAGCTACGCTAATAATTCTCTTCATTCTCTATTTCCACCTGGAGATTAGGGGTGTCAAAATTAATTGTTTCTTCAGTGCACCGCGATGCAGACGCAGACAATTCTGTATCAGTTCAGTAATAATCATAACCGGTTATTATGTACTGACGACATTGATCTCTTATGTGCTTTCGCCGTAGCCTACTATGGCGAGGGAGGCGAGCCGCGAGTATTTACAACGCTCCAAGTACTTAAAAACGCAGAAACTCTGCACAATTTCAATGCGTGTGTGTTTCCTGGACAGTCTTTCACTGACACTTACAGCAGAAGCCCCAATTTCAATTTCAGAATGAAACTCTCTCTCTCTCACACTGGAAGAGTGCAGCGCGCAAGAGCCAATCGCAGCCCTTTCTGTTGAGCGTTTGACCAATCATAGGGGTGTAAGAGAACTTGATAGACAAGGATCAGAAAGCGAGCGGGATATTCATATTTGTTTATATTATTTGCTATAAATGCTTATGTTGTTTAAAGGTACAGTTTATATATCTGACTGTTTGTATTTAAGGACAAAATTGTATTACAAATAGTATATAAATATAAATATATTTATACATTTTAATACAAAAATTGCTGTGCTGTGCTGTGAAAAAAATATAAAACTGTGTATGGAAAGCATCATCAATGCACCGTGATGCACCGAGATATCGAATTGAACTGAATCGATGGCGTGATAATCGTAACCGAACCGAAACGTGAGACCAGTGTAGGTTCACACCTCTACTGGGGATACTCATCCCGAGACCCCCAGAGATTATGCAGCGCCACTGATACAATTCAAGACCTGTGATGAGATGATCCCAAGGTGCCACAATCCCGGACCAATCCTTTTCCTGAGTAGCTGCTGTGGTGGTCATGGAGGAGTGGAGAGCATGCGTTTGACTCCTGTGATGCTCCAGGGACAGACGAGTCTTCGCTGAGGTCCAGCGTTCTCCAGCTTTTGGCGCCTAGACTGCAGCTCTGCACAAGACGTTTGGCCATAGGAGAAATGGTCGGGCCCAACTGAGCCTGGTTTCTCTCCAGGTTTTTATCCTTCACTTACGCCAACTGGTGAAGTTTTTTCCTCGCCGCTGCCACCTCTGGCTTGCATGGTTCGGGACTTGTAGAGCTGCGCATCGATGGATTACTCTCCAGTGTTTGGAACACTTTCATTTTCTTATAATCTGCATTTAATTTTACCTAATTATCCCAATGACTCCCATATGATTCCTTCAGCGGTTCATTTGTTCCCAAACCCCTCCTCAGTACAAAACTAATCTGTGCTTATTGGTCTGATGACCCAGCCTGTTGTAATTGGTTGACTGCATTCAGCGCGAGATGGAGAGAAATGCCCACCACGGCTATGTGCATGCAATAAAGCAATGCAGTTAAACACTAGCATATTACTTTACTCCTAACGCTAACCCCAAATAATAACAACGACACACATTCAGTATTAATCCACACAGTGGCAAAAGTTTAACTATTTTGAAAATTGGCCGCACCGCGCGTGTGAGGAACAGCTGATGGTGACCATAGCAAAGACAAACGGCAGAGGATCGCGAGTTCAGACACGCATTTAAGTTGGTAAAGGAAGAAGCATGTGTCGTGTTTTCAACATGGTTTTGAAAACGTAAAAAGCCCCATAGTGTTTGTGTATTAGTCTGGACCCCTGATCCGCTATTCTGTTCTCACAGACTCCCGTTCCCGTCTACGTGTGACCACTTCTTGTACCTTTGTTTTGTTTATTTCTGTTTGAACTTATTCCCCTTGTTATATTGACTTTGTCAATAAAGTGTTTTTGCTTGCAATTGGATCCTATTCTAGTACTCATTCCTAATCGTGACACATACAGATTTAACCTGAGACATACAGTACAAGCACTGATCTATAATAGATGGTGATTACAAGCCGCACGGTGCGTTTACAAGTTACAACAAACAATTAAACACATATTTTGCAAACTAAACAAAAAGAGGCAACATTGTTATGATCTGGCAAAGTCCCTGTCAATGTCTGACATA